>CAWVRF010001488.1:0-514156 GCA_963932465.1 Maratus speciosus | reverse complement strand
GCTGGTAGGATTTTAGATTCTTATGGAAAATTTTCTTCTTTTACAGTGGCCAGAAGCATGCATTTTTCTAAACGAAAGGACAGACAGGGTCCAGCACCCCCTCTGAACTGTGGGAAACGGTATAAAAAATAGGATTATATTAGAAAAACATTAGTCTGATATAGTTGATATGAATATATAAATTGTATTTTCAATAAATGGAGCGGCATACCGCAAACCAACTGAATTGTGTTGCTATTTTATTTTGCCTGTTTCATTTTCATTTCAACTATTGCAGGTCTGCCATTAGTGATTATTTTTTCTCTGCCACTATTTTAACAAATTAATCTTCATAGTAAACTATTATTATTTAGAAATATTGAATTTAAAAAAAATCCTGCTATTGTTAAATTAAGGTTAGCAGAGTAAGTATAGGAAAAGCAATATTTTTGTATTAGTTGCATGCAAAAGATTACCAAAGATTTTACAATGTGCTGACAGATGGATTAATCTTCTGGAATTAAGTTGCATTAAATATATTTTTTAAATTATGCTTAAGTTATTTTAACCATTAAATAAAAATTAAATTGAAATACAGGTTTTAAACAAATTGAATTTGAAAGTACCATATTTTCCCGCGTATAAGCCGCAGCTTAGTTAAGTCTTTTTCAAACTGGGTATTTTATTTAAAAAATAAAGTCAAATAAATGCTAAGCAACAGTAAATCACATTTTATTTAAAACAAATTCTGGTATCTGAGCTGCGGTTTATATGCAGGAAATTACTGTAATTTTTTTTCTATTATTCGATGATGTAAAAATTAAATTACATACCTACTGTTTAGAAATAATTAAAATTTTGAAAAAATGTAAATGGATTTATTGCAGACTTAGACTGTCTAAAATGTATAAAACCTAAAATACTAAAAATATGAGAAATTCCATATGTAACCATTGCTCTTACATTAACCCTGAAATCACAAGACCTGGGGTCGCTAGTGGCCCCCAGAAGGAAATTTTTGTGTATGTGTGTGTGTGTGTGTGTGTGTGGGGGGGGGTTGGTACATTTATTAAATTGGTTTACATTTATTTAATTTATTTAGCTACATATAAAAAATTTATGATTATTTTTCTCATCTGCTTTGTTCAAGTCTTACCTCATATCTTGCTTCGTTGTTTAACCTGCATAAAGTAAATAAAGAAAATTTATCATTATTTTTCAGCTAATTCCAAAATACTTCGATCATCTGCTTTGTTCCTTACCTCATCTTGCTTCTTTGTTTAAATTTTACTGATTTAACTAAATATTATTTTCTACATAGTCCAGTACTTAGTTTATAACTTGTTCAGATTTTTGAACAAGAAATATAAATTCAGTGTGAAAATGTAATTTATTAGATGCAGAAAATCAGAATAATGATTTACAAATTAATTTGACCTATAATATTCCTGAGAAATGCTATTGAAATTTGAATTGTTGAAACTTTTTATTCCAATTTTGAATGATAGAATGCATATAAAACTGCAATTATAATAAATTTTGTAAAATTTTTGGGATGGGCACTTTCTAGTGTAGTTTAAAAAATAAATTTGTCATAAAAAAGTATGTATGCTTTGAATTTAAATATTTTTAAGAAATTTCATGCTTCACATTGTTAAACTTCATGCCGCTCAGATACTTTAGTGTTAAAAGATATGATGGTATGAAATTACTGAATTTACACTTATCTTAATAGAAATATTTAGTATTGGTCTAATGTTTTCTATATTGTTCGGGTACTTTGACTAAGTGATGTTTACAAAAATATTTTTAAAACTAAACAAGCTAATCATATGATCACTGTTAAAATAGTTATAGTAATTTACAACTTTTAAAAAAATACACTTTAAATTAGCACTTTGTTAAAGTTCACTAACAGTTTTTTAATTTTAAGGGCTACTCATATTGGTCCTGCATAGAATGTCCACTTTTTTTCCCATATGGGCCCATATACGATCTAAGAGATATCTATAAAACTATTTACATAGATCTATAAGGATTTATAATGTGATCTTTATAGATTTATAGGTCACAGAACTAAGGGACTTCACTCACTTAAAAAAAACCCGCTCAGTAATGTTTTAAACCTATAGGCATGTTTGTTTTAAAATTTATTGTTTGATTATTTTAAACCATTTATTTATTTTATTTATTTTTTTTTTTGCATAGGATAGCCGAGGTCGATCTCTAATATGGCTATTTTTTACTTTTCAATTTCGGTTGGAGATTTAAAAAAAAATAAAGATACCTTCACTTTCAGAACCGGTTTCGTAGGTGAAAGTACTTTTATTTTAAAAAATCTGTAACCAAAATCAAAAAAAGTGCAAAATAGCCCTGACAACAAGCTCAGCTATCCTATACGTGATAAAAAATTAATTAAAAATATTCAAATTTAAGTGAGAAATTCGAAAACCTGTCCATAAATTTTACATTACTGGGCGGGTGTTTTCATGTGAGCGAAGTCCCTTAGTTCTGTGACCTATAAATCTATAAAGATCACATTATAAATCCTTATAGATCTATGTAAATAGTTTTATAGATATCTCTATAGATCGTATATGGGCCCATATGGGAAAAAAGTGGACATTCTATGCAGGCCGAATATGGGTAGCCCATATAGATCTACATAGGCATCCCACATAGATCCATGTAGATATCTGTATAGATTGACATAGACATCTATATAGATATATATAAATAACCCGTATGGGCCCATATGGAAAAAAAAGTGGACATTCTATGTGGGCCCAATATGGGTAGCCCACATAGATCCATATAGATATCTTTATAGATCAACATAGACATCCATATAGATATATATAAATAACCCGTATGGGCCCATAAGGAAAAAAAAGTGGACATTCTATGGGGGCCCAATATAGGTAGCCCACATAGATCCATATAGATATCTTTATAGATCGACATAGACATCCATATAGATATATATAAATAACCCGTATGGGCCCATATGGAAAAAAAAGTGGACATTCTATGCGGGCCCAATATGGGTCGCCCACATAGATCCATATAGATATCTTTATAAATCGACATAGACATCCATATAGATATATATAAATAACCCTTATGGGCCCATATGGAAAAAAAAGTGGGCATTCTATGCGGGCCCAATATGGGTAGCCCATATAGATCTATATCCCTGACCCACTTTTGCCCATATGGGCCCATATAGATGTGCTGCCTGGGGTAATGCGAAAATATTGCATGTTTTGTATTCGGTATATCATTTTCCAGGAATTCCTAACAATGGTTTCATTGTTTAAACAATGTATTCGGTTTTACCTTATTTTACATTTCTAAAAATTCACACAGGCGTACAACTTTAAAACCGAGAAATTTTTACGTCTTTCATTTGGAAATGTGCTTCTTTATTAGAAAATTAATTTTCAGCCGTGCACCGGAATTTAATTCGAAAATATTGCGTGTTTTGTATTCGGTATTTCAGTTTATAGGATTTCCTAACAATGGTTTCATTGTTTAAACAATGTATTCAGTTTTGCTTTATTTTACATTTCTAGAAATTCACATCGGCGAACACCTTTAAAACGAACATGTATTTACGTCATTCATTTGGAAATATGCTTTTTAATTAGGAAATGAATTTTCAGCCGTGCACCGGAATTTAATTCGAAAATATTGCGTGTTTTGTATTCGGTATATCATTTTCCAAGATTTCCTAACAATGGTTTCATTGTTTAAACAATGTCTTCGATTTTACCTTATTTTACATTTCTAAAAACTCACACTGACAAACTACTTTAAATCCGAAAAATTTTTACTTCATTCATTTGTAAATATGCTTTTTTATTAGGAAATTAATTTTCAGCCGTGCACCGGAATTTAATGCAAAAATATATCGTGTTTTGTATTGGGTATATCAGTTTCCAGGATTCCCTAACAATGGTTTCATTGTTTAAACAATGTGTTCGGTTTTGCTTCATTTTACATTTCTAAAAATTCACACAGGCGAACAACTTTAAAACCGAGAAATTTTTACGTCTTTAATTTGGAAATGTGCTTATTTATTAGAAAATTAATTTTCAGCCGTGCACCGGAATTTAATTCGAAAATATTGCGTGTTTTGTATTCGGTATATCAGTTTATTGGATTTCCTAACAATGGTTTCATTGTTTAAACAATGTATTCTGTTTTACTTTATTTTACATTTCTAGAAATTCACATCGGCGAACACCTTTTAAACGAAAAAGTATTTACGTCATTCATTTGGAAATGTGCTTTTTAATTAGGAAATTAATTTTCAGCCGTGCACCGGAATTTAATTCGAAAGTATTGCGTGTTTTGTATACGGTATATCAGTTTCCAGGATTTCCTAACAATGGTTTCATTGTTTAAACAATGTATTCAGTTTTACTTTATTTTACATTTCTAAAAATTCACGCAGGGGAACACCTTTAAAACGAAAAAATATTTACGTCATTCATTTGGAAATGCGCTTTTTTATTAGGGAATTAATTTTCAGCCGTGCACCGGAATGTAATGCGAAAATATTGCGTGTTTTGTATTCGGTATATCATTTTCCAAGATTTCCTAACATTGGTTTCATTGTTTAAACAATGTATTCGCTTTTACCTTATTTAACATTTCTAAAAACTCACACTGGCGAACAACTTTAAAACCGAAATATTTTTACGTCATTCATATAAAAATGTGCTTATTTTTTAGAAAATAACTTTTCAGCCGTGCACCGGAATTTATTTCGAAAATATTGCATATTTTGTATTCGGTATATCAGTTTCAAGGATTTCCTAACAATGGTCTCATTGTTTAAACAATGCATTCAGTTTTACTTTATTATACATTTCTAAAAATTCACACAGGCGAACACCTTTAAAACGAAAAAATATTTACGTCATTCATTTGGAAATGTGCTTTTTTATTAGGAAATTAATTTTCAGCCGTGCACCGGAATGTAATGCAAAAATATTGCGTGTTTTGTATTCGGTGTATCATTTTCCAGGAATTCTTAACAATGGTTTCATTGTTTAAACAATGTATTCGCTTTTACCTTATTTAACATTTCTAAAAACTCACACTGGCGAACAACTTTAAAACCGAAATATTTTTACGTCATTCATTTTTAAATGAGCTTATTTATTAGGAAATTAATTTTCAGCCGTGCACCGGAATTTAATTCGAAAATATTGCGTGTTTTGTATTCAGTATATCAGTTTCTAGGATTTCAAAACAATGGTTTCATTGTTTAAAAAATGTATTTAGTTTTACTTTATTTTACATTTCTAGAAATTCACACCGGAGACCACCTTTAAAACGAAAAAATATTTACGTCATTCATTTGGAAATGTGCTTTTAAATTAGAAAATTTATTTTCAGCCGTGCACCGGAATGTAATGCGAAAATATTGCGTGTTTTTTATTCGGTATATCAGTTTCCAGGATTCCCTAACAATGGTTTCTTTTTTTAAACAATGTATTCGGTTTTACTTTATTTTACATTTCTAAAAACTCAAACTGGCGAACTACATTAAAACCGAAAAATTTTTACTTCATTCATTACTAAATATGCTTTTTTATTAGGAAATTAATTTTCAGCCGTGCACCGGAATTTAATGCGAAAATATATCGTGTTTTGTATATCAGTTTCCAGGATTCCCTAACAATGGTTTCATTGTTTAAACAATGTATTCGGTTTTCCTTTATTTTACATTTGTAAAAACTCACATTTGAGAACAACTTTAAAACCGAAAAACTTTTTTTTGACGACTTTTTTTTGATTTACGACATTTATTTGGAAATGTGCTTTTTTATTAGGAAATTAATTTTCAGCCGTGCACCGGAATGTAATTCGAAAATATTTCGTGTTTTGTATTCGGTGTATCGGTTTCCATGATTTCTTAGCAATGGTTTCATTGTTTAAACAATGTATTCAGTTTTTCTTTATTTTACATTTCAAAAAACTCACCTTGCTGATCTACTTTAAAACGGAAAAAGTTTTACGTCATTCATTTGGAAATGAGCTAATTTATTACGAAAAACAATTTAACAATTTCACAAAAAATTTCAAAACAATTCTAAAAATTCACACAGGCGAACACCTTTAAAACGAAAAAATATTTACGTCATTCATTTGGAAATGTGTTTCTTTATTAGGAAATTAATTTCCATCCGTGCACCGGAATTTAATTCGAAAATATTTCGTGTTTTGTATTCGGTATAACAGTTTACAGCATTTTCTAACAACGGTTTCATTTTTTCATTATCGGTTTTACTTCATTTTAAATTTCTAAAATAGGAGAACACATTTAAAACGGCAAATATTTTACGTCATTCATATGGAAATGTGCTAATTTATTAGGAAATTAACTTTTAGCCGTGCACCGGAATTTAAATCGAAAATATTGCATGTTTTGTATTCAGTATATCAGTTATTTGTTATATCCTAACAATGCACTAGATTAATATTAATACAATTATTCTAATTGGTAAATAAATCATCTAATATCCTAACAATGGTTTCATTGTTTAAACAATATATTCGGTTTTACTTTATTTTACATTTCTAAAAACTCACACAGGGGAACAACTTTAAAACCGAAAAATGATTACTTCATTCATCAGTTAATGTGCATATTTATTACGAAATTAATTTTCAGCCGGGCATCGGAATTTAATGCGTGTTTTGTACTTGGTATATCAGTTTCCAGGATTCCTTAATAATGGTTTCATGTTTTAATTAATTTTTCAACTACATTTCAGCAGTGAAATTACGCTTGAAATTATTGAATATTAAATACGTGAATAATCACATTGTTACGAAGTCGTAAACAGACTTATGTAAGTGAGAGATGCCAAGCTTTGCATCGTCCTTGTGGCTTAAAGGTAGAGCACTGGAGAGGTCCGGGATCCAGTGATCGATTCCCGGCTTGGACATATTTCCCTAAGTTGGTGTACGACTTGTTAGCAATGTGATTATTCATGTATTTAGTATTCAATGGTTTCATTGTTTAAACAATTTTCGATTTTACTTTATTTTACATTTCTAATAATTCACACAGGCGAAAACCTTTAAAACGAAAAATTTTTTACGTCATACATTTGGAAATGTGCTTTTTTATTAGGAAATTAATTTTCAGCCGTGCACAGAAATTCAATGTGAAAATATTGCGTGTTTTGTATATCAGTTTCCAGGATTCCTTAACAATGGTTTCATTTTTTAATTAATTTTTTAACTACTTTTCAGCAGTGAAATTACGCTTGAAATTATTGAATATTAAATACGTGAATAATCACATTGCTAACAAGTCGTAAACCAACGTAGTGAAAAAAGTCCAAGCCGGGATTCGAACCCGATCCCCTGGAATAGATCTCCAGTCCTCTACCACTAAGACACAACGACGATCCCCAACTTGGCATCTCTCACTTATATAAGTCGGTAAGTTTGCAACCGCAGCACTAGATGGAAAAGTCTTCACGAGCACACAATCACGTGGAGAAAAGGACAAGCAAATGAACCCATCATCGGTGAATATACAATTATAATTAATTATTGCTTTTTTATTAGAAAATTAATTTTCAGCCGTGCACCGGAATTTAATTGGAAAATATATCCTGTTTTGTATTAGGTATATCAGTTTCCAGGATTTTTTAACAATGGTTTCATTGTTTAAACAATATATTCTGTTTTACTTTATTTTACATTTCTAAAAACTCATACTTGCGAACTACATTAAAACCGAAAAATTTTTACATCATTCATTTGAAAATGTGCTTTTTTATTAGGAAATTAATTTTCAGACGTGCACCGGAATATAATTCGAAAATATTGCATGTTTTGTATTCCGTGCAGCAAATTTTAGGATTCCCTAATAATGGTTTCATTGTTTAAACAATGTATTCTGTTTTACTTTATTTTACATTCCTAAAAATTCACACAGGCGAACACCTTTAAAATGAAAAAATATTTACGTCATTCATTTGGAATTGTGCTTTTTTATTAGGAAATTAATTTACAGCCGTGCACCGGAGTGTAATGCGAAAATATTTGGTGTTTTTATTGGGTATGTCAGTTTCCAGGATTCCCAAAGAATGGTTTCATTGTTTAAACAATGTATTTGGTTTTACTTTATTTTACATTCCTAAAACTTCACACAGGCTGACAACTTTAAAACCGAACAATTTTTACGTCATTAATTTTGAAATGTGCTTTTTTATTAGGAAATTAATTTTCAGACGTGCACCGGAATTTAATTCGAAAATATTGCATGTTTTGTGTTCCGTGCAGCAGATTTTAGGATTCCCTAACAATGGTTTCATTGTTTAAACAATGTATTCGGTTATTCTTTATTTTATATTACTAAAAATTCACACAGATGAACAACTTTAAAACCTAAATATTTTTACGTCATTCATTTGGAAATGTGCTTATTTCTTAGAAAAGTAAATTTCAGCCGTGCACCCGAATTTAATTCGAAAATATTGCGTGTTTTGTATTCGGTATATCAGTTTCCATGATTCCCTAACAATGGTTTCATTGTTTAAACAATGTATTTGGTTTTGCTTTATTTTACATTTCTAAAAATTCAAACATGCGAACAACTTAAAACCGAAAATTTTACGTCATTCATTTGGAAATGTGCTTTTTTTATTAGGAAATTAATTTTCAGCCGTGCACCGAAATTCAATGCGAAAATATTGCGTGTTTTGTATATCTGTATCCAGGATTCCTTAATAATGGTTTCATGTTTTAATTAATTTTTCAACTACATTTCAGCAGTGAAATTACGCTTGAAATTATTGAATATTAAATACGTGAATAATCACATTGTTACGAAGTCGTAAACAGACTTATGTAAGTGAGAGAGGGCAAGCTTTGCATCGTCCTTGTGGCTTAAAGGTAGAGCACTGGAGAGGTCCAGGATCCAGTGATTGATTCCCGGCTTGGACATATTTCCCTAAGTTGGTGTACGACTTGTTAGCAATGTGATTATTCACGTATTTAGTATTCAATGGTTTCATTGTTTAAACAATTTTCTATTTTACTTTATTTTACATTTCTAATAATTCACACAGGCGAAAACCTTTAAAACGAAAAATTTTTTACGTCATTCATTTGGAAATGTGCTTTTTTATCAGGAAATTAATTTTCAGCCGTGCACAGAAATTCAATGTGAGAATATTGCGTGTTTTGTATATCAGTTTCCAGGATTCCTTAACAATGGTTTCATTTTTTAATTAATTTTTTAACTACTTTTCAGCAGTGAAATTACGCTTGAAATTATTGAATATTAAATACGTGAATAATCACATTGCTAACAAGTCGTAAACCAACGTAGTGAAAAAAGTCCAAGCCGGGATTCGAACCCGATCCCCTGGAATAGAACTCCAGTCCTCTACCACTAAGCCACAACGACGATCCCCAACTTGGCATCTCTCACTTATATAAGTCGGTAAGTTTGCAACCGCAGCACTAGATGGAAAAGTCTTCACGAGCACACAATCACGTGGAGAAAAGGACAGGCAAATGAACCCATCATCGGTGAATATACAATTATAATTAATTATTGCTTTTTTATTAGAAAATTAATTTTCAGCCGTGCACCGGCATTTAATTGGAAAATATATCCTGTTTTGTATTAGGTATATCAGTTTCCAGGATTTTTTAACAATGGTTTCATTGTTTAAACAATATATTCTGTTTTACTTTATTTTACATTTCTAAAAGCTCATACTTGCGAACTACATTAAAACCGAAACATTTTTACATCATTCATTTGAAAATGTGCTTTTTTATTAGGAAATTAATTTTCAGACGTGCACCGGAATATAATTCGAAAATATTGCATGTTTTGTATTCCGTGCAGCAAATTTTAGGATTCCCTAACAATGGTTTCATTGTTTAAACAATGTATTCTGTTTTACTTTATTTTACATTCCTAAAAATTCACACAGGCGAACACCTTTAAAATGAAAAAATATTTACGTCATTCATGTGGAATTGTGCTTATTTCTTAGAAAAGTAAATTTCAGCCGTGCACCGGAGTGTAATGCGAAAATATTTGGTGTTTTTATTGCGTATGTCAGTTTCCAGGATTCCCAAAGAATGGTTTCATTGTTTAAACAATGTATTTGGTTTTACTTTATTTTACATTCCTAAAACTTCACACAGGCTGACAACTTTAAAACCGAACAATTTTTACGTCATTAATTTTGAAATGTGCTTTTTTATTAGGAAATTAATTTTCAGACGGGCACCGGAATTTAATTCGAAAATATTGCATATTTTGTGTTCCGTGCAGCAGTTTTTAGGATTCCCTAACAATGGTTTCATTGTTTAAACAATGTATTCGGATATCCTTTATTTTATATTACTAAAAATTCACACAGATGAACAACTTTAAAACCTAAATATTTTTACGTCATTCATTTGGAAATGTGCTTATTTCTTAGAAAAGTAAATTTCAGCCGTGCACCCGAATTTAATTCGAAAATATTGCGTGTTTTGTATTCGATATATCAGTTTCCATGATTCCCTAACAATGGTTTCATTGTTTAAACAATGTATTTGGTTTTGCTTTATTTTACATTTCTAAAAATTCAAACATGCGAACAACTTAAAACCGAAATTTTTTACGTCATTCATTTGGAAATGTGCTTTTTTTATTAGGAAATTAATTTTCAGCCGTGCACCGAAATTCAATGCGAAAATATTGCGTATTTTGTATATCTGTATCCAGGATTCCTTAACAATGGTTTCACTTTTTAATTAATTTTTTAACTACTTTTCAGCAGTGAAATTACGCTTGAAATTATTGAATATTAAATACGTGAATAATCACATTGCTAACATTGCTACCAACGAAGTGAAAAATGTCCAAGCCTTCTCCAGTCCTCTACCACTAAGCCACAAGGACGATGCCCAGCTTGGTATCTCTCACTTATATAAGTCGGTAAGGTTGCAACCGCAGCACCAGATGGAAAAGTCTTCAGGAGCACACAATCACGTGGCGAAACATGACACGCAAATGAACCCATCATCGGTGAATATACAATTATAATTAATTTTTGCAGATTATTATTAGAAATTATTGCAGATAATTATTAGAAAATTAATTTTCAGCCGTGCACCGGAATTTAATTCGAAAATATTGCCTGTTTTGTATTAGGTATATCAGTTTCCAGGATTTCTTAACAATGGTTTCATTGTTTAAACAATATATTCGGTTTTACTTTATTTTATATTTCAAAAAACTCACACTTGCGAACTACATTAAAACCGAAAAATTTTTACATCATTCATTTGAAAATGTGCTTATGTCTTAGAAAATAAATTTTCAGCCGTGCACCGGGATTTATTTCGAAAATATTCCATATTTTGTATTCGGTATATCAGTTTCTAGGATTTCCTAACAATGGTTTCATTCTTTAAACAATGGATTCGGTTTTACTTTATTTTACATTTCAAAAAACTCACACAGGTGAACTACATTAAAACCAAAAAATTTTTACGTCATTCATTTGGAAATGTGCTTATTTATTAGAAAATTAATTTTCAGCCATGCACCGATTTTTAATTCGAAAATATTGTCTGTTTTGTATTCGGTATATCCATTTCCAGGATTTTTTAACAATGGTTTCATTGTTTAAACAATGCATTCGGTTTTACTTTATTTTATGTTACTAATAATTCACACAGGCGAACAACTTTAAAACCGAAAAATTTTTACGTCATTCATTTGGAAATGTGTTTTTTTTTTTTTTTTTTTTTTTTTTTTTTATTAGGAAATTAATTTTCAGCTGTGCACCGGAATTTAATTCGAAAATATTGCGTGTTTTGTATTCGGTATATCAGTTTCTAGGATTTCCTAACAATGGCTTCATTGTTTAAACAGTGTATTCGGTTTTACTTTGTTTAACATTTCTAAAAATCACACAGGCGTACAACTTTAAAACCGAGAAATTTTTACGTCTTTCATTTGGAAATGTGCTTATTTATTAGAAAATTAATTTTCAGCCGTGCACCGGAATTTAATTCGAAAATATTGCGTGTTTTGTATTCGGAATTTCAGTTTATAGGATTTCCTAACAATGGTTTCATTGTTTAAACAATGTATTCAGTTTTACTTTATTTTACATTTCTAGAAATTCACATCGGTGAACACCTTTAATACGAGCATGTATTCACGTCATTCATTTGAAAATGTGCTTATTTATTAGAAAATTAATTTTCAGCCGTGCACCGGAATTTAATTCGAAAATATTGCGTATTTTGTATTCGGTATATCAGTTTCAAGGATTTACTAACAATGGTTTCATTGTTTAAACAATGTATTCGGTTTTACTTTATTTTACATTTCTAAGAACTCACACTGGCAAACTACTTTAAATCCGAAAAATTTTTACTTCATTCATTTGTAAATAGGCTTTTTTATTAGGAAATTAAATTTTAGCCGTGCACCGGAATTTAATGCGAAAATATATCCTGTTTTGTATTGGGTATAAATATCAGTTTCCAGGATTCCCTAACAATGGTTTCATTGTTTAAACAATGTATTCGGTTTTGCTTCATTTTACATTTCTAAAAATTCACACAAGCGAACAACTTTAAAACCGAGAAATTTTTTACGTCATTCATTTGGAAATGTTCTTATTTATTAGGAAATTAATTTTCAGCCGTGCCCCGGAATTTAATTCGAAAATATTGCGTGTTTTGTATTCGGTATATCAGTTTCCAGGATTTACTAACAATGGTTTCATTGTTTAAACAATGTATTCGGTTTTGCTTCATTTTACATTTCTAAAAATTTACACAGGGGAACACCTTTAAAACGAAAAAATATTTACGTCATTCATTTGAAAATGTGCTTTTTTATTAGGAAATTAATTTTCAGCCGTGCACCGGAATGTAATGCGAAAACATTGCGTGTTTTGTATTCGGTATATCATTTTCCAAGAATTCTTAACAATGGTTTCATTGTTTAAACAATGTATTCGCTTTTACCTTATTTTACATTTCTAAAAAGTCACATTTGAGAACAACTTTAAAACCGACAAATTTTTACGTCATTCATTTGGAAATGTGCTTTTTTATTAGGAAATTAATTTTCAGCCGTGCACCGGAATTTAATTCGAAAATATTGCGTGTTTTGTATTCGGTATATCAGTTTCCAGGGTTCCCTAACAATGGTTTCATTGTTTAAACAATGTATTAGGTTTTTCTTCATTTTACATTTCTAAAAATTCACACAGGCGTACAACTTTAAAACCGAGAAATTTTTACGTCTTTCATTTGGAAATGTGCTTATTTATTAGAAAATTAATTTTCAGCCATGCACCGGAATTTAATTCAAAAATATTGCGTGTTTTGTATTCGGAGTATCAGTTTATAGGATTTCCTAACAATGGTTTCATTGTTTAAACAATGTATTCTGTTTTACTTTATTTTACATTTCTAGAAATTGACATCGGCGAACACCTTTTAAACGAAAAAGTATTTACGTCATTCATTTGGAAATGTGCTTTTTAATTAGGAAATAAATTTTCAGCCGTGCACCGGAATTTAATTCGAAAATATTGCGTGTTTTGTATTCGGTATATCAGTTTCCAGGATTTCCTAACAATGGTTTCATTGTTTAAACAATGTATTCAGTTTTACTTTATTTTACATTTCTAAAAATTCACGCAGGCGAACACCTTTAAAACGAAAAAATATTTACGTCATTCATTTGGAAATGCGCTTTTTTATTGGGAAATTAATTTTCAGCCGTGCACCGGAATGTAATGCGAAAATATTGCGTGTTTTGTATTCGGTATATCATTTTCCAAGGTTTCCTAACAATGGTTTCATTGTTTAAACAATGTCTTCGATTTTACCTTATTTTACATTTCTAAAAACTCACACTGACAAACTACTTTAAATCCGAAAAATTTTTAGTTCATTCATTTGTAAATATGCTTTTTATTAGAAAATTAATTTTCAGCCGTGCACCGGAATTTAATGCAAAAATATATCGTGTTTTGTAATGGGTATATCAGTTTCCAGGATTTCCTAACAATGGTCTCATTGTTTAAACAATGCATTCAGTTTTACTTTATTTTACATTTATATAAATTCACACAGGCGAACATCTTTTAAAACGAAAAAATATTTACGTCATTCATTTGGAAATGTGCTTTTTTATAAGGAAATTAATTTTCAGCCGTGCACCGGAATGTAATGCGAAAATATTGCGTGTTTTGTATTCGGTATATCATTTTCCAGGAATTCTTAACAGAGGTTTCATTGTTTAAACAATGTATTCGCTTTTACCTTATTTACATTTCGAAAAACTCACACTGGCGAACAACTTTAATCCAAAATATTTTTACGGCATTCATTTTTAAATGTGCTTATTTATTGGGAAATTATTTTTCAGCCGTGCACCGGAATTTAATTCGAAATTATTGCGTGTTTTGTATTTGGTATATCAATTTCCAGGGTTCCCTAACAATGGTTTAATTGTTTAAACAATGTATTCGCTTTTACTTTATTTTACATTTCTAAAAACTGACACTGGCGAACTACTTTAAAACCGAAAAATTTTTACATCATTCATTTGAAAATGTGATTATATCCAAGCCGGAACTCGAACCCGGTCCCCTGGAATAGATCTCCAGTTCTCTACCACAAAGCCACAAGGAAGATGGTATCTCTCACTTATAAAAGTCGGTAAGGCTAGATGGAAAAGAATTCATGAGCACACAATCTAGTTTCGAAACATGAGTAGCAAATGAACCCAGCATCGGTGAATATACATTTTTAATTAATTTTTCAACTACATTTCAGCAGTGAAATTACGCTTGAAATTATTGAATATTAAATACGTGAATAATCACATTGCTAACAAGTAGTAAACAGACTTATATAAGTGACAGATGCCAAGCTGGTCATCGTCCTTGTGGCTTAGTGGTAGAGCACTGGAGCTCCAGGGGCCCGGGATCGATTCCCGTCTTGGACATTTTTCACTAAGTTGGTTTACGATTTGTTAGCAATGTGATTATTCACGTATTTAATATTCAATGGTTTCATTGTTTAAACAATATTGGGTTTTACTTTATTTTGCATTTCAAAAAACTCACACAGGGGAACTACTTTAAAACCGAAAAATTTTTAATTCATTCATTTGTAAATATGCTTTTTTATTAGGAAATTAATTTTCAGCCGTGCACCGGAATTTAATTCGAAAAAAATTGCGTGTTTTGTATTGGGTATATCAATTTCCAGGGTTCCCTAACAATGGTTTCATTGTTTAAACAATGTATTCGGTTTTTTTTCATTTTAATTTTCTAAAAATTCACACAGGCGAACAACTTTAAAACCGAGAAATTTTTACATCTTTCATTTGGAAATGAGCTTATTTAGTAGAAAATTAATTTTCAGCCATGCACCGGAATTTAATTCGAAAATATTGCTTGTTTTGTATTCGGTAAATCAGTTTATAGGATTTCCTAACAATGGTTTCATTGTTTAAACAATGTATTCTGTTTTACTTTATTTTACATTTCTAGAAATTCACATCGGCGAACACCTTTTAAACGAAAAAGTATTTACGTCATTCATTTGGAAATGTGCTTTTTAATTAGGAAATTAATTTTCAGCCGTGCACCGGAATTTAATTCGAAAGTATTGCGTGTTTTGTATACGGTATATCAGTTTCCATGATTTCCAAACAATGGTTTCATTGTTTAAACAATGTATTCGGTTTTGCTTCATTTTACATTTCTAAAAATTCACACAAGCGAACAACTTTAAAACCGAGAAATGTTTACGTCATTCATTTGGAAATGTGCTTATTTATTAGAAAATTAATTTTCAGCCGTGCCCCGGAATTTAATTCGAAAATATTGCGTGTTTTGTATTCGGTATATCAGTTTCAAGGATTTCATAACAATGGTCTCATTGTTTAAACAATGCATTCTGTTTTACTTTATTTTACATTTCTAAAAATTCACACAGGGGAACACCTTTAAAACGAAAAAATATTTACGTCATTCTTTTGAAAATGTGCTTTTTTATTAGGAAATTAATTTTCAGCCGTGCACCGGAATGTAATGCGAAAACATTGCGTGTTTTGTATTCGGTATATCATTTTCCAAGAATTCTTCACAATGGTTTCATTGTTTAAACAATGTATTCGCTTTTACCTTATTTTACATTTCTAAAAACTCACACTAGCGAACAACTTTAAAACCGAAAAATTTTTACGTCATTCACTTTTAAATGTGCCTATTTATTAAGAAATTTATTTTCAGCCGTGCACCGGAATTTAATTCTAAAATATTGCGTGTTTTGTATTCGGTATATCAGTTTCTAGGATTTACTAACAATGGTTTAATTGTTTAAACAATGTATTCGCTTTTACTTTATTTTACATTTCTAAAAACTCACACTGGCGTACTACTTTAAAACCGAAAATTTTTACATCATTCATTTGAAAATGTTCTTATGTCCAAGCCGGGAATCGAACCCGGTCCCCTGGAATAGGTCTCCAGTGCTCTACCACTAAGCCACAAGGAAGATGGCATCTTTCACTTATAAAAGTCGGTAAGAATGCAACCACAGCACTAGATGGAAAAGACTTCATGAGCACACAATCTAGTTGCGAAACATGAGTAGCAAATGAACCCAGCATCGGTGAATATACATTTTTAATTAATTTTTCAACTACATTTCAGCAGTGAAATTACGCTTGAAATTATTGAATATTAAATACGTGAATAATCACATTGCTAACGAGTAGTAAACAGACTTATATAAGTGACAGATGGCAAGCTGGGCATCGTCCTTGTGGCTTAGTGGTAGAGCACTGGAGCTCCAGGGGCCCGGGATCGATTCCCGTCTTGGACATTTTTCACTAAGTTGGTTTACGATTTGTTAGCAATGTGATTATTCACGTATTTAATATTCAATGGTTTTATTGTTTAAACAATTTTCGGTTTTACTTTATTTTGCATTTCAAAAAACTCACACAGGTGAACTACTTTAAAACCGAAAAATTTTTACTTCATTCATTTGTAAATATGCTTTTTTATTAGGAAATTAATTTCCAGCCGTGCACCGGAATTTACTGCGAAAATATCGCGTGTTTTGTATTGGGTATATCATTTTCCAGGAATTCTTAACAGAGGTTTCATTGTTTAAACAATGTATTCGCTTTTACCTTATTTACATTTCGAAAAACTCACACTGGCGAACAACTTTAAACAGAAATATTTTTACGTCATTCATTTTTAAATGTGCCTATTTATTAGGAAATTATTTTTCAGCCGTGCACCGGAATTTAATTCGAAATTATTGCGTGTTTTGTATTTGTTATATCAATTTCCAGGGTTCCCTAACAATGGTTTCATTGTTTAAACAATATTCGGTTTTACTTTATTTTGCATTTCAAAAAACTCACACAGGTGAACTACTTTAAAACCGAAAAATTTTTACTTCATTCATTTGTAAATATGCTTTTTTATTAGGAAATTAGTTTTCGGCCGTGCACCGGAATTTAATTCGAAAATATTGCGTGTTTTGTATTGGGTACATCAATTACCAGGGTTCCCTAACAATGGTTTCAATGTTTAAACAATGTATTCGGTTTTTCTTTAATTTACATTTCTAAAAACTCACATTTGAGAACTACTTTAAAACCGAAAAATTTTTACTTCATTCATTTGTAAATATGCTTTCAGCCGTGCACCGGAATTTAATTCGAAAATATTGCGTGTTTTGTATTGGGTATATCAATTTCCAGGGTTCCCTAACAATGGTTTCATTGTTTAAACAATGTATTCGGGTATTTTTTCATTTTAATTTTCTAAAAATTCACACAGGCGAACAACTTTAAAACCGAGAAATTTTTACATCTTTCATTTGGAAATGAGGTTATTTATTAGAAAATTAATTTTCAGCCATGCACCGGAATTTAATTCGAAAATATTGCGTGTTTTGTATTCGGTATATCAGTTTATTGGATTTCCTAACAATGGTTTCATTGTTTAAACAATGTATTCTGTTTTACTTTATTTTACATTTCTAGAAATTCACATCGGCGAACACCTTTTAAACGAAAAAGTATTTACGTCATTCATTTGGAAATGTGCTTTTTAATTAGGAAATTAATTTTCAGCCGTGCACCGGAATTTAATTCGAAAGTATTGCGTGTTTTGTATACGGTATATCAGTTTCCAGGATTTCCTAACAATGGTTTCATTGTTTAAACAATGTATTCAGTTTTACTTTATTTTACATTTCTAAAAATTCACGCAGGGGAACACCTTTAAAACGAAAAAATATTTACGTCATTCATTTGGAAATGCGCTTTTTTATTAGGGAATTAATTTTCAGCCGTGCACCGGAATGTAATGCGAAAATATTGCGTGTTTTGTATTCGGTATATCATTTTCCAAGATTTCCTAACATTGGTTTCATTGTTTAAACAATGTATTCGCTTTTACCTTATTTAACATTTCTAAAAACTCACACTGGCGAACAACTTTAAAACCGAAATATTTTTACGTCATTCATATAAAAATGTGCTTATTTTTTAGAAAATAAATTTTCAGCCGTGCACCGGAATTTATTTCGAAAATATTGCATATTTTGTATACGGTATATCAGTTTCAAGGATTTCCTAATAATGGTCTCATTGTTTAAACAATGCATTCAGTTTTACTTTATTATACATTTCTAAAAATTCACACAGGCGAACACCTTTAAAACGAAAAAATATTTACGTCATTCATTTGGAAATGTGCTTTTTTATTAGAAAATTTATTTTCAGCCGTGCACCGGAATGTAATGCAAAAATATTGCGTGTTTTGTATTCGGTGTATCATTTTCCAGGAATTCTTAACAATGGTTTCATTGTTTAAACAATGTATTCGCTTTTACCTTATTTAACATTTCTAAAAACTCACACTGGCGAACAACTTTAAAACCGAAATATTTTTACGTCATTCATTTTTAAATGAGCTTATTTATTAGGAAATTAATTTTCAGCCGTGCACCGGAATTTAATTCGAAAATATTGCGTGTTTTGTATTCGGTATATCAGTTTCTAGGATTTCAAAACAATGGTTTCATTGTTTAAAAAATGTATTTAGTTTTACTTTATTTTACATTTCTAGAAATTCACACCGGAGACCACCTTTAAAACGAAAAAATATTTACGTCATTCATTTGGAAATGTGCTTTTTAATTAGAAAATTTATTTTCAGCCGTGCACCGGAATGTAATGCGAAAATATTGCGTGTTTTTTATTCGGTATATCAGTTTCCAGGATTCCCTAACATTGGTTTCTTTTTTTAAACAATGTATTCGGTTTTACTTTATTTTACATTTCTAAAAACTCAAACTGGCGAACTACTTTAAAACCGAAAAATTTTTACTTCATTCATTACTAAATATGCTTTTTTATTAGGAAATTAATTTTCAGCCGTGCACCGGAATTTAATGCGAAAATATATCGTGTTTTGTATATCAGTTTCCAGGATTCCCTAACAATGGTTTCATTGTTTAAACAATGTATTCGGTTTTCCTTTATTTTACATTTGTAAAAACTCACATTTGAGAACAACTTTAAAACCGAAAAACTTTTACGACATTTATTTGGAAATGTGCTTTTTTATTAGGAAATTAATTTTCAGCCGTGCACCGGAATGTAATTCGAAAATATTTCGTGTTTTGTATTCGGTGTATCGGTTTCCATGATTTCTTAACAATGGTTTCATTGTTTAAACAATGTATTCAGTTTTTCTTTATTTTACATTTCAAAAAACTCACCTTGCTGATCTACTTTAAAACGGAAAAAGTTTTACGTCATTCATTTGGAAATGAGCTAATTTATTACGAAAAACAATTTAACAATTTCACAAAAAATTTCAAAACAATTCTAAAAATTCACACAGGCGAACACCTTTAAAACGAAAAAATATTTACGTCATTCATTTGGAAATGTGTTTCTTTATTAGGAAATTAATTTCCATCCGTGCACCGGAATTTAATTCGAAAATATTTCGTGTTTTGTATTCGGTATAACAGTTTACAGCATTTTCTAACAACGGTTTCATTTATTCATTATCGGTTTTACTTCATTTTAAATTTCTAAAACAGGAGAACACATTTAGAACGGCAAATATTTTACGTCATTCATATGGAAATGTGCTAATTTATTAGGAAATTAACTTTTAGCCGTGCACCGGAATTTAAATCGAAAATATTGCATGTTTTGTATTCAGTATATCAGTTATTTGTTATATCCTAACAATGCACTAGATTAATATTAATACAATTATTCTAATTGGTAAATAAATCATCTAATATCCTAACAATGGTTTCATTGTTTAAACAATATATTCGGTTTTACTTTATTTTACATTTCTAAAAACTCACACAGGGGAACATCTTTAAAACCGAAAAATAATTACTTCATTCATCAGTTAATGTGCATATTTATTACGAAATTAATTTTCAGCCGGGCATCGGAATTTAATGTGTGTTTTGTATTTGGTATATCAGTTTCCAGGATTCCTTAATAATGGTTTCATGTTTTAATTAATTTTTCAACTACATTTCAGCAGTGAAATTACGCTTGAAATTATTGAATATTAAATACGTGAATAATCACATTGATACGAAGTCGTAAACAGACTTATGTAAGTGAGAGATGCCAAGCTTTGCATCGTCCTTGTGGCTTAAAGGTAGAGCACTGGAGAGGTCCAGGATCCAGTGATTGATTCCCGGCTTGGACATATTTCCCTAAGTTGGTGTACGACTTGTTAGCAATGTGATTATTCACGTATTTAGTATTCAATGGTTTCATTGTTTAAACAATTTTCGATTTTACTTTATTTTACATTTCTAATAATTCACACAGGCGAAAACCTTTAAAACGAAAAATTTTTTACGTCATTCATTTGGAAATGTGCTTTTTTATTAGGAAATTAATTTTCAGCCGTGCACAGAAATTCAATGTGAAAATATTGCGTGTTTTGTATATCAGTTTCCAGGATTCCTTAACAATGGTTTCATTTTTTAATTAATTTTTTAACTACTTTTCAGCAGTGAAATTACGCTTGAAATTATTGAATATTAAATACGTGAATAATCACATTACTAACAAGTCGTAAACCAACGTAGTGAAAAAAGTCCAAGCCGGGATTCGAACCCGATCCCCTGGAATAGATCTCCAGTCCTCTACCACTAAGCCACAACGACGATCCCCAACTTGGCATCTCTCACTTATATAAGTCGGTAAGTTTGCAACCGCAGCACTAGATGGAAAAGTCTTCACGAGCACACAATCACGTGGAGAAAAGGACAAGCAAATGAACCCATCATCGGTGAATATACAATTATAATTAATTATTGCTTTTTTATTAGAAAATTAATTTTCAGCCGTGCACCGAAATTTAATTGGAAAATATATCCTGTTTTGTATTAGGTATATCAGTTTCCAGGATTTTTTAACAATGGTTTCATTGCTTAAACAATATATTCTGTTTTACTTTATTTTACATTTCTAAAAACTCATACTTGCGAACTACATTAAAACCGAAAAATTTTTACATCATTCATTTGAAAATGTGCTTTTTTATTAGGAAATTAATTTTCAGACGTGCACCGGAATATAATTCGAAAATATTGCATGTTTTGTATTCCGTGCAGCAAATTTTAGGATTCCCTAACAATGGTTTCATTGTTTAAACAATGTATTCTGTTTTACTTTATTTTACATTCCTAAAAATTCACACAGGCGAACACCTTTAAAATGAAAAAATATTTACGTCATTCATTTGGAATTGTGCTTTTTTATTAGGAAATTAATTTTCAGCCGTGCACCGGAGTGTAATGCGAAAATATTTGGTGTTTTTATTGGGTATGTCAGTTTCCAGGAATCCCAAAGAATGGTTTCATTGTTTAAACAATGTATTTGGTTTTACTTTATTTTACATTCCTAAAACTTCACACAGGCTGACAACTTTAAAACCGAACAATTTTTACGTCATTAATTTTGAAATGTGCTTTTTTATTAGGAAATTAATTTTCAGACGTGCACCGGAATTTAATTCGAAAATATTGCGTGTTTTGTATTCGGTATATCAGTTTATTGGATTTCCTAACAATGGTTTCATTGTTTAAACAATGTATTCTGTTTTACTTTATTTTACATTTCTAGAAATTCACATCGGCGAACACCTTTTAAACGAAAAAGTATTTACGTCATTCATTTGGAAATGTGCTTTTTAATTAGGAAATTAATTTTCAGCCGTGCACCGGAATTTAATTCGAAAGTATTGCGTGTTTTGTATACGGTATATCAGTTTCCAGGATTTCCTAACAATGGTTTCATTGTTTAAACAATGTATTCAGTTTTACTTTATTTTACATTTCTAAAAATTCACGCAGGGGAACACCTTTAAAACGAAAAAATATTTACGTCATTCATTTGGAAATGCGCTTTTTTATTAGGGAATTAATTTTCAGCCGTGCACCGGAATGTAATGCGAAAATATTGCGTGTTTTGTATTCGGTATATCATTTTCCAAGATTTCCTAACATTGGTTTCATTGTTTAAACAATGTATTCGCTTTTACCTTATTTAACATTTCTAAAAACTCACACTGGCGAACAACTTTAAAACCGAAATATTTTTACGTCCTTCATATAAAAATGTGCTTATTTTTTAGAAAATAAATTTTCAGCCGTGCACCGGAATTTATTTCGAAAATATTGCATATTTTGTATTCGGTATATCAGTTTCAAGGATTTCCTAACAATGGTCTCATTGTTTAAACAATGCATTCAGTTTTACTTTATTATACATTTCTAAAAATTCACACAGGCGAACACCTTTAAAACGAAAAAATATTTACGTCATTCATTTGGAAATGTGCTTTTTTATTAGGAAATTAATTTTCAGCCGTGCACCGGAATGTAATGCAAAAATATTGCGTGTTTTGTATTCGGTGTATCATTTTCCAGGAATTCTTAACAATGGTTTCATTGTTTAAACAATGTATTCGCTTTTACCTTATTTAACATTTCTAAAAACTCACACTGGCGAACAACTTTAAAACCGAAATATTTTTACGTCATTCATTTTTAAATGAGCTTATTTATTAGGAAATTAATTTTCAGCCGTGCACCGGAATTTAATTCGAAAATATTGCGTGTTTTGTATTCGGTATATCAGTTTCTAGGATTTCAAAACAATGGTTTCATTGTTTAAAAAATTTATTTAGTTTTACTTTATTTTACATTTCTAGAAATTCACACCGGAGACCACCTTTAAAACGAAAAAATATTTACGTCATTCATTTGGAAATGTGCTTTTTAATTAGAAAATTTATTTTCAGCCGTGCACCGGAATGTAATGCGAAAATATTGCGTGTTTTTTATTCGGTATATCAGTTTCCAGGATTCCCTAACATTGGTTTCTTTTTTTAAACAATGTATTCGGTTTTACTTTATTTTACATTTCTAAAAACTCAAACTGGCGAACTACTTTAAAACCGAAAAATTTTTACTTCATTCATTACTAAATATGCTTTTTTATTAGGAAATTAATTTTCAGCCGTGCACCGGAATTTAATGCGAAAATATATCGTGTTTTGTATATCAGTTTCCAGGATTCCCTAACAATGGTTTCATTGTTTAAACAATGTATTCGGTTTTCCTTTATTTTACATTTGTAAAAACTCACATTTGAGAACAACTTTAAAACCGAAAAACTTTTACGACATTTATTTGGAAATGTGCTTTTTTATTAGGAAATTAATTTTCAACCGTGCACCGGAATGTAATTCGAAAATATTTCGTGTTTTGTATTCGGTGTATCGGTTTCCATGATTTCTTAACAATGGTTTCATTGTTTAAACAATGTATTCAGTTTTTCTTTATTTTACATTTCAAAAAACTCACCTTGCTGATCTACTTTAAAACGGAAAAAGTTTTACGTCATTCATTTGGAAATGAGCTAATTTATTACGAAAAACGATTTAACAATTTCACAAAAAATTTCAAAACAATTCTAAAAATTCACACAGGCGAACACCTTTAAAACGAAAAAATATTTACGTCATTCATTTGGAAATGTGTTTCTTTATTAGGAAATTAATTTCCATCCGTGCACCGGAATTTAATTCGAAAATATTTCGTGTTTTGTATTCGGTATAACAGTTTACAGCATTTTCTAACAACGGTTTCATTTTTTCATTATCGGTTTTACTTCATTTTAAATTTCTAAAACAGGAGAACACATTTAAAACGGCAAATATTTTACGTCATTCATATGGAAATGTGCTAATTTATTAGGAAATTAACTTTTAGCCGTGCACCGGAATTTAAATCGAAAATATTGCATGTTTTGTATTCAGTATATCAGTTACTTGTTATATCCTAACAATGCACTAGATTAATATTAATACAATTATTCCAGGATTCCTTAATAATGGTTTCATGTTTTAATTAATTTTTCAACTACATTTCAGCAGTGAAATTACGCTTGAAATTATTGAATATTAAATACGTGAATAATCACATTGCTAACAAGTCGTAAACCAACGTAGTGAAAAAAGTCCAAGCCGGGATTCGAACCCGATCCTCTGGAATAGATCTCCAGTCCTCTACCACTAAGCCACAACGACGATCCCCAACTTGGCATCTCTCACTTATATAAGTCGGTAAGTTTGCAACCGCAGCACTAGATGGAAAAGTCTTCACGAGCACACAATCACGTGGAGAAAAGGACAAGCAAATGAACCCATCATCGGTGAATATACAATTATAATTAATTATTGCTTTTTTATTAGAAAATTAATTTTCAGCCGTGCACCGAAATTTAATTGGAAAATATATCCTGTTTTGTATTAGGTATATCAGTTTCCAGGATTTTTTAACAATGGTTTCATTGTTTAAACAATATATTCTGTTTTACTTTATTTTACATTTCTAAAAACTCATACTTGCGAACTACATTAAAACCGAAAAATTTTTACATCATTCATTTGAAAATGTGCTTTTTTATTAGGAAATTAATTTTCAGACGTGCACCGGAATATAATTCGAAAATATTGCATGTTTTGTATTCCGTGCAGCAAATTTTAGGATTCCCTAACAATGGTTTCATTGTTTAAACAATGTATTCTGTTTTACTTTATTTTACATTCCTAAAAATTCACACAGGCGAACACCTTTAAAATGAAAAAATATTTACGTCATTCATTTGGAATTGTGCTTTTTTATTAGGAAATTAATTTTCAGCCGTGCACCGGAGTGTAATGCGAAAATATTTGGTGTTTTTATTGGGTATGTCAGTTTCCAGGAATCCCAAAGAATGGTTTCATTGTTTAAACAATGTATTTGGTTTTACTTTATTTTACATTCCTAAAACTTCACACAGGCTGACAACTTTAAAACCGAACAATTTTTACGTCATTAATTTTGAAATGTGCTTTTTTATTAGGAAATTAATTTTCAGACGTGCACCGGAATTTAATTCGAAAATATTGCATGTTTTGTGTTCCGTGCAGCAGTTTTTAGGATTCCCTAACAATGGTTTCATTGTTTAAACAATGTATTCGGTTATTCTTTATTTTATATTACTAAAAATTCACACAGATGAACAACTTTAAAACCTAAATATTTTTACGTCATTCATTTGGAAATGTGCTTATTTCTTAGAAAAGTAAATTTCAGCCGTAAACCCGAATTTAATTCGAAGATATTGCGTGTTTTGTATTCGGTATATCAGTTTCCATGATTCCCTAACAATGGTTTCATTGTTTAAACAATGTATTTGGTTTTGCTTTATTTTACATTTCTAAAAATTCAAACATGCGAACAACTTAAAACCGAAATTTTTTACGTCATTCATTTGGAAATGTGCCTTTTTTATTAGGAAATTAATTTTCAGCCGTGCACCGAAATTCAATGCGAAAATATTGCGTGTTTTGTATATCTGTATCCAGGATTCCTTAACAATGGTTTCATTTTTTAATTAATTTTTTAACTACTTTTCAGCAGTGAAATTACGCTTGAAATTATTGAATATTAAATACGTGAATAATCACATTGCTAACATTGCTACCAACGAAGTGAAAAATGTCCAAGCCTTCTCCAGTTCTCTACCACTAAGCCACAAGAACGATGCCCAGCTTGGTATCTCTCACTTATATAAGTCGGTAAGGTTGCAACGCAGCACCAGATGGAAAAGTCTTCACGAGCACACAATCACGTGGCGAAACATGACACGCAAATGAACCCATCATCGGTGAATATACAATTATAATTAATTTTTGCAGATTATTATTAGAAATTATTGCAGATAATTATTAGAAAATTAATTTTCAGCCGTGCACCGGAATTTAATTCGAAAATATTGCCTGTTTTGTATTAGGTATATCAGTTTCCAGGATTTCTTAACAATGGTTTCATTGTTTAAACAATATATTCGGTTTTACTTTATTTTATATTTCAAAAAACTCACACTTGCGAACTACATTAAAACCGAAAAATTTTTACATCATTCATTTGAAAATGTGCTTATGTCTTAGAAAATAAATTTTCAGCCGTGCACCGGGATTTATTTCGAAAATATTCCATATTTTGTATTCGGTATATCAGTTTCTAGGATTTCCTAACAATGGTTTCATTCTTTAAACAATGGATTCGGTTTTACTTTATTTTACATTTCAAAAAACTCACACAGGTGAACTACATTAAAACCGAAAAATTTTTACGTCATTCATTTGGAAATGTGCTTATTTATTAGAAAATTAATTTTCAGCCATGCACCGAAATTTAATTCGAAAATATTGTCTGTTTTGTATTCGGTATATCCATTTCCAGGATTTCTTAACAATGGTTTCATTGTTTAAACAATGCATTCGGTTTTACTTTATTTTATGTTACTAATAATTCACACAGGCGAACAACTTTAAAACCGAAAAATTTTTACGTCATTCATTTGGAAATGTGTTTTTTTTTTTTATTAGGAAATTAATTTTCAGCTGTGCACCGGAATTTAATTCGAAAATATTGCGTGTTTTGTATTCGGAATATCAGTTTCCAGGATTTCCTAACCATGGTTTCGTTGTTTAAAAAATGTATTCGGTTTTACTTTATTTTACATTTCTAAAAACTCACATAGGAAAACTACTTTAAAACCGAAAAATATTTTACGTCATTCATTTGGAAATGTGCTTTTTTATTTGGAAATTAATTTTAAGCCGTGCATCGGAACGTAATGCGAAAATATTGCGTGTTTTTTATTCGGTATATCAGTTTCCAGGATTTCCTAACAATGGTTTAATTGTTTAAACAATGTATTCGGTTTTACTTTATTTTACATTTCTAAAAATTCACACAGTCGAACAACATTAAAATCGAAAAATTTTTATTTCATTCCCTTGTAAATGTCCTTTTTTATTAGGAAATTTATTTTCAGACGTGCACCGGAATTTCATTCGAAAATATATATTGTTTTGTATTTTGTATATAAGTTTCCAGGATTCCCTAACAATGATATCATTGTTTAAACAATGTATTCTGTTTTAATTTATTTTACATTTCTAAAAACTCACATTTGGGAGCAACTTTAAAACCGAAATTTTTTACGTCATTCATTTGGAAATGAGCTTTTTCATTAGAAAAATAATTTTCAGACGTGCACCGGAATTTAATTCGAAAGCATTGCGTGTTTTGTATTCGGTATATCAGTTATTTGTTATATCCTAACAATGCACTAGATTAACATTAATACAATTATTCTAATTGGTAAATAAATCATCTAATATCCTAACGATGGTTTCATTGTTTAAACAATGTATTTGGTTTTACTTTATTTTATATTTCTAAAAACTCACACAGGGGAACAAATTTAAAACCGAAAAATGGTTACTTCATTCATCAGTTAATGTGCATATTTATTACGAAATTAATTTTCAGCCGGGCATCGGAATTTAATGCATGTTTTGTATTTGATATATCAGTTTCCAGGATTCCTTAACAATGGTTTCATTTTTTAATTAATTTTTTAACTACTTTTCAGCAGTGAAATTACGCTTGAAATTATTGAATATTAAATACGTGAATAATCACATTGCTAACAAGTCGCAAACCAACGTAGTGAAAAAAGTCCAAGCCGGGATTCGAACCCGATCCCCTGGAATAGATCTCCAGTCCTCTACCACTAAGCCACAACGACGATCCCCAACTTGGCATCTCTCACTTATATAAGTCGGTAAGTTTGCAACCGCAGCACTAGATGGAAAAGTCTTCACGAGCACACAATCACGTGGAGAAAAGGACAAGCAAATGAACCCATCATCGGTGAATATACAATTATAATTAATTATTGCTTTTTTATTAGAAAATTAATTTTCAGCCGTGCACCGGAATTTAATTGGAAAATATAACCTGTTTTGTATTAGGTATATCAGTTTCCAGGATTTTTTAACAATGGTTTCATTGTTTAAACAATATATTCTGTTTTACTTTATTTTACATTTCTAAAAACTCATACTTGCGAACTACATTAAAACCGAAAAATTTTTACATCATTCATTTGAAAATGTGCTTTTTTATTAGGAAATTAATTTTCAGACGTGCACCGGAATATAATTCGAAAATATTGCATGTTTTTTATTCCGTGCAGCAAATTTTAGGATTCCCTAACAATGGTTTCATTGTTTAAACAATGAATTCTGTTTTACTTTATTTTACATTCCTAAAAATTCACACAGGCGAACACCTTTAAAATGAAAAAATATTTACGTCATTCATTTGGAATTGTGCTTTTTTATTAGGAAATTAATTTTCAGCCGTGCACCGGAGTGTAATGCGAAAATATTTGGTGTTTTTATTGGGTATATCAGTTTCCAGGATTCCCAAAGAATGGTTTTATTGTTTAAACAATGTATTTGGTTTTACTTTATTTTACATTCCTAAAACTTCGCACAGGCTGACAACTTTAAAACCGAACAATTTTTACGTCATTAATTTTGAAATGTGCTTTTTTATTAGGAAATTAATTTTCAGACGTACACCGTAATTTAATTCGAAAATATTGCACGTTTTGTGTTCCGTGCAGCAGTTTTTAGGGTTCCGTAACAATGGTTTCATTGTTTAAACAATGTATTCGGTTATTCTTTATTTTATATTACTAAAAAT
The DNA here is from genome assembly GCA_963932465.1 of Maratus speciosus. Lineage (NCBI taxonomy): Eukaryota > Metazoa > Arthropoda > Arachnida > Araneae > Salticidae > Maratus > Maratus speciosus. Next base: position 484,945 of record CAWVRF010001488.1, on the reverse strand, counting down.
TCACACAGGTGAACAACTTTAAAACCGAAACATTTTTACGTCATTAATTTGCAAATGTGTTTTTTTTTTATTAGGAAATTAATTTTGTGCTGTGCACCGGAAATTAATTCGAAAATATTGCGTGTTTTGTATTCGGTATATCAGTTTCTAGGATTTCCTAATAATGGTTTCATTGTTTAAACAATGTATTTGGTTTTTCTTTATTTTACATTTCTAAAAATTCAAACAGGCGAACAACTTAAAACCGAAATTTTTTACGTCATTCATTTGGAAATGTGCTTTTTTATTAGGAAATTAATTTTCAGCCGTGCACCGGAATGATATTTGAAAATATTGCGTGCTTTTTATTCGGTATATCAGTTTCCATGAATCCTTAACAATGGTTTCATTGTTTAAATAATGTATTTGGTTTTACTTTATTTTACATTCCTAAAACTTCACACAGGCGAACAACTTTAAAACCGAAAATTGTTTACGTCATTCATTTGGAAATGTGCTTTTTTATTAGGAAATTAATTTTCAGCCGTGCACCGAAATTCAATGCGAATATATTGCGTGTTTTGTATATCTGTTTCCAGGATTCCTTAACAATGGTTTCATTTTTTAATTAATTTTTTAACTACTTTTCAGCAGTGAAATTACGCTTGAAATTATTTGATATTAAATACGTGAATAATCACATTGCTAACAACGTAGTGAAAAATGTCCAAGCCGGGAATCGAACCCGGTCCCATGAAATAGATCTCCAGTCCTCTACCACTAAGCCACAAGGACGATGCCCAGCTTGGTATCTCTCACTTATATAAGTCGGTAAGTTTGCAACCGCAGCACTAGATGGAAAAGTCTTCACGAGCACACAATCACGTGGAGAAACATGACACGCAAATGAACCCATCATCGGTGAATATACAATTATAATTAATTATTGCTTTTTTATTAGAAAATTAATTTTCTGCCGTGCACCGGAATTTAATTCGAAAATATTGCCTGTTTTGAATTAGGTATATCAGTTTCCAGGATTTCTTAACAATGGTTTCATTGTTTAAACAATATATTCGGTTTTACTTTATTTTATATTTCAAAAAACTCACACTTGCGAACTACATTAAAACCGAAAAATTTTTACATCATTCATTTGAAAATGTGCTTATGTCTTAGAAAATAAATTTTCAAACGTGCACCGGGATTTATTTCAAAAATATTCCATATTTTGTATTCGGTATATCAGTTTCTAGGATTTCCTAACAATGGTTTCATTCTTTAAACAATGGATTCGGTTTTACTTTATTTTACATTTCAAAAAACTCACACAGGTGAACTACATTAAAACCGAAAAATTTTTATGTCATTCATTTGGAAATGTGCTTATTTATTAGAAAATTAATTTTCAGCCATGCACCGGAATTTAATTCAAAAATATTGCCTGTTCTGTATTCGGTATATCCATTTCCAGGATTTCTTAACGATGGTTTCATTGTTTAAACAATGCATTCGGTTTTACTTTATTTTATGTTACTAATAATTCACACAGGCGAACAACTTTAAAACCGAAAAATTTTTACGTCATTCATTTGGAAATGTGTTTTTTTTTATTAGGAAATTAATTTTCAGCTGTGCACCGGAATTTAATTCGAAAAAAATTGCGTGTTTTGTATTCGGTATATCAGTTTCCAGGATTTCCAAACAATGGTTTAATTGTTTAAACAATGTATTCGGTTTTACTTTATTTTACATTTCTAAAAATTCACATAGGAGAACTACTTTAAAACCGAAAAATATTTTACGTGATTCATTTGGAAATGTGCTTTTTTATTTGGAAATTAATTTTTAGCCGTGCACCGGAATGTAATGCGAAAATATTGCGTGTTTTTTATTCGGTATATAAGTTTCCAGGATTTCCAAACAATGGTTTAATTTTTTAAACAATGAATTCGGTTTTACTTTATTTTACATTTCTAAAAATTCACACAGTCGAACAACATTAAAATCGAAAAAATTTTATTTCATTCCCTTGTAAATGTCCTTTTTTATTAGGAAATTTATTTTCAGCCGTGCACCGGAATTTAATTCGAAAATATATATTGTTTTGTATTGGGTATATAATTTTCCAGGATTCCCTAACAATGATATCATTGTTTAAACAATGTATTCGGATTTGCTTTATTTTACATTTCTAAAAACTCACATTTGAGAGCAACTTTAAAACCGAAATTTTTTACGTCATTCATTTGGAAATGAGCTTCTTTATTAGAAAAATAATTTTCAGACGTGCACCGGAAAATAATTTGAAAATATTGCGTGTTTTGTATTCGGTATATCAGTTTCCAGGATTCCCTAACAATAGATTCATTGTTTAAACAATGTATTCGGCTTTGCTTTATTTTACATTTCTAAAAATTCAAACATGCGAACAACTTAAAACCGAAATTTTTTACGTCATTCATTTGGAAATGTGCCTTTTTTATTAGGAAATTAATTTTCAGCCGTGCACCGAAATTCAATGCGAAAATATTGCGTGTTTTGTATATCTGTATCCAGGATTCCTTAACAATGGTTTCATTTTTTAATTAATTTTTTAACTACTTTTCAGCAGTGAAATTACGCTTGAAATTATTGAATATTAAATACGTGAATAATCACATTGCTAACATTGCTACCAACGAAGTGAAAAATGTCCAAGCCTTCTCCAGTTCTCTACCACTAAGCCACAAGGACGATGCCCAGCTTGGTATCTCTCACTTATATAAGTCGGTAAGGTTGCAACGCAGCACCAGATGGAAAAGTCTTCACGAGCACACAATCACGTGGCGAAACATGACACGCAAATGAACCCATCATCGGTGAATATACAATTATAATTAATTTTTGCAGATTATTATTAGAAATTATTGCAGATAATTATTAGAAAATTAATTTTCAGCCGTGCACCGGAATTTAATTCGAAAATATTGCCTGTTTTGTATTAGGTATATCAGTTTCCAGGATTTCTTAACAATGGTTTCATTGTTTAAACAATATATTCGGTTTTACTTTATTTTATATTTCAAAAAACTCACACTTGCGAACTACATTAAAACCGAAAAATTTTTACATCATTCATTTGAAAATGTGCTTATGTCTTAGAAAATAAATTTTCAGCCGTGCACCGGGATTTATTTCGAAAATATTCCATATTTTGTATTCGGTATATCAGTTTCTAGGATTTCCTAACAATGGTTTCATTCTTTAAACAATGGATTCGGTTTTACTTTATTTTACATTTCAAAAAACTCACACAGGTGAACTACATTAAAACCGAAAAATTTTTACGTCATTCATTTTGAAATGTGCTTATTTATTAGAAAATTAATTTTCAGCCATGCACCGAAATTTAATTCGAAAATATTGTCTGTTTTGTATTCGGTATATCCATTTCCAGGATTTCTTAACAATGGTTTCATTGTTTAAACAATGCATTCGGTTTTACTTTATTTTATGTTACTAATAATTCACACAGGCGAACAACTTTAAAACCGAAAAATTTTTACGTCATTCATTTGGAAATGTGTTTTTTTTTTTTATTAGGAAATTAATTTTCAGCTGTGCACCGGAATTTAATTCGAAAATATTGCGTGTTTTGTATTCGGAATATCAGTTTCCAGGATTTCCTAACCATGGTTTCGTTGTTTAAAAAATGTATTCGGTTTTACTTTATTTTACATTTCTAAAAACTCACATAGGAAAACTACTTTAAAACCGAAAAATATTTTACGTCATTCATTTGGAAATGTGCTTTTTTATTTGGAAATTAATTTTAAGCCGTGCATCGGAACGTAATGCGAAAATATTGCGTGTTTTTTATTCGGTATATCAGTTTCCAGGATTTCCTAACAATGGTTTAATTGTTTAAACAATGTATTCGGTTTTACTTTATTTTACATTTCTAAAAATTCACACAGTCGAACAACATTAAAATCGAAAAATTTTTATTTCATTCCCTTGTAAATGTCCTTTTTTATTAGGAAATTTATTTTCAGACGTGCACCGGAATTTCATTCGAAAATATATATTGTTTTGTATTTTGTATATAAGTTTCCAGGATTCCCTAACAATGATATCATTGTTTAAACAATGTATTCTGTTTTAATTTATTTTACATTTCTAAAAACTCACATTTGGGAGCAACTTTAAAACCGAAATTTTTTACGTCATTCATTTGGAAATGAGCTTTTTCATTAGAAAAATAATTTTCAGACGTGCACCGGAATTTAATTCGAAAGCATTGCGTGTTTTGTATTCGGTATATCAGTTATTTGTTATATCCTAACAATGCACTAGATTAACATTAATACAATTATTCTAATTGGTAAATAAATCATCTAATATCCTAACGATGGTTTCATTGTTTAAACAATGTATTTGGTTTTACTTTATTTTATATTTCTAAAAACTCACACAGGCGAACAAATTTAAAACCGAAAAATGATTACTTCATTCATCAGTTAATGTGCATATTTATTACGAAATTAATTTTCAGCCGGGCATCGGAATTTAATGCATGTTTTGTATTTGATATATCAGTTTCCAGGATTCCTTAACAATGGTTTCATTTTTTAATTAATTTTTTAACTACTTTTCAGCAGTGAAATTACGCTTGAAATTATTGAATATTAAATACGTGAATAATCACATTGCTAACAAGTCGCAAACCAACGTAGTGAAAAAAGTCCAAGCCGGGATTCGAACCCGATCCCCTGGAATAGATCTCCAGTCCTCTACCACTAAGCCACAACGACGATCCCCAACTTGGCATCTCTCACTTATATAAGTCGGTAAGTTTGCAACCGCAGCACTAGATGGAAAAGTCTTCACGAGCACACAATCACGTGGAGAAAAGGACAAGCAAATGAACCCATCATCGGTGAATATACAATTATAATTAATTATTGCTTTTTTATTAGAAAATTAATTTTCAGCCGTGCACCGGAATTTAATTGGAAAATATAACCTGTTTTGTATTAGGTATATCAGTTTCCAGGATTTTTTAACAATGGTTTCATTGTTTAAACAATATATTCTGTTTTACTTTATTTTACATTTCTAAAAACTCATACTTGCGAACTACATTAAAACCGAAAAATTTTTACATCATTCATTTGAAAATGTGCTTTTTTATTAGGAAATTAATTTTCAGCCGTGCACCGGAGTGTAATGCGAAAATATTTGGTGTTTTTATTGGGTATATCAGTTTCCAGGATTCCCAAAGAATGGTTTTATTGTTTAAACAATGTATTTGGTTTTACTTTATTTTACATTCCTAAAACTTCGCACAGGCTGACAACTTTAAAACCGAACAATTTTTACGTCATTAATTTTGAAATGTGCTTTTTTATAAGGAAATTAATTTTCAGACGTACACCGTAATTTAATTCGAAAATATTGCACGTTTTGTGTTCCGTGCAGCAGTTTTTAGGGTTCCGTAACAATGGTTTCATTGTTTAAACAATGTATTCGGTTATTCTTTATTTTATATTACTAAAAATTCACACAGGTGAACAACTTTAAAACCGAAACATTTTTACGTCATTAATTTGCAAATGTGTTTTTTTTTTATTAGGAAATTAATTTTGTGCTGTGCACCGGAAATTAATTCGAAAATATTGCGTGTTTTGTATTCGGTATATCAGTTTCTAGGATTTCCTAATAATGGTTTCATTGTTTAAACAATGTATTTGGTTTTTCTTTATTTTACATTTCTAAAAATTCAAACAGGCGAACAACTTAAAACCGAAATTTTTTACGTCATTCATTTGGAAATGTGCTTTTTTATTAGGAAATTAATTTTCAGCCGTGCACCGGAATGATATTTGAAAATATTGCGTGCTTTTTATTCGGTATATCAGTTTCCATGAATCCTTAACAATGGTTTCATTGTTTAAATAATGTATTTGGTTTTACTTTATTTTACATTCCTAAAACTTCACACAGGCGAACAACTTTAAAACCGAAAATTGTTTACGTCATTCATTTGGAAATGTGCTTTTTTATTAGGAAATTAATTTTCAGCCGTGCACCGAAATTCAATGCGAATATATTGCGTGTTTTGTATATCTGTTTCCAGGATTCCTTAACAATGGTTTCATTTTTTAATTAATTTTTTAACTACTTTTCAGCAGTGAAATTACGCTTGAAATTATTTGATATTAAATACGTGAATAATCACATTGCTAACAACGTAGTGAAAAATGTCCAAGCCGGGAATCGAACCCGGTCCCATGAAATAGATTTCCAGTCCTCTACCACTAAGCCACAAGGACGATGCCCAGCTTGGTATCTCTCACTTATATAAGTCGGTAAGTTTGCAACCGCAGCACTAGATGGAAAAGTCTTCACGAGCACACAATCACGTGGAGAAACATGACACGCAAATGAACCCATCATCGGTGAATATACAATTATAATTAATTATTGCTTTTTTATTAGAAAATTAATTTTCTGCCGTGCACCGGAATTTAATTCGAAAATATTGCCTGTTTTGAATTAGGTATATCAGTTTCCAGGATTTCTTAACAATGGTTTCATTGTTTAAACAATATATTCGGTTTTACTTTATTTTATATTTCAAAAAACTCACACTTGCGAACTACATTAAAACCGAAAAATTTTTACATCATTCATTTGAAAATGTGCTTATGTCTTAGAAAATAAATTTTCAAACGTGCACCGGGATTTATTTCAAAAATATTCCATATTTTGTATTCGGTATATCAGTTTCTAGGATTTCCTAACAATGGTTTCATTCTTTAAACAATGGATTCGGTTTTACTTTATTTTACATTTCAAAAAACTCACACAGGTGAACTACATTAAAACCGAAAAATTTTTATGTCATTTATTTGGAAATGTGCTTATTTATTAGAAAATTAATTTTCAGCCATGCACCGGAATGTAATTCACAAATATTGCCTGTTCTGTATTCGGTATATCCATTTCCAGGATTTCTTAACGATGGTTTCATTGTTTAAACAATGCATTCGGTTTTACTTTATTTTATGTTACTAATAATTCACACAGGCGAACAACTTTAAAACCGAAAAATTTTTACGTCATTCATTTGGAAATGTGTTTTTTTTTATTAGGAAATTAATTTTCAGCTGTGCACCGGAATTTAATTCGAAAAAAATTGCGTGTTTTGTATTCGGTATATCAGTTTCCAGGATTTCCAAACAATGGTTTAATTGTTTAAACAATGTATTCGGTTTTACTTTATTTTACATTTCTAAAAATTCACATAGGAGAACTACTTTAAAACCGAAAAATATTTTACGTGATTCATTTGGAAATGTGCTTTTTTATTTGGAAATTAATTTTTAGCCGTGCACCGGAATGTAATGCGAAAATATTGCGTGTTTTTTATTCGGTATATAAGTTTCCAGGATTTCCTAACAATGGTTTAATTTTTTAAACAATGAATTCGGTTTTACTTTATTTTACATTTCTAAAATTCACACAGTCGAACAACATTAAAATCGAAAAAATTTTATTTCATTCCCTTGTAAATGTCCTTTTTTATTAGGAAATTTATTTTCAGCCGTGCACCGGAATTTAATTCGAAAATATATATTGTTTTGTATTGGGTATATAATTTTCCAGGATTCCCTAACAATGATATCATTGTTTAAACAATGTATTCGGATTTGCTTTATTTTACATTTCTAAAAACTCACATTTGAGAGCAACTTTAAAACCGAAATTTTTTACGTCATTCATTTGGAAATGAGCTTCTTTATTAGAAAAATAATTTTCAGACGTGCACCGGAAAATAATTTGAAAATATTGCGTGTTTTGTATTCGGTATATCAGTTTCCAGGATTCCCTAACAATAGATTCATTGTTTAAACAATGTATTCGGCTTTGCTTTATTTTACATTTCTAAAAATTCACACAGGCGAACACCTTTAAAACGAAAAAATATTTACGTCATTCATTTTTAAATGTGCTTTTTTATTAGGAAATGAATTTTTAGCCGTTTACCGGAATTTAATGCGAAAATATTGCGTGTCTTCTATTCGGTATAGAAGTTTCCAGGATTCCTTAACAATGGTTTCATTTTTTAATTAAATTTTCAACTACATTTCAGCAGTGAAATTACGCTTGAATTATTGAATATTAAATAATCACATTGCTAACAAGTCGTAAACTAACTTGGTGAAAAATGTCCAAGCCGGGAATCGAGACCGGTTCCCTGGAATAGATCTCTGGTGTTCTACCACTAAGCCACAAGGACGATGCCCTGCATTGCATCTCTCACTTATATAAGTTGGTAAGGTTGCAACCACAGCACTAGATGGAAAAGTCTTCATGAGCACACAATCTAGTGGCGAAACATGAGTAGCAAATGAACCCTTTTGCTGCAATCGGTGAGTATGCAAATTTAATTAATATTTCAAATACGTTTCAGAAGTGAAATTACGCTTGAAATTATTGAATATTAAATACGTGAATAATCACATTGCTAACAAGTCGTAAACAGACTTATATATGTGAGAGATGCCAAGCTGGGCATCGTCCTTGTGGCTTAGTGGTAAAGCACTGGAGATCTATTGCAGCGGCCCGGGATCTATTCCCGGCATGGACATTATTCACTAAGTTGGTTTACGACTTGATAGCAATGTGATTATTCACGTATTTAATATTCAATGATTTCATTGTTTTAACAATATTCGGTTTTACTTTTTTTTACATTTCAAAAAACTCACACTGGAGAACTACTTTAAAACGGAAAAATTTTTGCGTCATTCATTTGGAAATGTGCTTTTGTATTAGAAAATAAATTTTCAGACGTGCACCTGAATTTAATTCGAAAATATTGCGTGTTTTGTATTCGGTATATCCGTTTCTAGGATTTCCTAATAATGGCTTCATTGTTTAAACAATGTATTCTGTTTTACTTTATTTTACATTCCTAAAAATTCACACAGGCGAACACCTTTAAAACGAAAAAATATTTACGTCATTCATTTGGAAATGTGCTTTTTTATTAGGAAATTAATTTTCAGTCGTGCACCGGAACTTAATTCAAAAATATTGCGTGTTTTGTATTCGGTATAGAAGTTTCCAGGATTCCTTAACAATGGTTTCATTTTTTAATTAATTTTTCAACTACTTCTCAGCAGTTAAATTACGCTTAAAATTATTGAATATTAAATAATCACATTGCTAACAAGTCGTAAACCAACTTAGTGAAAAATGTCCAAGCCGGGAATCGAATCCGGTTCCCTGGACTAGATCTCGGGTGCTCTACCACTAAGCCACAAGGACGATGCCCTGCATTGCATCTCTCACTTATATAAGTTGGTAAGTTTGCAACCACAGCACTAGATGGAAAAGTCTTCATTAGCACACAATCTAGTGGCGAAACATGAGTAGCAAATGAATCCAGCATCGGTGAATATGCAATTTTAATTAATTTTTCAAATACGTTTCAGCAGTGAAATTACGCTTGAAATTATTGAATATTAAATACGTGAATAATCACATTCCTAACAAGTCGTAAACAGACTTATATATGTGAGAGATGCCAAGCTGGGCATCGTCCTTGTGGCTTAGTGGTAAAGCACTGGAGATCTATTGCAGGGGCCCGGGATCTATTCCCGGCATGGACATTTTTCACTAAGTTGGTTTACGACTTGATAGCAATGTGATTATTCACGTATTTAATATTCAGTGATTTCATTGTTTTAACAATATTCGGTTTTACTTTTTTTTACATTTCAAAAAACTCACACTGGAGAACTACTTTAAAACCGAAAAATTTTTGCGTCATTCATTTGGAAATGTGCTTTTGTATTAGAAATTTAACTTTCAGACGTGCACCGGAATTTAATTCGAAAATATTGCGTGTTTTGTATTCGGTATATCAGTTTCCAGGATTCCGTAACAATGGTTTCATTGTTTAAACAATCTATTAGGTTTTACTTTATTTTACATTACTAAAAATTCACACAGGCGATCACTTTTAAAACGGAAAAATGTTTTCGTCATTCATTTGGAAATGCGTTTTTTTATTAGGAAATTAATTTTCAGACGTGCACCGGAATTTAATTCGAAAATATTGCATGTTTTGTGTTCCGTGCAGCAAATTTTTGGATTCCCTAACAATGGTTTCATTGTTTAAACAATGTATTCGGTTTTACTTTATTTTATATTACTAAAAATTCACACAGGTTAACAACATTAAAACCGAACAATTTTTACGTCATTCATTTGGAAATGTGCTTTTTTATTAGGAAATAAATTTTCAGCTGTGCACTGGAATTTAATTCGAAAATATTGCGTGTTTTGTATTTGGTATATCAGTTTCCAGTTTTCATTAACAATGGTTTCATTGTTTAAACAAGGTATTTGGTTTTTCTTTATTTTACATTTCTAAAAATTCAAACAGGCGAACAACTTAAAACCGAAAAATTTTTACGTCATTCATTTGGAAATGTGCTTTTTTATTAGGAAATTAATTTTCAGCTGTGCACCGGAATTTAATTCGAAAATATTGCGTGTTTTGTATTCGGTATATCAGTTTCTAAGATTTCCTAACAATGCCTTCATTGTTTAAACAATGTATTCGGTTTTACTTTGTTTAACATTTCTAAAAACTCACACAGGCGAACTATTTTAAAACCGAAAAATATTTACGTCATTCATTTGGAAATGTGCTTATTTATTAGGAAATTAATTTTCAGTCGTGCACCGGAATTTAATTCGAAAATATTGCGTGTTTTGTATTCGGTATATCAATATCCAGGATTCCCTAACAATGTTTTCATTGTTTAAACAATGTATTTGGTTTTGCTTTATTTTATATTTCTAAAAAATGACACAGGGTAACACCTTTAAAACGAAAAATTATTTACGTCATTATTTTGGAAATGTGCTTTTTTATTAGGAAATTAATTTTCAGCCGTGCACCAGAATATAATGCGAAAATATTGCGTGTTTTTTATTCGGAATATCAGTTTCCAGGATTCCCAAACAATGGTTTCATTGTTTAAACAATGTATTTGGTTTTACTTCATTTTACATTCCTAAAACTTCACACAGGCGAACAACTTTAAAACCGAAAATATTTTACGTCATTCATTTGGAAATGTGCTTTTTTATTTGGAAATTAATTTTAAGCCGTGAACCGGAATGTAATGCGAAAATATTGCGTGTTTTTTATTCGGTATATAAGTTTCCAGGATTTCCTAACAATGGTTTAATTGTTTAAACAATGAATTCGGTTTTACTTTATTTTACATTTCTAAAAATTCACACAGTCGAACAACATTAAAATCGAAAAAATTTTATTTCATTCCCTTGTAAATGTCCTTTTTTATTAGGAAATTTATTTTTAGCCGTGCACCGGAATTTAATTCGAAAATATATATTGTTTTGTATTGGGTATATCAGTTTCCAGGATTCCCTAACAATGGATTCATTGTTTAAACAATGTATTCGGATTTGCTTTATTTTACATTTCTAAAAATTCACACAGGCGAACAATTTTTACGTCATTCATTTGGAAATGTGCTTTTTTATTAGGAAATAAATTTTCAGCTGTGCACTGGAATTTAATTCGAAAATATTGCGTGTTTTGTATTTGGTATATCAGTTTCCAGTTTTCATTAACAATGGTTTCATTGTTTAAACAAGGTATTTGGTTTTTCTTTATTTTACATTTCTAAAAATTCAAACAGGCGAACAACTTAAAACCGAAAAATTTTTACGTCATTCATTTGGAAATGTGCTTTTTTATTAGGAAATTAATTTTCAGCTGTGCACCGGAATTTAATTCGAAAATATTGCGTGTTTTGTATTCGGTATATCAGTTTCTAAGATTTCCTAACAATGCCTTCATTGTTTAAACAATGTATTCGGTTTTACTTTGTTTAACATTTCTAAAAACTCACACAGGCGAACTATTTTAAAACGAAAAAATATTTACGTCATTCATTTTTAAATGTGCTTTTTTATTAGGAAATGAATTTTCAGCCGTTTACCGGAATTTAATGCGAAAATATTGCGTGTTTTGTATTCGGTATAGATGTTTCCTGGATTCCTTAACAATGGTTTCATTTTTTAATTAAATTTTCAACTACTTTTCAGCAGTGAAATTACGCTTGAATTATTGAATATTAAATAATCACATTGCTAACAAATCGTAAACAAACTTGGTGAAAAATGTCAAAGCCGGGAATCGAATCCGGTTCCCTGGACTAGATCTCTGGTGCTCTACCACTAAGCCACAAGGACGATGCCCTGCATTGCATCTCTCACTTATATAAGTTGGTAAGGTTGCAACCACAGCACTAGATGGAAAAGTCTTCATGAACACACAATCTAGTGGCGAAACATGAGTAGCAAATGAACCCAGCATCGGTGAATATGCAAATTTAATTAATTTTTCAAATACGTTTCAGCAGTGAAAATACGCTTGAAATTATTGAATATTAAATACGTGAATAATCAAATTGCTAACAAGTCGTAAACAGACTTATATATGTGAGAGATGCCAAGCTGGGCATCGTCCTTGTGGCTTAGTGGTAAAGCACTGGACATCTATTGCAGGGGCCCGTGATCTATTCCCAGCATGGACATTTTTCACTAAGTTGGTTTACGACTTGATAGCAATGTGATTATTCACGTATTTAATATTCAATGATTTCATTGTTTTAACAATATTCGGTTTTACTTTTTTTTACATTTCAAAAAACTCACACTGGAGAACTACTTTAAAACCGAAAAAATTTTGCGTCATTCATTTGGAAATGTGCTTTTGTATTAGAAGATTAACTTTCAGACGTGCACCGGAATTTAGTTCGAAAATATTGCGTGTTTTGTATTCGGTATATCAGTTTCCAGGATTCCATAACAATGGTTTCATTGTTTAAACAATCTATTAGGTTTTACTTTATTTTACATTACTAAAAATTCACACAGGCGATCACCTTTAAAACGGAAAAATATTTTCGTCATTCATTTGAAAATGCGTTTTTTTATTAGGAAATTAATTTTCAGACGTGCACCGGAATTTAATTCGAAAATATTGCGTGTTTTGTGTTCCGTGCAGCAAATTTTAGGATTCCCTAACAATGGTTTCATTGCTTAAAAAATGTATTCGTTTTTACTTTATTTTATATTACTAAAAATTCACACAGGTTAACAACATTAAAACCGAAACATTTTTACGTCATTCATTTGGAAATGTGTTTTTTTATTAGGAAATAAATTTTCAGCTGTGCACCGGAATTTAATTCGAAAATATTGCGTGTTTTGTATTCGGTATATCCGTTTCTAGGATTTCCTAATAATGGCTTCATTGTTTAAACAATGTAATCTGTTTTACTTTTTTTTACATTACTAAAAATTCAAACAGGCGAACACCTTTAAAACGAAAAAATATTTACGACATTCATTTGGAATTGTGCTTTTTTATTAGGAAATTAATTTTCAGTTGTGCACCGGAATTTAATTCGAAAATATTGCGTGTTTTGTATTCGGTATATCAGTTTCTAGGATTTCCTAACAATGGTTTCATTGCTTAAACAATGTATTCAGATTTGCTTCATTTTACATTTCTAAAAATTCACACAGGCGAACAACTTTAAAACCGAGAAATTTTTACGTCTTTCATTTGGAAATGTGCTTATTTATTAGAAAATTAATTTTCAGCAGTGCACCAGAATTTAATTCGAAAATATTGCGTGTTTTGTATTCGATATATCAGTTTCAAGGATTTCCTAACAATGGTCTCATTGTTTAAACAATGCATTCAGTTTTACTTTACTATACATTTCTAAAAATTCACACAGGCGAACACCTTTAAAACGAAAAAATATTTACGTCATTCTTTTGGAAATGTGCTTTTTTATTAGGAAATTAATTTTCAGCCGTGCACCGGAATGTAATGCGAAAATATTGCGTGTTTTGTATTCGGTATATCATTTTCCAGGAATTCTTAACAATGGTTTCATTGTTTAAACAATGTATTCGGTTTTGCTTCATTTTACATTTCTAAAAATTCACACAGACAAACAACTTTAAAACCGAGAAATTTTTACGTCTTTCATTTGGAAATGTGCTTATTTATTAGAAAATTAATTTTCAGCCGTGCACCAGAATTTAATTCGAAAATACTGCGTGTTTTGTATTCGGTATATCATTTTCCAAGATTTCCTAACAATGGTTTCATTGTTTAAACAATGTCTTCGGTTTTACCTTATATTACATTTCTAAAAACTCACACTGGCAAACTACTTTATTTTACATTTCTAGAAATTCACACCGGCGACCACCTTTAAAACGAAAAAATATTTACGTCATTCATTTGGAAATGTGCTTTTTAATTAGGAAATTAATTTTCAGACGTGCACCGGAATGTAATGCGAAAATATTGCGTGTTTTTTATTGGGTATATCAGTTTCCAAGATTCCCTAACAATGGTTTCATTTTTTAAACAATGTATTCGGTTTTACTTTATTTTACATTTCTAAAAACTCACACAGGTGATCTACTTTAAAACCGAAAATTTTTTACGTCATTCATTGTGAAATGTGCTTATTTATTAGGAAATAATTTTCAGCCGTGCACCGAAATGTAATTCGAAAATATTGCGTGTTTTGTATTCGGTATATCAATTTCCAGGGTTCACTAACAATGGTTGGTTGGTTGGTTCTTTTTATGTCGGCCAATTATCTGCACGTGGGATATAGGCGCTAAGGGGGGGAGTGCCTTCCGTGGAGGTCTTTCTAAGGGAAACTAACACGTATTAACGCTTCACTAACAATGGTTTCTTTTTTAAACAATGTATTCAGTTTTACTTTATTTTACATTTCTAAAAATTCACACAGGCGAACACCTTTAAAATGAAAAAATATTTACGTCATTCATTTGGAAATGTGCTTTTTTATTAGGAAATTAATTTTCAGCCGTGCACCGGAATGTAATGCGAAAATATTGCGTGTTTTGTATTCGGTATATCATTTTAGATGATTTCCTAACAATGGTTTCATTTCTTAAACAATGTATTCAGTTTTGCTTCATTTTACATTTCTAAAAATTCACACAGGCGAACAACATTAAAACCGAGAAATTTTTACGTCTTTCATTTGGAAATGTGCTTATTTATTAGAAAATTATTTTTCAGCTGTGGACCAGAATTTAATTCGAAAATATTGCGCGTTTTGTATTCGGTATATCAGTTTCTAGGATTTCAAAACAATGGTTTCATTGTTTAAACAATGCATTCAGTTTTACTTTATTTTACATTTCTAGAAATTCACACCGGCGACCACCTTTAAAAAGAAAAAATATTTACGTCATTCATTTGGAAATGTGCTTTTTAATTAGGAAATTAATTTTCGGACGTGCACCGGAATGTAATGCGAAAATATTGCGTGTTTTTTATTCGGTATATCAGTTTCAAGGATTTCCAAACAATGGTTTCATTGTTTAAAAAATGTCTTCGGTATTACCTTATTTTACATTTCTAAAAACTCACACTGGCAAACAACTTTAAATCCGAAAAAAATTTATATCATTCATATAAAAATGTGCTTATTTTTTAGAAAATAAATTTTCAGCCGTGCACCGGAATTTATTTCGAAAATATTGCATATTTTGTATTCGGTATATCAGTTTCGAGGATTTCCTAACAATGGTCTCATTGTTTAAACAATGCATTCAGTTTTACTTTATTATACATTTCTAAAAATTCACACAGGCGAACACCTTTAAAACGAAAAAATATTTACGTCATTCATTTGGAAATGTGCTTTTTTATTAGGAAATTAATTTTCAGCCGTGCACCGGAATGTAATGCAAAAATATTGCGTGTTTTGTATTCGGTGTATCATTTTCCAGGAATTCTTAACAATGGTTTCATTGTTTAAACAATGTATTCGCTTTTACCTTATTTAACATTTCTAAAAACTCACACTGGCGAACAACTTTAAAACCGAAATATTTTTACGTCATTCATTTTTAAATGAGCTTATTTATTAGGAAATTAATTTTCAGCCGTGCACCGGAATTTAATTCGAAAATATTGCGTGTTTTGTATTCGGTATATCAGTTTCTAGGATTTCAAAACAATGGTTTCATTGTTTAAGCAATGTATTTAGTTTTACTTTATTTTACATTTCTAGAAATTCACACCGGAGACCACCTTTAAAACGAAAAAATATTTACGTCATTCATTTGGAAATGTGCTTTTTAATTAGAAAATTTATTTTCAGCCGTGCACCGGAATGTAATGCGAAAATATTGCGTGTTTTTTATTTGGTATATCAGTTTCCAGGATTCCCTAACAATGGTTTCATTTTTTAAACAATGTATTCAGTTTTACTTTATTTTACATTTCTAAAAACTCAAACTGGCGAACTACTTTAAAACCGAAAAATTTTTACTTCATTCATTACTAAATATGCTTTTTTATTAGGAAATTAATTTTCAGCCGTGCACCGGAATTTAATGCGAAAATATATCGTGTTTTATATATCAGTTTCCAGGATTCCCTAACAATGGTTTCATTGTTTAAACAATGTATTCGGTTTTCCTTTATTTTACATTTGTAAAAACTCACATTTGAGAACAACTTTAAAACCGAAAAACTTTTACGACATTTATTTGGAAATGTGCTTTTTTATTAGGAAATTAATTTTCAGCCGTGCACCGGAATGTAATTCGAAAATATTTCGTGTTTTGTATTCGGTGTATCGGTTTCCATGATTTCTTAACAATGGTTTCATTGTTTAAACAATGTATTCAGTTTTTCTTTATT
Source organism: Maratus speciosus (assembly GCA_963932465.1). NCBI lineage: Eukaryota > Metazoa > Arthropoda > Arachnida > Araneae > Salticidae > Maratus > Maratus speciosus. The sequence continues at coordinate 468,147 of CAWVRF010001488.1, read as the reverse complement.
TTACATTTCAAAAAACTCACCTTGCTGATCTACTTTAAAACGGAAAAAGTTTTACGTCATTCATTTGGAAATGAGCTAATTTATTACGAAAAACAATTTAACAATTTCACAAAAAATTTCAAAACAATTCTAAAAATTCACACAGGCGAACACCTTTAAAACGAAAAAATATTTACGTCATTCATTTGGAAATGCGTTTCTTTATTAGGAAATTCATTTCCATCCGTGCACCGGAATTTAATTCGAAAATATTTCGTGTTTTGTATTCGGTATAACAGTTTACAGCATTTTCTAACAACGGATTCATTTTTTCATTATCGGTTTTACTTAATTTTAAATTTCTAAAACAGGAGAACACATTTAAAACGGCAAATATTTTACGTCATTCATATGGAAATGTGCTAATTTATTAGGAAATTAACTTTTAGCCGTGCACCGGAATTTAAATCGAAAATATTGCATGTTTTGTATTCAGTATATCAGTTATTTGTTATATCCTAACAATGCACTAGATTAATATTAATACAATTATTCTAATTGGTAAATAAATCATCTAATATCCTAACAATGGTATCATTGTTTAAACAATATATTCGGTTTTACTTTATTTTACATTTCTAAAAACTCACACAGGGGAACAACTTTAAAACCGAAAAATGATTACTTCATTCATCAGTTAATGTGCATATTTATTACGAAATTAATTTTCAGCCGGGCATCGGAATTTAATGCGTGTTTTGTATTTGGTATATCAGTTTCCAGGATTCCTTAATAATGGTTTCATGTTTTAATTAATTTTTCAACTACATTTCAGCAGTGAAATTACGCTTGAAATTATTGAATATTAAATACGTGAATAATCACATTGTTACGAAGTCGTAAACAGACTTATGTAAGTGAGAGATGCCAAGCTTTGCATCGTCCTTGTGGCTTAAAGGTAGAGCACTGGAGAGGTCCAGGATCCAGTGATCGATTCCCGGCTTGGACATATTTCCCTAAGTTGGTGTACGACTTGTTAGCAATGTGATTATTCACATATTTAGTATTCAATGGTTTCATTGTTTAAACAATTTTCGATTTTACTTTATTTTACATTTCTAATAATTCACACAGGCGAAAACCTTTAAAACGAAAAATTTTTTACGTCATTCATTTGGAAATGTGCTTTTTTATTAGGAAATTAATTTTCAGCCGTGCACAGAAATTCAATGTGAAAATATTGCGTGTTTTGTATATCAGTTTCCAGGATTCCTTAACAATGGTTTCATTTTTTAATTAATTTTTTAACTAATTTTCAGCAGTGAAATTACGCTTGAAATTATTGAATATTAAATACGTGAATAATCACATTGCTAACAAGTCGTAAACCAACGTAGTGAAAAAAGTCCAAGCCGGGATTCGAACCCGATCCCCTGGAATAGATCTCCAGTCCTCTACCACTAAGCCACAACGACGATCCCCAACTTGGCATCTCTCACTTATATAAGTCGGTAAGTTTGCAACCGCAGCACTAGATGGAAAAGTCTTCACGAGCACACAATCACGTGGAGAAAAGGACAAGCAAATGAACCCATCATCGGTGAATATACAATTATAATTAATTATTGCTTTTTTATTAGAAAATTAATTTTCAGCCGTACACCGGAATTTAATTGGAAAATATATCCTGTTTTGTATTAGGTATATCAGTTTCCAGGATTTTTTAACAATGGTTTCATTGTTTAAACAATATATTCTGTTTTACTTTATTTTACATTTCTAAAAACTCATACTTGCGAACTACATTAAAACCGAAAAATTTTTACATCATTCATTTGAAAATGTGCTTTTTTATTAGGAAATTAATTTTCAGACGTGCACCGGAATATAATTCGAAAATATTGCATGTTTTGTATTCCGTGCAGCAAATTTTAGGATTCCCTAACAATGGTTTCATTGTTTAAACAATGTATTCTGTTTTACTTTATTTTACATTCCTAAAAATTCACACAGGCGAACACCTTTAAAATGAAAAAATATTTACGTCATTCATTTGGAATTGTGCTTTTTTATTAGGAAATTAATTTTCAGCCGTGCACCGGAGTGTAATGCGAAAATATTTGGTGTTTTTATTGGGTATGTCAGTTTCCAGGATTCCCAAAGAATGGTTTCATTGTTTAAACAATGTATTTGGTTTTACTTTATTTTACATTCCTAAAACTTCACACAGGCTGACAACTTTAAAACCGAACAATTTTTACGTCATTAATTTTGAAATGTGCTTTTTTATTAGGAAATTAATTTTCAGACGTGCACCGGAATTTAATTCGAAAATATTGCATGTTTTGTGTTCCGTGCAGCAGTTTTTAGGATTCCCTAACAATGGTTTCATTGTTTAAACAATGTATTCGGTTATTCTTTATTTTATATTACTAAAAATTCACACAGATGAACAACTTTAAAACCTAAATATTTTTACGTCATTCATTTGGAAATGTGCTTATTTCTTAGAAAAGTAAATTTCAGCCGTGCACCCGAATTTAATTCGAAAATATTGCGTGTTTTGTATTCGGTATATCAGTTTCCATGATTCCCTAACAATGGTTTCATTGTTTAAACAATGTATTTGGTTTTGCTTTATTTTACATTTCTAAAAATTCAAACATGCAAACAACTTAAAACCGAAATTTTTTACGTCATTCATTTGGAAATGTGCTTTTTTTATTAGGAAATTAATTTTCAGCCGTGCACCGAAATTCAATGCGAAAATATTGCGTGTTTTGTATATATGTATCCAGGATTCCTTAATAATGGTTTCATGTTTTAAATAATTTTTCAACTACATTTCAGCAGTGAAATTACGCTTGAAATTATTGAATATTAAATACGTGAATAATCACATTGTTACGAAGTCGTAAACAGACTTATGTAAGTGAGAGATGCCAAGCTTTGCATCGTCCTTGTGGCTTAAAGGTAGAGCACTGGAGAGGTCCAGGATCCAGTGATTGATTCCCGGCTTGGACATATTTCCCTAAGTTGGTGTACGACTTGTTAGCAATGTGATTATTCACGTATTTAGTATTCAATGGTTTCATTGTTTAAACAATTTTCGATTTTACTTTATTTTACATTTCTAATAATTCACACAGGCGAAAACCTTTAAAACGAAAAATTTTTTTAAGTCATTCATTTGGAAATGTGCTTTTTTATTAGGAAATTAATTTTCAGCCGTGCACAGAAATTCAATGTGAAAATATTGCGTGTTTTGTATATCAGTTTCCAGGATTCCTTAACAATGGTTTCATTTTTTAATTAATTTTTTAACTACTTTTCAGCAGTGAAATTACGCTTGAAATTATTGAATATTAAATACGTGAATAATCACATTGCTAACAAGTCGTAAACCAACGTAGTGAAAAAAGTCCAAGCCGGGATTCGAACCCGATCCCCTGGAATAGATCTCCAGTCCTCTACCACTAAGCCACAACGACGATCCCCAACTTGGCATCTCTCACTTATATAAGTCGGTAAGTTTGCAACCGCAGCACTAGATGGAAAAGTCTTCACGAGCACACAATCACGTGGAGAAAAGGACAAGCAAATGAACCCATCATCGGTGAATATACAATTATAATTAATTATTGCTTTTTTATTAGAAAATTAATTTTCAGCCGTGCACCGGAATTTAATTGGAAAATATATCCTGTTTTGTATTAGGTATATCAGTTTCCAGGATTTTTTAACAATGGTTTCATTGTTTAAACAATATATTCTGTTTTACTTTATTTTACATTTCTAAAAACTCATACTTGCGAACTACATTAAAACCGAAAAATTTTTACATCATTCATTTGAAAATGTGCTTTTTTATTAGGAAATTAATTTTCAGACGTGCACCGGAATATAATTCGAAAATATTGCATGTTTTGTATTCCGTGCAGCAAATTTTAGGATTCCCTAACAATGGTTTCATTGTTTAAACAATTTATTCTGTTTTACTTTATTTTACATTCCTAAAAATTCACACAGGCGAACACCTTTAAAATGAAAAAATATTTACGTCATTCATTTGGAATTGTGCTTTTTTATTAGGAAATTAATTTTCAGCCGTGCACCGGAGTGTAATGCGAAAATATTTGGTGTTTTTATTGGGTATGTCAGTTACCAGGATTCCCAAAGAATGGTTTCATTGTTTAAACAATGTATTTGGTTTTACTTTATTTTACATTTCTAAAACTTCACACAGGCTGACAACTTTAAAACCGAACAATTTTTACGTCATTAATTTTAAAATGTTCTTTTTTATTAGGAAATTAATTTTCAGACGTGCACCGGAATTTAATTCGAAAATATTGCATGTTTTGTGTTCCGTGCAGCAGATTTTAGGATTCCCTAACAATGGTTTCATTGTTTAAACAATGTATTCGGTTATTCTTTATTTTATATTACTAAAAATTCACACAGATGAACAACTTTAAAACCTAAATATTTTTACGTCATTCATTTGGAAATGTGCTTATTTCTTAGAAAAGTAAATTTCAGCCGTGCACCCGAATTTAATTCGAAAATATTGCGTGTTTTGTATTCGGTATATCAGTTTCCATGATTCCCTAACAATGGTTTCATTGTTTAAACAATGTATTTGGTTTTGCTTTATTTTACATTTCTAAAAATTCAAACATGCAAACAACTTAAAACCGAAATTTTTTACGTCATTCATTTGGAAATGTGCTTTTTTTATTAGGAAATTAATTTTCAGCCTTGCAGCGAAATTCAATGCGAAAATATTGCGTGTTTTGTATATATGTATCCAGGATTCCTTAATAATGGTTTCATGTTTTAAATAATTTTTCAACTACATTTCAGCAGTGAAATTACGCTTGAAATTATTGAATATTAAATACGTGAATAATCACATTGTTACGAAGTCGTAAACAGACTTATGTAAGTGAGAGATGCCAAGCTTTGCATCGTCCTTGTGGCTTAAAGGTAGAGCACTGGAGAGGTCCAGGATCCAGTGATTGATTCCCGGCTTGGACATATTTCCCTAAGTTGGTGTACGACTTGTTAGCAATGTGATTATTCACGTATTTAGTATTCAATGGTTTCATTGTTTAAACAATTTTCGATTTTACTTTATTTTACATTTCTAATAATTCACACAGGCGAAAACCTTTAAAACGAAAAATTTTTTACGTCATTCATTTGGAAATGTGCTTTTTTATTAGGAAATTAATTTTCAGCCGTGCACAGAAATTCAATGTGAAAATATTGCGTGTTTTGTATATAAGTTTCCAGGATTCCTTAACAATGGTTTCATTTTTTAATTAATTTTTTAACTACTTTTCAGCAGTGAAATTACGCTTGAAATTATTGAATATTAAGTACGTGAATAATCACATTGCTAACAAGTCGTAAACCAACGTAGTGAAAAAAGTCCAAGCCGGGATTCGAACCCGATCCCCTGGAATAGATCTCCAGTCCTCTACCACTAAGCCACAAGGACGATGCCCAGCTTGGTATCTCTCACTTATATAAGTCGGTAAGGTTGCAACCGCAGCACCAGATGGAAAAGTCTTCAGGAGCACACAATCACGTGGCGAAACATGACACGCAAATGAACCCATCATCGGTGAATATACAATTATCATTAATTTTTGCAGATTATTATTAAAAATTATTGCAGATAATTATTAGAAAATTAATTTTCAGCCGTGCACCGGAATTTAATTCGAAAATATTGCCTGTTTTGTATTAGGTATATCAGTTTCCAGGAATTCTTAACAATGGTTTCATTGTTTAAACAATATATTCGGTTTTACTTTATTTTATATTTCAAAAAACTCACACTTGCGAACTACATTAAAACCGAAAAATTTTTACATCATTCATTTGAAAATGTGCTTATGTCTTAGAAAATAAATTTTCAGCCGTGCACCGGGATTTATTTCGAAAATATTCCATATTTTGTATTCGGTATATCAGTTTCTAGGATTTCCTAACAATGGTTTCATTCTTTAAACAATGGATTCGGTTTTACTTTATTTTACATTTCAAAAAACTCACACAGGTGAACTACATTAAAACCAAAAAATTTTTACGTCATTCATTTGGAAATGTGCTTATTTATTAGAAAATTAATTTTCAGCCATGCACCGATTTTTAATTCGAAAATATTGTCTGTTTTGTATTCGGTATATCCATTTCCAGGATTTCTTAACAATGGTTTCATTGTTTAAACAATGCATTCGGTTTTACTTTATTTTATGTTACTAATAATTCACACAGGCGAACAACTTTAAAACCGAAAAATTTTTACGTCATTCATTTGGAAATGTGTTTTTTTTTTTTTTTTTTTTTTATTAGGAAATTAATTTTCAGCTGTGCACCGGAATTTAATTCGAAAATATTGCGTGTTTTGTATTCGGTATATCAGTTTCTAGGATTTCCTAACAATGGCTTCATTGTTTAAACAGTGTATTCGGTTTTACTTTGTTTAACATTTCTAAAAACTCACACAGGCGAACTACTTTAAAACCGAAAAATATTTACGTCATTCATTTGGAAATGTGCTTATTTATTAGGAAATTAATTTTCAGACGTGCACCGGAATTTAATTCGAAAATATTGCGTGTTTTGTATTAGGTATATCAGTTTCTAGGATTTCCTAATAATCATTCATTTGAAAATGTTCCTATGTCCAAGCCGGGAATCGAACCCGGTCCCCTGGAATAGATCTCCAGTGCTCTACCACTAAGCCACAAGGAAGATGGCATCTCTCACTTATAAAAGTCGGTAAGGTTGCAACCACAGCACTAGATGGAAAACACTTCATGAGCACACAATCTAGTTGCGAAAAATGAGTAGCAAATGAACCCAGCATCGGTGAATATACATTTTTAATTAATTTTTCAACTACATTTCAACAGTGAAATTACTCTTGAAATTATTGAATATTAAATACGTGAATAATCAGATTTCTAACAACTCGTAAGCAGACTTATATAAGTGACAGATGGCAAGCTGGGCATCGTCCTTGTGGCTTAGTGGTAGAGCACTGGAGCTCCAGGGGCCCGGGATCGATTCCCGTCTTGGACATTTTTCACTAAGTTGGTTTACGATTTGTTAGCAATGTGATTATTCACGTATTTAATATTCAATGGTTTGATTGTTTAAACAATATTCGGTTTTACTTTATTTTGCATTTCAAAAAACTCACACAGGTGAACTACTTTAAAACCGAAAAATTTTTACTTCATTTATTTGTAAATATGCTTTTTTATTAGGAAATTAATTTTCATCCGTGCACCGGAATTTAATTCGAAAATATTGCGTATTTTGTATTCGGTATATCAGTTTATAGGATTTACTAACAATGGTTTCATTGTTTAAACAATGTATTCGGTTTTACTTTATTTTACATTTCTAAGAACTCACACTGGCAAACTACTTTAAATCCGAAAAATTTTTACTTCATTCATTTGTAAATAGGCTTTTTTATTAGGAAATTAAATTTTAGCCGTGCACCGGAATTTAATGCGAAAATATATCCTGTTTTGTATTGGGTATAAATATCAGTTTCCAGGATTCCCTAACAATGGTTTCATTGTTTAAACAATGTATTCGGTTTTGCTTCATTTTACATTTCTAAAAATTCACACAAGCGAACAACTTTAAAACCGAGAAATTTTTTACGTCATTCATTTGAAATGTGCTTATTTATTAGGAAATTAATTTTCAGCCGTGCCCCGGAATTTAATTCGAAAATATTACTTGTTTTGTATTCGGTATATCAGTTTTAAGGATTTCATAACAATGGTCTTATTGTTTAAACAATGCATTCAGTTTTACTTTATTTTACATTTCTAAAAATTTACACAGGGGAACACCTTTAAAACGAAAAAATATTTACGTCATTTATTTGAAAATGTGCTTTTTTATTAGGAAATTAATTTTCAGCCGTGCACCGGAATGTAATGCGAAAACATTGCGTGTTTTGTATTCGGTATATCATTTTCCAAGAATTCTTAACAATGGTTTCATTGTTTAAACAATGTATTCGCTTTTACCTTATTTTACATTTCTAAAAAGTCACATTTGAGAACAACTTTAAAACCGACAAATTTTTACGTCATTCATTTGGAAATGTGCTTTTTTATTAGGAAATTAATTTTCAGCCGTGCACCGGAATTTAATTCGAAAATATTGCGTGTTTTGTATTCGGTATATCAGTTTCCAGGATTTACTAACAATGGTTTCATTGTTTAAACAATGTATTCGGTTTTGCTTCATTTTACATTTCTAAAAATTCACACAAGCGAACAACTTTAAAACCGAGAAATTTTTACGTCATTCATTTGGAAATGTGCTTATATTGGAAATGTGCTTTCATTGTTTAAACAATATTCGGTTTTACTTTATTTTGCATTTCAAAAAACTCACACAGGTGAACTACTTTAAAACCGAAAAATTTTTACTTCATTCATTTGTAAATATGCTTTTTTATTAGGAAATTAGTTTTCGGCCGTGCACCGGAATTTAATTCGAAAATATTGCGTGTTTTGTATTGGGTATATCAATTTCCAGGGTTCCCTAACAATGGTTTCATTGTTTAAACAATGTATTAGGTTTTTCTTCATTTTACATTTCTAAAAATTCACACAGGCGTACAACTTTAAAACCGAGAAATTTTTACGTCTTTCATTTGGAAATGTGCTTATTTATTAGAAAATTAATTTTCAGCCATGCATCGGAATTTAATTCAAAAATATTGCGTGTTTTGTATTCGGAGTATCAGTTTATAGGATTTCCTAACAATGGTCTCATTGTTTAAACAATGCATTCAGTTTTTCTTTATTTTACATTTATATAAATTCACACAGGCGAACACCTTTAAAACGAAAAAATATTTACGTCATTCATTTGGAAATGTGCTTTTTTATAAGGAAATTAATTTTCAGCCATGCACCGGAATGTAATGCGAAAATATTGCGTGTTTTGTATTCGGTATATCATTTTCCAGGAATTCTTAACAGAGGTTTCATTGTTCAAACAATGTATTCGCCTTTACCTTATTTAAATTTCGAAAAACTCACACTGGCGAACAACTTTAAACAGAAATATTTTTACGTCATTCATTTTTAAATGTGCCTATTTATTAGGAAATTATTTTTCAGCCGTGCACCGGAATTTAATTCGAAATTATTGCGTGTTTTGTATTTGGTATATCAATTTCCAGGGTTCCCTAACAATGGTTTAATTGTTTAAACAATGTATTCGCTTTTACTTTATTTTACATTTCTAAAAACTCACACTGGCGAACTACTTTAAAACCGAAAAATTTTTACATCATTCATTTGAAAATGTGCTTATGTCCAAGCCGGGAATCGAACCCGGTCCCCTGGAATAGATCTCCAGTTCTCTACCACTAAGCCACAAGGAAGATGGCATCTCTCACTTATAAAACTCGGTAAGGTTGCAACCACAGCACTAGATGGAAAAGACTTCATGATCACACAATCTAGTTTCGAAACATGAGTAGCAAATGAACCCAGCATCGGTGAATATACATTTTTAATTAATTTTTCAGCTACATTTCAGCAGTGAAATTACGCTTCAAATTATTGAATATTAAATACGTGAATAGTCACATTGCTAACAAGTCGTAAACAGACTTATATAAGTGACAGATGCCAAGATGGTCATCGTCCTTGTGGCTTAGTGGTAGAGCACTGGAGCTCCAGGGGCCCGGGATCGATTCCCGTCTCTGACATTTTTCACTAAGTTGGTTTAGGATTTGTTAGCAATGTGTTTATTCACGTATTTAATATTCAATGGTTTCATTGTTTAAACAATATTCGGTTTTACTTTATTTTGCATTTCAAAAAACTCACACAGGTGAACTACTTTAAAACCGAAAAATTTTTACTTCATTCATTTGTAAATATGCTTTTTTATTAGGAAATTAATTTTCGGCCGTGCACCGGAATTTAATTCGAAAATATTGCGTGTTTTGTATTGGGTACATCAATTACCAGGGTTCCCTAACAATGGTTTCAATGTTTAAACAATGTATTCGGTTTTTCTTTATTTTACATTTCTAAAAACTCACATTTGAGAACTACTTTAAAACCGAAAAATTTTTACTTCATTCATTTGTAAATATGCTTTCAGCCGTGCACCGGAATTTAATTCGAAAATATTGCGTGTTTTGTATTGGGTATATCAATTTCCAGGGTTCCCTAACAATGGTTTCATTGTTTAAACAATGTATTCGGGTATTTGTTCATTTTAATTTTCTAAAAATTCACACAGGCGAACAACTTTAAAACCGAGAAATTTTTACATCTTTCATTTGGAAATGAGGTTATTTATTAGAAAATTAATTTTCAGCCATGCACCGGAATTTAATTCGAAAATATTGCTTGTTTTGTATTCGGTATATCAGTTTATTGGATTTCCTAACAATGGTTTCATTGTTTAAACAATGTATTCTGTTTTACTTTATTTTACATTTCTAGAAATTCACATCGGCGAACACCTTTTAAACGAAAAAGTATTTACGTCATTCATTTGGAAATGTGCTTTTTAATTAGGAAATTAATTTTCAGCCGTGCACCGGAATTTAATTTGAAAGTATTGCGTGTTTTGTATACGGTATATCAGTTTCCAGGATTTCCTAACAATGGTTTCATTGTTTAAACAATGTATTCAGTTTTACTTTATTTTACATTTCTAAAAATTCACGCAGGGGAACACCTTTAAAACGAAAAAATATTTACGTCATTCATTTGGAAATGCGCTTTTTTATTAGGGAATTAATTTTCAGCCGTGCACCGGAATGTAATGCGAAAATATTGCGTGTTTTGTATTCGGTATATCATTTTCCAAGATTTCCTAACATTGGTTTCATTGTTTAAACAATGTATTCGCTTTTACCTTATTTAAAATTTCTAAAAACTCACACTGGCGAACAACTTTAAAACCGAAATATTTTTACGTCATTCATATAAAAATGTGCTTATTTTTTAGAAAATAAATTTTCAGCCGTGCACCGGAATTTATTTCGAAAATATTGCATATTTTGTATTCGGTATATCAGTTTCAAGGATTTCCTAACAATGGTCTCATTGTTTAAACAATGCATTCAGTTTTACTTTATTATACATTTCTAAAAATTCACACAGGCGAACACCTTTAAAACGAAAAAATATTTACGTCATTCATTTGGAAATGTGCTTTTTTATTAGGAAATTAATTTTCAGCCGTGCACCGGAATGTAATGCAAAAATATTGCGTGTTTTGTATTCGGTGTATCATTTTCCAGGAATTCTTAAGAATGGTTTCATTGTTTAAACAATGTATTCGCTTTTACCTTATTTAACATTTCTAAAAACTCACACTGGCGAACAACTTTAAAACCGAAATATTTTTACGTCATTCATTTTTAAATGAGCTTATTTATTAGGAAATTAATTTTCAGCCGTGCACCGGAATTTAATTCGAAAATATTGCGTGTTTTGTATTCGGTATATCAGTTTCTAGGATTTCAAAACAATGGTTTCATTGTTTAAAAAATGTATTTAGTTTTACTTTATTTTACATTTCTAGAAATTCACACCGGAGACCACCTTTAAAACGAAAAAATATTTACGTCATTCATTTGGAAATGTGCTTTTTAATTAGAAAATTTATTTTCAGCCGTGCACCGGAATGTAATGCGAAAATATTGCGTGTTTTTTATTCGGTATATCAGTTTCCAGGATTCCCTAACAATGGTTTCTTTTTTTAAACAATGTATTCGGTTTTCCTTTATTTTACATTTCTAAAAACTCAAACTGGCGAACTACTTTAAAACCGAAAAATTTTTACTTCATTCATTACTAAATATGCTTTTTTATTAGGAAATTAATTTTCAGCCGTGCACCGGAATTTAATGCGAAAATATATCGTGTTTTGTATATCAGTTTCCAGGATTCCCTAACAATGGTTTCATTGTTTAAACAATGTATTCGGTTTTCCTTTATTTTACATTTGTAAAAACTCACATTTGAGAACAACTTTAAAACCGAAAAACTTTTTTTTGACGACTTTTTTTTGATTTACGACATTTATTTGGAAATGTGCTTTTTTATTAGGAAATTAATTTTCAGCCGTGCACCGGAATGTAATTCGAAAATATTTCGTGTTTTGTATTCGGTGTATCGGTTTCCATGATTTCTTAACAATGGTTTCATTGTTTAAACAATGTATTCAGTTTTTCTTTATTTTACATTTCAAAAAACTCACCTTGCTGATCTACTTTAAAACGGAAAAAGTTTTACGTCATTCATTTGGAAATGAGCTAATTTATTACGAAAAACAATTTAACAATTTCACAAAAAATTTCAAAACAATTCTAAAAATTCACACAGGCGAACACCTTTAAAACGAAAAAATATTTACGTCATTCATTTGGAAATGTGTTTCTTTATTAGGAAATTAATTTCCATCCGTGCACCGGAATTTAATTCGAAAATATTTCGTAATTTGTATTCGGTATAACAGTTTACAGCATTTTCTAACAAAGGTTTCATTTTTTCATTATCGGTTTTACTTCATTTTAAATTTCTAAAATAGGAGAACACATTTAAAACGGCAAATATTTTACGTCATTCATATGGAAATGTGCTAATTTATTAGGAAATTAACTTTTAGCCGTGCACCGGAATTTAAATCGAAAATATTGCATGTTTTGTATTCAGTATATCAGTTATTTGTTATATCCTAACAATGCACTAGATTAATATTAATACAATTATTCTAATTGGTAAATAAATCATCTAATATCCTAACAATGGTTTCATTGTTTAAACAATATATTCGGTTTTACTTTATTTTACATTTCTAAAAATTCACACAGGCGTACAACTTTAAAACCGAGAAATTTTTACGTCTTTCATTTGGAAATGTGCTTATTTATTAGAAAATTAATTTTCAGCCATGCATCGGAATTTAATTCAAAAATATTGCGTGTTTTGTATTCGGAGTATCAGTTTATAGGATTTCCTAACAATGGTCTCATTGTTTAAACAATGCATTCAGTTTTTCTTTATTTTACATTTATATAAATTCACACAGGCGAACACCTTTAAAACGAAAAAATATTTACGTCATTCATTTGGAAATGTGCTTTTTTATAAGGAAATTAATTTTCAGCCATGCACCGGAATGTAATGCGAAAATATTGCGTGTTTTGTATTCGGTATATCATTTTCCAGGAATTCTTAACAGAGGTTTCATTGTTCAAACAATGTATTCGCCTTTACCTTATTTAAATTTCGAAAAACTCACACTGGCGAACAACTTTAAACAGAAATATTTTTACGTCATTCATTTTTAAATGTGCCTATTTATTAGGAAATTATTTTTCAGCCGTGCACCGGAATTTAATTCGAAATTATTGCGTGTTTTGTATTTGGTATATCAATTTCCAGGGTTCCCTAACAATGGTTTAATTGTTTAAACAATGTATTCGCTTTTACTTTATTTTACATTTCTAAAAACTCACACTGGCGAACTACTTTAAAACCGAAAAATTTTTACATCATTCATTTGAAAATGTGCTTATGTCCAAGCCGGGAATCGAACCCGGTCCCCTGGAATAGATCTCCAGTTCTCTACCACTAAGCCACAAGGAAGATGGCATCTCTCACTTATAAAACTCGGTAAGGTTGCAACCACAGCACTAGATGGAAAAGACTTCATGATCACACAATCTAGTTTCGAAACATGAGTAGCAAATGAACCCAGCATCGGTGAATATACATTTTTAATTAATTTTTCAGCTACATTTCAGCAGTGAAATTACGCTTCAAATTATTGAATATTAAATACGTGAATAGTCACATTGCTAACAAGTCGTAAACAGACTTATATAAGTGACAGATGCCAAGATGGTCATCGTCCTTGTGGCTTAGTGGTAGAGCACTGGAGCTCCAGGGGCCCGGGATCGATTCCCGTCTCTGACATTTTTCACTAAGTTGGTTTAGGATTTGTTAGCAATGTGTTTATTCACGTATTTAATATTCAATGGTTTCATTGTTTAAACAATATTCGGTTTTACTTTATTTTGCATTTCAAAAAACTCACACAGGTGAACTACTTTAAAACCGAAAAATTTTTACTTCATTCATTTGTAAATATGCTTTTTTATTAGGAAATTAATTTTCGGCCGTGCACCGGAATTTAATTCGAAAATATTGCGTGTTTTGTATTGGGTACATCAATTACCAGGGTTCCCTAACAATGGTTTCAATGTTTAAACAATGTATTCGGTTTTTCTTTATTTTACATTTCTAAAAACTCACATTTGAGAACTACTTTAAAACCGAAAAATTTTTACTTCATTCATTTGTAAATATGCTTTCAGCCGTGCACCGGAATTTAATTCGAAAATATTGCGTGTTTTGTATTGGGTATATCAATTTCCAGGGTTCCCTAACAATGGTTTCATTGTTTAAACAATGTATTCGGGTATTTGTTCATTTTAATTTTCTAAAAATTCACACAGGCGAACAACTTTAAAACCGAGAAATTTTTACATCTTTCATTTGGAAATGAGGTTATTTATTAGAAAATTAATTTTCAGCCATGCACCGGAATTTAATTCGAAAATATTGCTTGTTTTGTATTCGGTATATCAGTTTATTGGATTTCCTAACAATGGTTTCATTGTTTAAACAATGTATTCTGTTTTACTTTATTTTACATTTCTAGAAATTCACATCGGCGAACACCTTTTAAACGAAAAAGTATTTACGTCATTCATTTGGAAATGTGCTTTTTAATTAGGAAATTAATTTTCAGCCGTGCACCGGAATTTAATTTGAAAGTATTGCGTGTTTTGTATACGGTATATCAGTTTCCAGGATTTCCTAACAATGGTTTCATTGTTTAAACAATGTATTCAGTTTTACTTTATTTTACATTTCTAAAAATTCACGCAGGGGAACACCTTTAAAACGAAAAAATATTTACGTCATTCATTTGGAAATGCGCTTTTTTATTAGGGAATTAATTTTCAGCCGTGCACCGGAATGTAATGCGAAAATATTGCGTGTTTTGTATTCGGTATATCATTTTCCAAGATTTCCTAACATTGGTTTCATTGTTTAAACAATGTATTCGCTTTTACCTTATTTAAAATTTCTAAAAACTCACACTGGCGAACAACTTTAAAACCGAAATATTTTTACGTCATTCATATAAAAATGTGCTTATTTTTTAGAAAATAAATTTTCAGCCGTGCACCGGAATTTATTTCGAAAATATTGCATATTTTGTATTCGGTATATCAGTTTCAAGGATTTCCTAACAATGGTCTCATTGTTTAAACAATGCATTCAGTTTTACTTTATTATACATTTCTAAAAATTCACACAGGCGAACACCTTTAAAACGAAAAAATATTTACGTCATTCATTTGGAAATGTGCTTTTTTATTAGGAAATTAATTTTCAGCCGTGCACCGGAATGTAATGCAAAAATATTGCGTGTTTTGTATTCGGTGTATCATTTTCCAGGAATTCTTAAGAATGGTTTCATTGTTTAAACAATGTATTCGCTTTTACCTTATTTAACATTTCTAAAAACTCACACTGGCGAACAACTTTAAAACCGAAATATTTTTACGTCATTCATTTTTAAATGAGCTTATTTATTAGGAAATTAATTTTCAGCCGTGCACCGGAATTTAATTCGAAAATATTGCGTGTTTTGTATTCGGTATATCAGTTTCTAGGATTTCAAAACAATGGTTTCATTGTTTAAAAAATGTATTTAGTTTTACTTTATTTTACATTTCTAGAAATTCACACCGGAGACCACCTTTAAAACGAAAAAATATTTACGTCATTCATTTGGAAATGTGCTTTTTAATTAGAAAATTTATTTTCAGCCGTGCACCGGAATGTAATGCGAAAATATTGCGTGTTTTTTATTCGGTATATCAGTTTCCAGGATTCCCTAACAATGGTTTCTTTTTTTAAACAATGTATTCGGTTTTCCTTTATTTTACATTTCTAAAAACTCAAACTGGCGAACTACTTTAAAACCGAAAAATTTTTACTTCATTCATTACTAAATATGCTTTTTTATTAGGAAATTAATTTTCAGCCGTGCACCGGAATTTAATGCGAAAATATATCGTGTTTTGTATATCAGTTTCCAGGATTCCCTAACAATGGTTTCATTGTTTAAACAATGTATTCGGTTTTCCTTTATTTTACATTTGTAAAAACTCACATTTGAGAACAACTTTAAAACCGAAAAACTTTTTTTTGACGACTTTTTTTTGATTTACGACATTTATTTGGAAATGTGCTTTTTTATTAGGAAATTAATTTTCAGCCGTGCACCGGAATGTAATTCGAAAATATTTCGTGTTTTGTATTCGGTGTATCGGTTTCCATGATTTCTTAACAATGGTTTCATTGTTTAAACAATGTATTCAGTTTTTCTTTATTTTACATTTCAAAAAACTCACCTTGCTGATCTACTTTAAAACGGAAAAAGTTTTACGTCATTCATTTGGAAATGAGCTAATTTATTACGAAAAACAATTTAACAATTTCACAAAAAATTTCAAAACAATTCTAAAAATTCACACAGGCGAACACCTTTAAAACGAAAAAATATTTACGTCATTCATTTGGAAATGTGTTTCTTTATTAGGAAATTAATTTCCATCCGTGCACCGGAATTTAATTCGAAAATATTTCGTAATTTGTATTCGGTATAACAGTTTACAGCATTTTCTAACAAAGGTTTCATTTTTTCATTATCGGTTTTACTTCATTTTAAATTTCTAAAATAGGAGAACACATTTAAAACGGCAAATATTTTACGTCATTCATATGGAAATGTGCTAATTTATTAGGAAATTAACTTTTAGCCGTGCACCGGAATTTAAATCGAAAATATTGCATGTTTTGTATTCAGTATATCAGTTATTTGTTATATCCTAACAATGCACTAGATTAATATTAATACAATTATTCTAATTGGTAAATAAATCATCTAATATCCTAACAATGGTTTCATTGTTTAAACAATATATTCGGTTTTACTTTATTTTACATTTCTAAAAACTCACACAGGGGAACAACTTTAAAACCGAAAAATGATTACTTCATTCATCAGTTAATGTGCATATTTATTACGAAATTAATTTTCAGCCGGGCATCGGAATTTAATGCGTGTTTTGTATTTGGTATATCAGTTTCCAGGATTCCTTAATAATGGTTTCATGTTTTAATTAATTTTTCAACTACATTTCAGCAGTGAAATTACGCTTGAAATTATTGAATATTAAATACGTGAATAATCACATTGTTACGAAGTCGTAAACAGACTTATGTAAGTGAGAGATGCCAAGCTTTGCATCGTCCTTGTGGCTTAAAGGTAGAGCACTGGAGAGGTCCAGGATCCAGTGATCGATTCCCGGCTTGGACATATTTCCCTAAGTTGGTGTACGACTTGTTAGCAATGTGATTATTCACGTATTTAGTATTCAATGGTTTCATTGTTTAAACAATTTTCGATTTTACTTTATTTTACATTTCTAATAATTCACACAGGCGAAAACCTTTAAAACGAAAAATTTTTTACGTC
Source organism: Maratus speciosus (assembly GCA_963932465.1). NCBI lineage: Eukaryota > Metazoa > Arthropoda > Arachnida > Araneae > Salticidae > Maratus > Maratus speciosus. Next base: position 450,516 of record CAWVRF010001488.1, on the reverse strand, counting down.
ATACATTTGGAAATGTGCTTTTTTATTAGGAAATTAATTTTCAGCCATGCACAGAAATTCAATGTGAAAATATTGCGTGTTTTGTATATCAGTTTCCAGGATTCCTTAACAATGGTTTCATTTTTTAATTAATTTTTTAACTACTTTTCAGCAGTGAAATTACGCTTGAAATTATTGAATATTAAATACGTGAATAATCACATTGCTAACAAGTCGTAAACCAACGTAGTGAAAAAAGTCCAAGCCGGGATTCGAACCCGATCCCCTGGAATAGATCTCCAGTCCTCTACCACTAAGCCACAACGACGATCGCCAACTTGGCATCTCTCACTTATATAAGTCGGTAAGTTTGCAACCGCAGCACTAGATGGAAAAGTCTTCACGAGCACACAATCACGTGGAGAAAAGGACAAGCAAATGAACCCATCATCGGTGAATATACAATTATAATTAATTATTGCTTTTTTATTAGAAAATTAATTTTCAGCCGTGCACCGGAATTTAATTGGAAAATATATCCTGTTTTGTATTAGGTATATCAGTTTCCAGGATTTTTTAACAATGGTTTCATTGTTTAAACAATATATTCTGTTTTACTTTATTTTACATTTCTAAAAACTCATTCTTGCGAACTACATTAAAACCGAAAAATTTTTACATCATTCATTTGAAAATGTGCTTTTTTATTAGGAAATTAATTTTCAGACGTGCACCGGAATATAATTCGAAAATATTGCATGTTTTGTATTCCGTGCAGCAAATTTTAGGATTCCCTAACAATGGTTTCATTGTTTAAACAATGTATTCTGTTTTACTTTATTTTACATTCCTAAAAATTCACACAGGCGAACACCTTTAAAATGAAAAAATATTTACGTCATTCATTTGGAATTGTGCTTTTTTATTAGGAAATTAATTTTCAGCCGTGCACCGGAGTGTAATGCGAAAATATTTGGTGTTTTTATTGGGTATGTCAGTTTCCAGGATTCCCAAAGAATGGTTTCATTGTTTAAACAATGTATTTGGTTTTACTTTATTTTACATTCCTAAAACTTCACACAGGCTGACAACTTTAAAACCGAACAATTTTTACGTCATTAATTTTGAAATGTGCTTTTTTATTAGGAAATTAATTTTCAGACGTGCACCGGAATTTAATTCGAAAATATTGCATGTTTTGTGTTCCGTGCAGCAGTTTTTAGGATTCCCTAACAATGGTTTCATTGTTTAAACAATGTATTCGGTTATTCTTTATTTTATATTACTAAAAATTCACACAGATGAACAACTTTAAAACCTAAATATTTTTACGTCATTCATTTGGAAATGTGCTAATTTCTTAGAAAAGTAAATTTCAGCCGTGCACCCGAATTTAATTCGAAAATATTGCGTGTTTTGTATTCGGTATATCAGTTTCCATGATTCCCTAACAATGGTTTCATTGTTTAAACAATGTATTTGGTTTTGCTTTATTTTACATTTCTAAAAATTCAAACATGCATACAACTTAAAACCGAAATTTTTTACGTCATTCATTTGGAAATGTGCTTTTTTTATTAGGAAATTAATTTTCAGCCGTGCACCGAAATTCAATGCGAAAAAATTGCGTGTTTTGTATATCTGTATCCAGGATTCCTTAATAATGGTTTCATGTTTTAATTAATTTTTCAACTACATTTCAGCAGTGAAATTACGCTTGAAATTATTGAATATTAAATACGTGAATAATCACATTGTTACGAAGTCGTAAACAGACTTATGTAAGTGAGAGATGCCAAGCTTTGCATCGTCCTTGTGGCTTAAAGGTAGAGCACTGGAGAGGTCCAGGATCCAGTGATTGATTCCCGGCTTGGACATATTTCCCTAAGTTGGTGTACGACTTGTTAGCAATGTGATTATTCACGTATTTAGTATTCAATGGTTTCATTGTTTAAACAATTTTCGATTTTACTTTATTTTACATTTCTAATAATTCACACAGGCGAAACCCTTTAAAACGAAAAATTTTTTTAAGTCATTCATTTGGAAATGTGCTTTTTTATTAGGAAATTAATTTTCAGCCGTGCACAGAAATTCAATGTGAAAATATTGCGTGTTTTGTATATAAGTTTCCAGGATTCCTTAACAATGGTTTCATTTTTTAATTAATTTTTTAACTACTTTTCAGCAGTGAAATTACGCTTGAAATTATTGAATATTAAATACGTGAATAATCACATTGCTAACAAGTCGTAAACCAACGTAGTGAAAAAAGTCCAAGCCGGGATTCGAACCCGATCCCCTGGAATAGATCTCCAGTCCTCTACCACTAAGCCACAACGACGATCCCCAACTTGGCATCTCTCACTTATATAAGTCGGTAAGTTTGCAACCGCAGCACTAGATGGAAAAGTCTTCACGAGCACACAATCACGTGGAGAAAAGGACAAGCAAATGAACCCATCATCGATGAATATACAATTATAATTAATTATTGCTTTTTTATTAGAAAATTAATTTTCAGCCGTGCACCGGAATTTAATTGGAAAATATATCCTGTTTTGTATTAGGTATATCAGTTTCCAGGATTTTTTAACAATGGTTTCATTGTTTAAACAAAATATTCTGTTTTACTTTATTTTACATTTCTAAAAACTCATACTTGCGAACTACATTAAAACCGAAAAATTTTTACATCATTCATTTGAAAATGTGCTTTTTTATTAGGAAATTAATTTTCAGACGTGCACCGGAATATAATTCGAAAATATTGCATGTTTTGTATTCCGTGCAGCAAATTTTAGGATTCCCTAACAATGGTTTCATTGTTTAAACAATGTATTCTGTTTTACTTTATTTTACATTCCTAAAAATTCACACAGGCGAACACCTTTAAAATGAAAAAATATTTACGTCATTCATTTGGAATTGTGCTTTTTTATTAGGAAATTAATTTACAGCCGTGCACCGGAGTGTAATGCGAAAATATTTGGTGTTTTTATTGGGTATGTCAGTTTCCAGGATTCCCAAAGAATGGTTTCATTGTTTAAACAATGTATTTGGTTTTACTTTATTTTACATTCCTAAAACTTCACACAGGCTGACAACTTTAAAACCGAACAATTTTTACGTCATTAATTTTGAAATGTGCTTTTTTATTAGGAAATTAATTTTCAGACGTGCACCGGAATTTAATTCGAAAATATTGCATGTTTTGTGTTCCGTGCAGCAGATTTTAGGATTCCCTAACAATGGTTTCATTGTTTAAACAATGTATTCGGTTATTCTTTATTTTATATTACTAAAAATTCACACAGATGAACAACTTTAAAACCTAAATATTTTTACGTCATTCATTTGGAAATGTGCTTATTTCTTAGAAAAGTAAATTTCAGCCGTGCACCCGAATTTAATTCGAAAATATTGCGTGTTTTGTATTCGGTATATCAGTTTCCATGATTCCCTAACAATGGTTTCATTGTTTAAACAATGTATTTGGTTTTGCTTTATTTTACATTTCTAAAAATTCAAACATGCGAACAACTTAAAACCGAAAATTTTACGTCATTCATTTGGAAATGTGCTTTTTTTATTAGGAAATTAATTTTCAGCCGTGCACCAAAATTCAATGCGAAAATATTGCGTGTTTTGTATATCTGTATCCAGGATTCCTTAATAATGGTTTCATGTTTTAATTAATTTTTCAACTACATTTCAGCAGTGAAATTACGCTTGAAATTATTGAATATTAAATACGTGAATAATCACATTGTTACGAAGTCGTAAACAGACTTATGTAAGTGAGAGATGCCAAGCTTTGCATCGTCCTTGTGGCTTAAAGGTAGAGCACTGGAGAGGTCCAGGATCCAGTGATTGATTCCCGGCTTGGACATATTTCCCTAAGTTGGTGTACGACTTGTTAGCAATGTGATTATTCACGTATTTAGTATTCAATGGTTTCATTGTTTAAACAATTTTCGATTTTACTTTATTTTACATTTCTAATAATTCACACAGGCGAAACCCTTTAAAACGAAAAATTTTTTTAAGTCATTCTTTTGGAAATGTGCTTTTTTATTAGGAAATTAATTTTCAGCCGTGCACAGAAATTCAATGTGAAAATATTGCGTGTTTTGTATATCAGTTTCCAGGATTCCTTAACAATGGTTTCATTTTTTAATTAATTTTTTAACTACTTTTCAGCAGTGAAATTACGCTTGAAATTATTGAATATTAAATACGTGAATAATCACATTGCTAACAAGTCGTAAACCAACGTAGTGAAAAAAGTCCAAGCCGGGATTCGAACCCGATCCCCTGGAATAGATCTCCAGTCCTCTACCACTAAGCCACAACGACGATCCCCAACTTGGCATCTCTCACTTATATAAGTCGGTAAGTTTGCAACCGCAGCACTAGATGGAAAAGTCTTCACGAGCACACAATCACGTGGAGAAAAGGACAAGCAAATGAACCCATCATCGATGAATATACAATTATAATTAATTATTGCTTTTTTATTAGAAAATTAATTTTCAGCCGTGCACCGGAATTTAATTGGAAAATATATCCTGTTTTGTATTAGGTATATCAGTTTCCAGGATTTTTTAACAATGGTTTCATTGTTTAAACAATATATTCTGTTTTACTTTATTTTACATTTCTAAAAACTCATACTTGCGAACTACATTAAAACCGAAAAATTTTTACATCATTCATTTGAAAATGTGCTTTTTTATTAGAAAATTAATTTTCAGACGTGCACCGGAATATAATTCGAAAATATTGCATGTTTTGTATTCCGTGCAGCAAATTTTAGGATTCCCTAACAATGGTTTCATTGTTTAAACAATGTATTCTGTTTTACTTTATTTTACATTCCTAAAAATTCACACAGGCGAACACCTTTAAAATGAAAAAATATTTACGTCATTCATTTGGAATTGTGCTTTTTTATTAGGAAATTAATTTACAGCCGTGCACCGGAGTGTAATGCGAAAATATTTGGTGTTTTTATTGGGTATGTCAGTTTCCAGGATTCCCAAAGAATGGTTTCATTGTTTAAACAATGTATTCGGTTTTACTTTATTTTACATTCCTAAAACTTCACACAGGCTGACAACTTTAAAACCGAACAATTTTTACGTCATTAATTTTGAAATGTGCTTTTTTATTAGGAAATTAATTTTCAGACGTGCACCGGAATTTAATTCGAAAATATTGCATGTTTTGTGTTCCGTGCAGCAGATTTTAGGATTCCCTAACAATGGTTTCATTGTTTAAACAATGTATTCGGTTATTCTTTATTTTATATTACTAAAAATTCACACAGATGAACAACTTTAAAACCTAAATATTTTTACGTCATTCATTTGGAAATGTGCTTATTTCTTAGAAAAGTAAATTTCAGCCGTGCACCCGAATTTAATTCGAAAATATTGCGTGTTTTGTATTCGGTATATCAGTTTCCATGATTCCCTAACAATGGTTTCATTGTTTAAACAATGTATTTGGTTTTGCTTTATTTTACATTTCTAAAAATTCAAACATGCGAACAACTTAAAACCGAAAATTTTACGTCATTCATTTGGAAATGTGCTTTTTTTATTAGGAAATTAATTTTCAGCCGTGCACCGAAATTCAATGCGAAAATATTGCGTGTTTTGTATATCTGTATCCAGGATTCCTTAATAATGGTTTCATGTTTTAATTAATTTTTCAACTACATTTCAGCAGTGAAATTACGCTTGAAATTATTGAATATTAAATACGTGAATAATCACATTGTTACGAAGTCGTAAACAGACTTATGTAAGTGAGAGATGCCAAGCTTTGCATCGTCCTTGTGGCTTAAAGGTAGAGCACTGGAGAGGTCCAGGATCCAGTGATTGATTCCCGGCTTGGACATATTTCCCTAAGTTGGTGTACGACTTGTTAGCAATGTGATTATTCACGTATTTAGTATTCAATGGTTTCATTGTTTAAACAATTTTCGATTTTACTTTATTTTACATTTCTAATAATTCACACAGGCGAAAACCTTTAAAACGAAAAATTTTTTACGTCATTCATTTGGAAATGCGCTTTTTTATCAGGAAATTAATTTTCAGCCGTGCACAGAAATTCAATGTGAAAATATTGCGTGTTTTGTATATCAGTTTCCAGGATTCCTTAACAATGGTTTCATTTTTTAATTAATTTTTTAACTACTTTTCAGCAGTGAAATTACGCTTGAAATTATTGAATATTAAATACGTGAATAATCGCATTGCTAACAAGTCGTAAACCAACGTAGTGAAAAAAGTCCAAGCCGGGATTCGAACCCGATCCCCTGGAATAGATCTCCAGTCCTCTACCACTAAGCCACAACGACGATCCCCAACTTGGCATCTCTCACTTATATAAGTCGGTAAGTTTGCAACCGCAGCACTAGATGGAAAAGTCTTCACGAGCACACAATCACGTGGAGAAAAGGACAGGCAAATGAACCCATCATCGGTGAATATACAATTATAATTAATTATTGCTTTTTTATTAGAAAATTAATTTTCAGCCGTGCACCGGCATTTAATTGGAAAATATATCCTGTTTTGTATTAGGTATATCAGTTTCCAGGATTTTTTAACAATGGTTTCATTGTTTAAACAATATATTCTGTTTTACTTTATTTTACATTTCTAAAAACTCATACTTGCGAACTACATTAAAACCGAAAAATTTTTACATCATTCATTTGAAAATGTGCTTTTTTATTAGGAAATTAATTTTCAGACGTGCACCGGAATATAATTCGAAAATATTGCATGTTTTGTATTCCGTGCAGCAAATTTTAGGATTCCCTAACAATGGTTTCATTGTTTAAACAATGTATTCTGTTTTACTTTATTGTACATTCCTAAAAATTCACACAGGCGAACACCTTTAAAATGAAAAAATATTTACGTCATTCATGTGGAATTGTGCTTTTTTATTAGGAAATTAATTTTCAGCCGTGCACCGGAGTGTAATGCGAAAATATTTGGTGTTTTTATTGCGTATGTCAGTTTCCAGGATTCCCAAAGAATGGTTTCATTGTTTAAACAATGTATTTGGTTTTACTTTATTTTACATTCCTAAAACTTCACACAGGCTGACAACTTTAAAACCGAACAATTTTTACGTCATTAATTTTGAAATGTGCTTTTTTGTGTTTTTAAATGCTACGGAATTTAATTCGAAAATATTGCCTGTTTTGTATTAGGTATATCAGTTTCCAGGATTTCTTAACAATGGTTTCATTGTTTAAACAATATATTCGGTTTTACTTTATTTTATATTTCAAAAAACTCACACTTGCGAACTACATTAAAACCGAAAAATTTTTACATCATTCATTTGAAAATGTGCTTATGTCTTAGAAAATAAATTTTCAGCCGTGCACCGGGATTTATTTCGAAAATATTCCATATTTTGTATTCGGTATATCAGTTTCTAGGATTTCCTAACAATGGTTTCATTCTTTAAACAATGGATTCGGTTTTACTTTATTTTACATTTCAAAAAACTCACACAGGTGAACTACATTAAAACCAAAAAATTTTTACGTCATTCATTTGGAAATGTGCTTATTTATTAGAAAATTAATTTTCAGCCATGCACCGATTTTTAATTCGAAAATATTGTCTGTTTTGTATTCGGTATATCCATTTCCAGGATTTCTTAACAATGGTTTCATTGTTTAAACAATGCATTCGGTTTTACTTTATTTTATGTTACTAATAATTCACACAGGCGAACAACTTTAAAACCGAAAAATTTTTACGTCATTCATTTGGAAATGTGTTTTTTTTTTTTTTTTTTTTTTTTTTTTTATTAGGAAATTAATTTTCAGCTGTGCACCGGAATTTAATTCGAAAATATTGCGTGTTTTGTATTCGGTATATCAGTTTCTAGGATTTCCTAACAATGGCTTCATTGTTTAAACAGTGTATTCGGTTTTACTTTGTTTAACATTTCTAAAAACTCACACAGGCGAACTACTTTAAAACCGAAAAATATTTACGTCATTCATTTGGAAATGTGCTTATTTATTAGGAAATTAATTTTCAGACGTGCACCGGAATTTAATTCGAAAATATTGCGTGTTTTGTATTAGGTATATCAGTTTCTAGGATTTCCTAATAATCATTCATTTGAAAATGTTCTTATGTCCAAGCCAGGAATCGAACCCGGTCCCCTGGAATAGATCTCCAGTGCTCTACCACTAAGCCACAAGGAAGATGGCATCTCTCACTTATAAAAGACGGTAAGGTTGCAACCACAGCACTAGATGGAAAACACTTCATGAGCACACAATCTAGTTGCGAAAAATGAGTAGCAAATGAACCCAGCATCGGTGAATATACATTTTTAATTAATTTTTCAACTACATTTCAGCAGTGAAATTAGGCTTGAAATTATTGAATATTAAATACGTGAATAATCAGATTTCTAACAACTCGTAAGCAGACTTATATAAGTGACAGATGGCAAGCTGGGCATCGTCCTTGTGGCTTAGTGGTAGAGCACTGGAGCTCCAGGGGCCCGGGATCGATTCCCGTCTTGGACATTTTTCACTAAGTTGGTTTACGATTTGTTAGCAATGTGATTATTCACGTATTTAATATTCAATGGTTTCATTGTTTAAACAATATTCGGTTTTACTTTATTTTACATTTCAAAAAACTCCCACAGGTGAACTACTTTAAAACCGAAAAATTTTTACTTCATTCATTTGTAAATATGCTCTTTTATTAGGAAATTAATTTTCAGCCGTGCACCGGAATTTAATGCGAAAATATTGCGTGTTTTGTATTGGGTACATCAATTACCAGGGTTCCCTAACAATGGTTTCAATGTTTAAACAATGTATTCGGTTTTTCTTTATTTTACATTTCTAAAAACTCACATTTGAGAACAACTTTAAAACCGACAAATTTTTACGTCATTCATTTGGAAATGTGCTTTTTTATTAGGAAATTAATTTTCATCCGTGCACCGGAATTTAATTCGAAAATATTGCGTGTTTTGTATTGGGTATATCAATATCCAGGGTTCCCTAACAATGGTTTCATTGTTTAAACAATGTATTAGGTTTTTCTTCATTTTACATTTCTAAAAATTCACACAGGCGTACAACTTTAAAACCGAGAAATTTTTACGTCTTTCATTTGGAAATGTGCTTATTTATTAGAAAATTAATTTTCAGCCGTGCACCGGAATTTAATTCGAAAATATTGCGTGTTTTGTATTCGGAATTTCAGTTTATAGGATTTCCTAACAATGGTTTCATTGTTTAAACAATGTATTCAGTTTTACTTTATTTTACATTTCTAGAAATTCACATCGGTGAACACCTTTAATACGAGCATGTATTCACGTCATTCATTTGAAAATGTGCTTATTTATTAGAAAATTAATTTTCAGCCGTGCACCGGAATTTAATTCGAAAATATTGCGTATTTTGTATTCGGTATATCAGTTTCAAGGATTTACTAACAATGGTTTCATTGTTTAAACAATGTATTCGGTTTTACTTTATTTTACATTTCTAAGAACTCACACTGGCAAACTACTTTAAATCCGAAAAATTTTTACTTCATTCATTTGTAAATAGGCTTTTTTATTAGGAAATTAAATTTTAGCCGTGCACCGGAATTTAATGCGAAAATATATCCTGTTTTGTATTGGGTATAAATATCAGTTTCCAGGTTCCCTAACAATGGTTTCATTGTTTAAACAATGTATTCGGTTTTGCTTCATTTTACATTTCTAAAAATTCACACAGGCGTACAACTTTAAAACCGAGAAATTTTTACGTCTTTCATTTGGAAATGTGCTTATTTATTAGAAAATTAATTTTCAGCCGTGCACCGGAATTTAATTCGAAAATATTGCGTGTTTTGTATTCGGAATTTCAGTTTATAGGATTTCCTAACAATGGTTTCATTGTTTAAACAATGTATTCAGTTTTACTTTATTTTACATTTCTAGAAATTCACATCGGTGAACACCTTTAATACGAGCATGTATTCACGTCATTCATTTGAAAATGTGCTTATTTATTAGAAAATTAATTTTCAGCCGTGCACCGGAATTTAATTCGAAAATATTGCGTATTTTGTATTCGGTATATCAGTTTCAAGGATTTACTAACAATGGTTTCATTGTTTAAACAATGTATTCGGTTTTTTTTTATTTTACATTTCTAAGAACTCACACTGGCAAAGTACTTTAAATCCGAAAAATTTTTACTTCATTCATTTGTAAATAGGCTTTTTTATTAGGAAATTAAATTTTAGCCGTGCACCGGAATTTAATGCGAAAATATATCCTGTTTTGTATTGGGTATAAATATCAGTTTCCAGGATTCCCTAACAATGGTTTCATTGTTTAAACAATGTATTCAGTTTTACTTTATTTTACATTTCTAGAAATTCACATCGGTGAACACCTTTAATACGAGCATGTATTCACGTCATTCATTTGGAAATGTGCTTATTTATTAGGAAATTAATTTTCAGCCGTGCCCCGGAATTTAATTCGAAAATATTGCGTGTTTTGTATTCGGTATATCAGTTTTAAGGATTTCATAACAATGGTCTTATTGTTTAAACAATGCATTCAGTTTTACTTTATTTTACATTTCTAAAAATTTACACAGGGGAACACCTTTAAAACGAAAAAATATTTACGTCATTCATTTGAAAATGTGCTTTTTTATTAGGAACTTAATTTTCAGCCGTGCACCGGAATGTAATGCGAAAACATTGCGTGTTTTGTATTCGGTATATCATTTTCCAAGATTTCTTAACAATGGTTTCATTGTTTAAACAATGTATTCGCTTTTACCTTATTTTACATTTCTAAAAAGTCACATTTGAGAACAACTTTAAAACCGACAAATTTTTACGTCATTCATTTGGAAATGTGCTTTTTTATTAGGAAATTAATTTTCAGCCGTGCACCGGAATTTAATTCGAAAATATTGCGTGTTTTGTATTCGGTATATCAGTTTCCAGGATTTACTAACAATGGTTTCATTGTTTAAACAATGTATTCGGTTTTGCTTCATTTTACATTTCTAAAAATTCACACAAGCGAACAACTTTAAAACCGAGAAATTTTTACGTCATTCATTTGGAAATGTGCTTATATTGGAAATGTGCTTTCATTGTTTAAACAATATTCGGTTTTACTTTATTTTGCATTTCAAAAAACTCACACAGGTGAACTACTTTAAAACCGAAAAATTTTTACTTCATTCATTTGTAAATATGCTTTTTTATTAGGAAATTAGTTTTCGGCCGTGCACCGGAATTTAATTCGAAAATATTGCGTGTTTTGTATTGGGTATATCAATTTCCAGGGTTCCCTAACAATGGTTTCATTGTTTAAACAATGTATTAGGTTTGTCTTCATTTTACATTTCTAAAAATTCACACAGGCGTACAACATTAAAACCGAGAAATTTTTACGTCTTTCATTTGGAAATGTGCTTATTTATTAGAAAATTAATTTTCAGCCGTGCACCGGAATTTAATTCAAAAATATTGCGTGTTTTGTATTCGGAGTATCAGTTTATAGGATTTCCTAACAATGGTTTCATTGTTTAAACAATGTATTCTGTTTTACTTTATTTTACATTTCTAGAAATTCACATCGGCGAACACCTTTTAAACGAAAAAGTATTTACGTCATTCATTTGGAAATGTGCTTTTTAATTAGGAAATAAATTTTCAGCCGTGCACCGGAATTTAATTCGAAAATATTGCGTGTTTTGTATTCGGTATATCAGTTTCCAGGATTTCCTAACAATGTTTTCATTGTTTAAACAATGTATTAGGTTTTTCTTCATTTTACATTTCTAAAAATTCACACAGGCGTACAACTTTAAAACCGAGAAATTTTTACGTCTTTCATTTGGAAATGTGCTTATTTATTAGAAAATTAATTTTCAGCCGTGCACCGGAATTTAATTCGAAAATATTGCGTGTTTTGTATTCGGAATTTCAGTTTATAGGATTTCCTAACAATGGTTTCAGTGTTTAAACAATGTATTCAGTTTTACTTTATTTTACATTTCTAGAAATTCACATCGGTGAACACCTTTAATACGAGCATGTATTCACGTCATTCATTTGAAAATGTGCTTATTTATTAGAAAATTAATTTTCAGCCGGGCACCGGAATTTAATTCGAAAATATTGCGTATTTTGTATTCGGTATATCAGTTTCAAGGATTTACTAACAATGGTTTCATTGTTTAAACAATGTATTCGGTTTTGCTTCATTTTACATTTCTAAAAATTGACACAAGCGAACAACTTTAAAACCGAGAAATTTTTACGTCATTCATTTGGAAATGTGCTTATATTGGAAATGTGCTTTCATTGTTTAAACAATATTCGGTTTTACTTTATTTTGCATTTCAAAAAACTCACACAGGTGAACTACTTTAAAACCGAAAAATTTTTACTTCATTCATTTGTAAATATGCTTTTTTATTAGGAAATTAGTTTTCGGCCGTGCACCGGAATTTAATTCGAAAATATTGCGTGTTTTGTATTGGATATATCAATTTCCAGGGTTCCCTAACAATGGTTTCATTGTTTAAACAATGTATTAGGTTTTTCTTCATTTTATATTTCTAAAAATTCACACAGGCGTACAACTTTAAAACCGAGAAATTTTTACGTCTTTCATTTGGAAATGTGCTTATTTATTAGAAAATTAATTTTCAGCCATGCACCGGAATTTAATTCAAAAATATATCGTGTTTTGTAATGGATATATCAGTTTCCAGGATTTCCTAACAATGGTCTCATTGTTTAAACAATGCATTCAGTTTTACTTTATTTTACATTTATGTAAATTCACACAGGCGAACATCTTTTAAAACGAAAAAATATTTACGTCATTCATTTGGAAATGTGCTTTTTTATAAGGAAATTAATTTTCAGCCGTGCACCGGAATGTAATGCGAAAATATTGCGTGTTTTGTATTCGGTATATCATTTTCCAGGAATTCTTAACAGAGGTTTCATTGTTTAAACAATGTATTCGCTTTTACCTTATTTACATTTCGAAAAACTCACACTGGCGAACAACTTTAATCCAAAATATTTTTACGGCATTCATTTTTAAATGTGCTTATTTATTGGGAAATTATTTTTCAGCCGTGCACCGGAATTTAATTCGAAATTATTGCGTGTTTTGTATTTGGTATATCAATTTCCAGGGTTCCCTAACAATGGTTTAATTGTTTAAACAATGTATTCGGGTATTTTTTCATTTTAATTTTCTAAAAATTCACACAGGCGAACAACTTTAAAACCGAGAAATTTTTACATCATTCATTTGAAAATGTGATTATATCCAAGCCGGAACTCGAACCCGGTCCCCTGGAATAGATCTCCAGTTCTCTACCACAAAGCCACAAGGAAGATGGTATCTCTCACTTATAAAAGTCGGTAAGGCTAGATGGAAAAGAATTCATGAGCACACAATCTAGTTTCGAAACATGAGTAGCAAATGAACCCAGCATCGGTGAATATACATTTTTAATTAATTTTTCAACTACATTTCAGCAGTGAAATTACGCTCGAAATTATTGAATATTAAATACGTGAATAATCACATTGCTAACAAGTAGTAAACAGACTTATATAAGTGACAGATGCCAAGCTGGTCATCGTCCTTGTGGCTTAGTGGTAGAGCACTGGAGCTCCAGGGTTCCGGGATCGATTCCCGTCTTGGACATTTTTCACTAAGTTGGTTTACGATTTGTTAGCAATGTGATTATTCACGTATTTAATATTCAATGGTTTCATTGTTTAAACAATATTGGGTTTTACTTTATTTTGCATTTCAAAAAACTCACACAGGGGAACTACTTTAAAACCGAAAAATTTTTAATTCATTCATTTGTAAATATGCTTTTTTATTAGGAAATTAGTTTTCGGCCGTGCACCGGAATTTAATTCGGAAATATTGCGTGTTTTGTATTGGGTACATCAATTACCAGGGTTCCCTAACAATGGTTTCAATGTTTAAACAATGTATTCGGTTTTTCTTTATTTTACATTTCTAAAAACTCACATTTGAGAACTACTTTAAAACCGAAAAATTTTTACTTCATTCATTTGTAAATATGCTTTCAGCCGTGCACCGGAATTTAATTCGAAAATATTGCGTGTTTTGTATTGGGTATATCAATTTCCAGGGTTCCCTAACAATGGTTTCATTGTTTAAACAATGTATTCGGGTATTTTTTCATTTTAATTTTCTAAAAATTCACACAGGCGAACAACTTTAAAACCGAGAAATTTTTACATCTTTAATTTGGAAATGAGGTTATTTATTAGAAAATTAATTTTCAGCCATGCACCGGAATTTAATTCGAAAATATTGCGTGTTTTGTATTCGGTATATCAGTTTATTGGATTTCCTAACAATGGTTTCATTGTTTAAACAATGTATTCTGTTTTACTTTATTTTACATTTCTAGAAATTCACATCGGCGAACACCTTTTAAACGAAAAAGTATTTACGTCATTCATTTTGAAATGTGCTTTTTAATTAGGAAATTAATTTTCAGCCGTGCACCGGAATTTAATTCGAAAGTATTGCGTGTTTTGTATACGGTATATCAGTTTCCAGGATTTCCTAACAATGGTTTCATTGTTTAAACAATGTATTCAGTTTTACTTTATTTTACATTTCTAAAAATTCACGCAGGGGAACACCTTTAAAACGAAAAAATATTTACGTCATTCATTTGGAAATGCGCTTTTTTATTAGGGAATTAATTTTCAGCCGTGCACCGGAATGTAATGCGAAAATATTGCGTGTTTTGTATTCGGTATATCATTTTCCAAGATTTCCTAACATTGGTTTCATTGTTTAAACAATGTATTCGCTTTTACCTTATTTAACATTTCTAAAAACTCACACTGGCGAACAACTTTAAAACCGAAATATTTTTACGTCATTCATATAAAAATGTGCTTATTTTTTAGAAAATAAATTTTCAGCCGTGCACCGGAATTTATTTCGAAAATATTGCATATTTTGTATTCGGTATATCAGTTTCAAGGATTTCCTAACAATGGTCTCATTGTTTAAACAATGCATTCAGTTTTACTTTATTATACATTTCTAAAAATTCACACAGGCGAACACCTTTAAAACGAAAAAATATTTACGTCATTCATTTGGAAATGAGCTTTTTTATTAGGAAATTAATTTTCAGCCGTGCACCGGAATGTAATGCAAAAATATTGCGTGTTTTGTATTCGGTGTATCATTTTCCAGGAATTCTTAACAATGGTTTCATTATTTAAACAATGTATTCGCTTTTACCTTATTTAACATTTCTAAAAACTCACACTGGCGAACAACTTTAAAACCGAAATATTTTTACGTCATTCATTTTTAAATGAGCTTATTTATTAGGAAATTAATTTTCAGCCGTGCACCGGAATTTAATTCGAAAATATTGCGTGTTTTGTATTCGGTATATCAGTTTCTAGGATTTCAAAACAATGGTTTCATTGTTTAAAAAATGTATTAATTTTACTTTATTTTACATTTCTAGAAATTCACACCGGAGACCACCTTTAAAACGAAAAAATATTTACGTCATTCATTTGGAAATGTGCTTTTTAATTAGAAAATTTATTTTCAGCCGTGCACCGGAATTTAATTCTAAAATATTGCGTGTTTTGTATTCGGTATATCAGTTTCTAGGATTTACTAACAATGGTTTAATTGTTTAAACAATGTATTCGCTTTTACTTTATTTTACATTTCTAAAAACTCACACTGGCGTACTACTTTAAAACCGAAAATTTTTACATCATTCATTTGAAAATGTTCTTATGTCCAAGCCGGGAATCGAACCCGGTCCCCTGGAATAGATCTCCAGTGCTCTACCACTAAGCCACAAGGAAGATGGCATCCTTCACTTATAAAAGTCGGTAAGAATGCAACCACAGCACTAGATGGAAAAGACTTCATGAGCACACAATCTAGTTGCGAAACATGAGTAGCAAATGAACCCAGCATCGGTGAATATACATTTTTAATTAATTTTTCAACTACATTTCAGCAGTGAAATTACGCTTGAAATTATTGAATATTAAATACGTGAATAATCACATTGCTAACAAGTAGTAAACAGACTTATATAAGTGACAGATGGCAAGCTGGGCATCGTCCTTGTGGCTTAGTGGTAGAGCACTGGAGCTCCAGGGGCCTGGGATCGATTCCCGTCTTGGACATTTTTCACTAAGTTGGTTTACGATTTGTTAGCAATGTGATTATTCACGTATTTAATATTCAATGGTTTCATTGTTTAAACAATTTTCGGTTTTACTTTATTTTGCATTTCAAAAAACTCACACAGGTGAACTACTTTAAAACCGAAAAATTTTTACTTCATTCATTTGTAAATATGCTTTTTTATTAGGAAATTAATTTCCAGCCGTGCACCGGAATTTACTGCGAAAATATCGCGTGTTTTGTATTGGGTATATCATTTTCCAGGAATTCTTAACAGAGGTTTCATTGTTTAAACAATGTATTCGCTTTTACCTTATTTACATTTCGAAAAACTCACACTGGCGAACAACTTTAAACAGAAATATTTTTACGTCATTCATTTTTAAATGTGCCTATTTATTAGGAAATTATTTTTCAGCCGTGCACCGGAATTTAATTCGAAATTATTGCGTGTTTTGTATTTGGTATATCAATTTCCAGGGTTCCCTAACAATGGTTTCATTGTTTAAACAATATTCGGTTTTACTTTATTTTGCATTTCAAAAAACTCACACAGGTGAACTACTTTAAAACCGAAAAATTTTTACTTCATTCATTTGTAAATATGCTTTTTTATTAGGAAATTAGTTTTCGGCCGTGCACCGGAATTTAATTCGGAAATATTGCGTGTTTTGTATTGGGTACATCAATTACCAGGGTTCCCTAACAATGGTTTCAATGTTTAAACAATGTATTCGGTTTTTCTTTATTTTACATTTCTAAAAACTCACATTTGAGAACTACTTTAAAACCGAAAAATTTTTACTTCATTCATTTGTAAATATGCTTTCAGCCGTGCACCGGAATTTAATTCGAAAATATTGCGTGTTTTGTATTGGGTATATCAATTTCCAGGGTTCCCTAACAATGGTTTCATTGTTTAAACAATGTATTCGGGTATTTTTTCATTTTAATTTTCTAAAAATTCACACAGGCGAACAACTTTAAAACCGAGAAATTTTTACATCTTTCATTTGGAAATGAGGTTATTTATTAGAAAATTAATTTTCAGCCATGCACCGGAATTTAATTCGAAAATATTGCGTGTTTTGTATTCGGTATATCAGTTTATTGGATTTCCTAACAATGGTTTCATTGTTTAAACAATGTATTCTGTTTTACTTTATTTTACATTTCTAGAAATTCACATCGGCAAACACCTTTTAAACGAAAAAGTATTTACGTCATTCATTTGGAAATGTGCTTTTTAATTAGGAAATTAATTTTCAGCCGTGCACCGGAATTTAATTCGAAAGTATTGCGTGTTTTGTATACGGTATATCAGTTTCCAGGATTTCCTAACAATGGTTTCATTGTTTAAACAATGTATTCAGTTTTACTTTATTTTACATTTCTAAAAATTCACGCAGGGTAACACCTTTAAAACGAAAAAATATTTACGTCATTCATTTGGAAATGCGCTTTTTTATTAGGGAATTAATTTTCAGCCGTGCACCGGAATGTAATGCGAAAATATTGCGTGTTTTGTATTCGGTATATCATTTTCCAAGATTTCCTAACATTGGTTTCATTGTTTAAACAATGTATTCGCTTTTACCTTATTTAACATTTCTAAAAACTCACACTGGCGAACAACTTTAAAACCGAAATATTTTTACGTCATTCATATAAAAATGTGCTTATTTTTTAGAAAATAAATTTTCAGCCGTGCACCGGAATTTATTTCGAAAATATTGCATATTTTGTATTCGGTATATCAGTTTCAAGGATTTCCTAACAATGGTCTCATTGTTTAAACAATGCATTCAGTTTTACTTTATTATACATTTCTAAAAATTCACACAGGCGAACACCTTTAAAACGAAAAAATATTTACGTCATTCATTTGGAAATGTGCTTTTTTATTAGGAAATTAATTTTCAGCCGTGCACCGGAATGTAATGCAAAAATATTGCGTGTTTTGTATTCGGTGTATCATTTTCCAGGAATTCTTAACAATGGTTTCATTGTTTAAACAATGTATTCGCTTTTACCTTATTTAACATTTCTAAAAACTCACACTGGCGAACAACTTTAAAACCGAAATATTTTTACGTCATTCATTTTTAAATGAGCTTATTTATTAGGAAATTAATTTTCAGCCGTGCACCGGAATTTAATTCGAAAATATTGCGTGTTTTGTATTCGGTATATCAGTTTCTAGGATTTCAAAACAATGGTTTCATTGTTTAAAAAATGTATTTAGTTTTACTTTATTTTACATTTCTAGAAATTCACACCGGAGACCACCTTTAAAACGAAAAAATATTTACGTCATTCATTTGGAAATGTGCTTTTTAATTAGAAAATTTATTTTCAGCCGTGCACCGGAATGTAATGCGAAAATATTGCGTGTTTTTTATTCGGTATATCAGTTTCCAGGATTCCCTAACATTGGTTTCTTTTTTTAAACAATGTATTCGGTTTTACTTTATTTTACATTTCTAAAAACTCAAACTGGCGAACTACTTTAAAACCGAAAAATTTTTACTTCATTCATTACTAAATATGCTTTTTTATTAGGAAATTAATTTTCAGCCGTGCACCGGAATTTAATGCGAAAATATATCGTGTTTTGTATATCAGTTTCCAGGATTCCCTAACAATGGTTTCATTGTTTAAACAATGTATTCGGTTTTCCTTTATTTTACATTTGTAAAAACTCACATTTGAGAACAACTTTAAAACCGAAAAACTTTTACGACATTTATTTGGAAATGTGCTTTTTTATTAGGAAGTTAATTTTCAGCCGTGCACCGGAATGTAATTCGAAAATATTTCGTGTTTTGTATTCGGTGTATCGGTTTCCATGATTTCTTAACAATGGTTTCATTGTTTAAACAATGTATTCAGTTTTTCTTTATTTTACATTTCAAAAAACTCACCTTGCTGATCTACTTTAAAACGGAAAAAGTTTTACGTCATTCATTTGGAAATGAGCTAATTTATTACGAAAAACAATTTAACAATTTCACAAAAAATTTCAAAACAATTCTAAAAATTCACACAGGCGAACACCTTTAAAACGAAAAAATATTTACGTCATTCATTTGGAAATGTGTTTCTTTATTAGGAAATTAATTTCCATCCGTGCACCGGAATTTAATTCGAAAATATTTCGTGTTTTGTATTCGGTATAACAGTTTACAGCATTTTCTAACAACGGTTTCATTTTTTCATTATCGGTTTTACTTCATTTTAAATTTCTAAAACAGGAGAACACATTTAAAACGGCAAATATTTTACGTCATTCATATGGAAATGTGCTAATTTATTAGGAAATTAACTTTTAGCCGTGCACCGGAATTTAAATCGAAAATATTGCATGTTTTGTATTCAGTATATCAGTTATTTGTTATATCCTAACAATGCACTAGATTAATATTAATACAATTATTCTAATTGGTAAATAAATCATCTAATATCCTAACAGTGGTTTCATTGTTTAAACAATATATTCGGTTTTACTTTATTTTACATTTCTAAAAACTCACACAGGGGAACAACTTTAAAACCGAAAAATAATTACTTCATTCATCAGTTAATGTGCATATTTATTACGAAATTAATTTTCAGCCGGGCATCGGAATTTAATGCGTGTTTTGTATTTGGTATATCAGTTTCCAGGATTCCTTAATAATGGTTTCATGTTTTAATTAATTTTTCAACTACATTTCAGCAGTGAAATTACGCTTGAAATTATTGAATATTAAATACGTGAATAATCACATTGCTAACAAGTCGTAAACCAACGTAGTGAAAAATGTCCAAGCCGGGATTCGAACCCGATCCCCTGGAATAGATCTCCAGTCCTCTACCACTAAGCCACAACGACGATCCCCAACTTGGCATCTCTCACTTATATAAGTCGGTAAGTTTGCAACCGCAGCACTAGATGGAAAAGTCTTCACGAGCACACAATCACGTGGAGAAAAGGACAAGCAAATGAACCCATCATCGGTGAATATACAATTATAATTAATTATTGCTTTTTTATTAGAAAATTAATTTTCAGCCGTGCACCGAAATTTAATTGGAAAATATATCCTGTTTTGTATTAGGTATATCAGTTTCCAGGATTTTTTAACAATAGTTTCATTGTTTAAACAATATATTCTGTTTTACTTTATTTTACATTTCTAAAAACTCATACTTGCGAACTACATTAAAACCGAAAAATTTTTACATCATTCATTTGAAAATGTGCTTTTTTATTAGGAAATTAATTTTCAGACGTGCACCGAAATATAATTCGAAAATTTTGCATGTTTTGTATTCCGTGCAGCAAATTTTAGGATTCCCTAACATTGGTTTCATTGTTTAAACAATGTATTCGCTTTTACCTTATTTAACATTTCTAAAAACTCACACTGGCGAACAACTTTAAAACCGAAATATTTTTACGTCATTCATATAAAAATGTGCTTATTTTTTAGAAAATAAATTTTCAGCCGTGCACCGGAATTTATTTCGAAAATATTGCATATTTTGTATTCGGTATATCAGTTTCAAGGATTTCCTAACAATGGTCTCATTGTTTAAACAATGCATTCAGTTTTACTTTATTATACATTTCTAAAAATTCACACAGGCGAACACCTTTAAAACGAAAAAATATTTACGTCATTCATTTGGAAATGAGCTTTTTTATTAGGAAATTAATTTTCAGCCGTGCACCGGAATGTAATGCAAAAATATTGCGTGTTTTGTATTCGGTGTATCATTTTCCAGGAATTCTTAACAATGGTTTCATTATTTAAACAATGTATTCGCTTTTACCTTATTTAACATTTCTAAAAACTCACACTGGCGAACAACTTTAAAACCGAAATATTTTTACGTCATTCATTTTTAAATGAGCTTATTTATTAGGAAATTAATTTTCAGCCGTGCACCGGAATTTAATTCGAAAATATTGCGTGTTTTGTATTCGGTATATCAGTTTCTAGGATTTCAAGACAATGGTTTCATTGTTTAAAAAATGTATTAATTTTACTTTATTTTACATTTCTAGAAATTCACACCGGAGACCACCTTTAAAACGAAAAAATATTTACGTCATTCATTTGGAAATGTGCTTTTTAATTAGAAAATTTATTTTCAGCCGTGCACCGGAATTTAATTCTAAAATATTGCGTGTTTTGTATTCGGTATATCAGTTTCTAGGATTTACTAACAATGGTTTAATTGTTTAAACAATGTATTCGCTTTTACTTTATTTTACATTTCTAAAAACTCACACTGGCGTACTACTTTAAAACCGAAAATTTTTACATCATTCATTTGAAAATGTTCTTATGTCCAAGCCGGGAATCGAACCCGGTCCCCTGGAATAGATCTCCAGTGCTCTACCACTAAGCCACAAGGAAGATGGCATCCTTCACTTATAAAAGTCGGTAAGAATGCAACCACAGCACTAGATGGAAAAGACTTCATGAGCACACAATCTAGTTGCGAAACATGAGTAGCAAATGAACCCAGCATCGGTGAATATACATTTTTAATTAATTTTTCAACTACATTTCAGCAGTGAAATTACGCTTGAAATTATTGAATATTAAATACGTGAATAATCACATTGCTAACAAGTAGTAAACAGACTTATATAAGTGACAGATGGCAAGCTGGGCATCGTCCTTGTGGCTTAGTGGTAGAGCACTGGAGCTCCAGGGGCCTGGGATCGATTCCCGTCTTGGACATTTTTCACTAAGTTGGTTTACGATTTGTTAGCAATGTGATTATTCACGTATTTAATATTCAATGGTTTCATTGTTTAAACAATTTTCGGTTTTACTTTATTTTGCATTTCAAAAAACTCACACAGGTGAACTACTTTAAAACCGAAAAATTTTTACTTCATTCATTTGTAAATATGCTTTTTTATTAGGAAATTAATTTCCAGCCGTGCACCGGAATTTACTGCGAAAATATCGCGTGTTTTGTATTGGGTATATCATTTTCCAGGAATTCTTAACAGAGGTTTCATTGTTTAAACAATGTATTCGCTTTTACCTTATTTACATTTCGAAAAACTCACACTGGCGAACAACTTTAAACAGAAATATTTTTACGTCATTCATTTTTAAATGTGCCTATTTATTAGGAAATTATTTTTCAGCCGTGCACCGGAATTTAATTCGAAATTATTGCGTGTTTTGTATTTGGTATATCAATTTCCAGGGTTCCCTAACAATGGTTTCATTGTTTAAACAATATTCGGTTTTACTTTATTTTGCATTTCAAAAAACTCACACAGGTGAACTACTTTAAAACCGAAAAATTTTTACTTCATTCATTTGTAAATATGCTTTTTTATTAGGAAATTAGTTTTCGGCCGTGCACCGGAATTTAATTCGGAAATATTGCGTGTTTTGTATTGGGTACATCAATTACCAGGGTTCCCTAACAATGGTTTCAATGTTTAAACAATGTATTCGGTTTTTCTTTATTTTACATTTCTAAAAACTCACATTTGAGAACTACTTTAAAACCGAAAAATTTTTACTTCATTCATTTGTAAATATGCTTTCAGCCGTGCACCGGAATTTAATTCGAAAATATTGCGTGTTTTGTATTGGGTATATCAATTTCCAGGGTTCCCTAACAATGGTTTCATTGTTTAAACAATGTATTCGGGTATTTTTTCATTTTAATTTTCTAAAAATTCACACAGGCGAACAACTTTAAAACCGAGAAATTTTTACATCTTTCATTTGGAAATGAGGTTATTTATTAGAAAATTAATTTTCAGCCATGCACCGGAATTTAATTCGAAAATATTGCGTGTTTTGTATTCGGTATATCAGTTTATTGGATTTCCTAACAATGGTTTCATTGTTTAAACAATGTATTCTGTTTTACTTTATTTTACATTTCTAGAAATTCACATCGGCGAACACCTTTTAAACGAAAAAGTATTTACGTCATTCATTTGGAAATGTGCTTTTTAATTAGGAAATTAATTTTCAGCCGTGCACCGGAATTTAATTCGAAAGTATTGCGTGTTTTGTATACGGTATATCAGTTTCCAGGATTTCCTAACAATGGTTTCATTGTTTAAACAATGTATTCAGTTTTACTTTATTTTACATTTCTAAAAATTCACGCAGGGTAACACCTTTAAAACGAAAAAATATTTACGTCATTCATTTGGAAATGCGCTTTTTTATTAGGGAATTAATTTTCAGCCGTGCACCGGAATGTAATGCGAAAATATTGCGTGTTTTGTATTCGGTATATCATTTTCCAAGATTTCCTAACATTGGTTTCATTGTTTAAACAATGTATTCGCTTTTACCTTATTTAACATTTCTAAAAACTCACACTGGCGAACAACTTTAAAACCGAAATATTTTTACGTCATTCATATAAAAATGTGCTTATTTTTTAGAAAATAAATTTTCAGCCGTGCACCGGAATTTATTTCGAAAATATTGCATATTTTGTATTCGGTATATCAGTTTCAAGGATTTCCTAACAATGGTCTCATTGTTTAAACAATGCATTCAGTTTTACTTTATTATACATTTCTAAAAATTCACACAGGCGAACACCTTTAAAACGAAAAAATATTTACGTCATTCATTTGGAAATGTGCTTTTTTATTAGGAAATTAATTTTCAGCCGTGCACCGGAATGTAATGCAAAAATATTGCGTGTTTTGTATTCGGTGTATCATTTTCCAGGAATTCTTAACAATGGTTTCATTGTTTAAACAATGTATTCGCTTTTACCTTATTTAACATTTCTAAAAACTCACACTGGCGAACAACTTTAAAACCGAAATATTTTTACGTCATTCATTTTTAAATGAGCTTATTTATTAGGAAATTAATTTTCAGCCGTGCACCGGAATTTAATTCGAAAATATTGCGTGTTTTGTATTCGGTATATCAGTTTCTAGGATTTCAAAACAATGGTTTCATTGTTTAAAAAATGTATTTAGTTTTACTTTATTTTACATTTCTAGAAATTCACACCGGAGACCACCTTTAAAACGAAAAAATATTTACGTCATTCATTTGGAAATGTGCTTTTTAATTAGAAAATTTATTTTCAGCCGTGCACCGGAATGTAATGCGAAAATATTGCGTGTTTTTTATTCGGTATATCAGTTTCCAGGATTCCCTAACATTGGTTTCTTTTTTTAAACAATGTATTCGGTTTTACTTTATTTTACATTTCTAAAAACTCAAACTGGCGAACTACTTTAAAACCGAAAAATTTTTACTTCATTCATTACTAAATATGCTTTTTTATTAGGAAATTAATTTTCAGCCGTGCACCGGAATTTAATGCGAAAATATATCGTGTTTTGTATATCAGTTTCCAGGATTCCCTAACAATGGTTTCATTGTTTAAACAATGTATTCGGTTTTCCTTTATTTTACATTTGTAAAAACTCACATTTGAGAACAACTTTAAAATCGAAAAACTTTTACGACATTTATTTGGAAATGTGCTTTTTTATTAGGAAATTAATTTTCAGCCGTGCACCGGAATGTAATTCGAAAATATTTCGTGTTTTGTATTCGGTGTATCGGTTTCCATGATTTCTTAACAATGGTTTCATTGTTTAAACAATGTATTCAGTTTTTCTTTATTTTACATTTCAAAAAACTCACCTTGCTGATCTACTTTAAAACGGAAAAAGTTTTACGTCATTCATTTGGAAATGAGCTAATTTATTACGAAAAACAATTTAACAATTTCACAAAAAATTTCAAAACAATTCTAAAAATTCACACAGGCGAACACCTTTAAAACGAAAAAATATTTACGTCATTCATTTGGAAATGTGTTTCTTTATTAGGAAATTAATTTCCATCCGTGCACCGGAATTTAATTCGAAAATATTTCGTGTTTTGTATTCGGTATAACAGTTTACAGCATTTTCTA
Organism: Maratus speciosus; assembly: GCA_963932465.1. Lineage (NCBI taxonomy): Eukaryota > Metazoa > Arthropoda > Arachnida > Araneae > Salticidae > Maratus > Maratus speciosus. The sequence continues at coordinate 425,298 of CAWVRF010001488.1, read as the reverse complement.
ACAACGGTTTCATTTTTTCATTATCGGTTTTACTTCATTTTAAATTTCTAAAACAGGAGAACACATTTAAAACGGCAAATATTTTACGTCATTCATATGGAAATGTGCTAATTTATTAGGAAATTAACTTTTAGCCGTGCACCGGAATTTAAATCGAAAATATTGCATGTTTTGTATTCAGTATATCAGTTATTTGTTATATCCTAACAATGCACTAGATTAATATTAATACAATTATTCTAATTGGTAAATAAATCATCTAATATCCTAACAGTGGTTTCATTGTTTAAACAATATATTCGGTTTTACTTTATTTTACATTTCTAAAAACTCACACAGGGGAACAACTTTAAAACCGAAAAATAATTACTTCATTCATCAGTTAATGTGCATATTTATTACGAAATTAATTTTCAGCCGGGCATCGGAATTTAATGCGTGTTTTGTATTTGGTATATCAGTTTCCAGGATTCCTTAATAATGGTTTCATGTTTTAATTAATTTTTCAACTACATTTCAGCAGTGAAATTACGCTTGAAATTATTGAATATTAAATACGTGAATAATCACATTGCTAACAAGTCGTAAACCAACGTAGTGAAAAATGTCCAAGCCGGGATTCGAACCCGATCCCCTGGAATAGATCTCCAGTCCTCTACCACTAAGCCACAACGACGATCCCCAACTTGGCATCTCTCACTTATATAAGTCGGTAAGTTTGCAACCGCAGCACTAGATGGAAAAGTCTTCACGAGCACACAATCACGTGGAGAAAAGGACAAGCAAATGAACCCATCATCGGTGAATATACAATTATAATTAATTATTGCTTTTTTATTAGAAAATTAATTTTCAGCCGTGCACCGAAATTTAATTGGAAAATATATCCTGTTTTGTATTAGGTATATCAGTTTCCAGGATTTTTTAACAATAGTTTCATTGTTTAAACAATATATTCTGTTTTACTTTATTTTACATTTCTAAAAACTCATACTTGCGAACTACATTAAAACCGAAAAATTTTTACATCATTCATTTGAAAATGTGCTTTTTTATTAGGAAATTAATTTTCAGACGTGCACCGGAATATAATTCGAAAATATTGCATGTTTTGTATTCCGTGCAGCAAATTTTAGGATTCCCTAACAATGGTTTCATTGTTTAAACAATGTATTCTGTTTTACTTTATTTTACATTCCTAAAAATTCACACAGGCGAACACCTTTAAAATGAAAAAAATATTTACGTCATTCATTTGGAATTGTGCTTTTTTATTAGGAAATTAATTTTCAACCGTGCACCGGAGTGTAATGCGAAAATATTTGGTGTTTTTATTGGGTATGTCAGTTTCCAGGAATCCCAAAGAATGGTTTCATTGTTTAAACAATGTATTTGGTTTTACTTTATTTTACATTCCTAAAACTTCACACAGGCTGACAACTTTAAAACCGAACAATTTTTACGTCATTAATTTTGAAATGTGCTTTTTTATTAGGAAATTAATTTTCAGACGTGCACCGGAATTTAATTCGAAAATATTGCATGTTTTGTGTTCCGTGCAGCAGTTTTTAGGATTCCCTAACAATGGTTTCATTGTTTAAACAATGTATTCGGTTATTCTTTATTTTATATTACTAAAAATTCACACAGATGAACAACTTTAAAACCTAAATATTTTTACGTCATTCATTTGGAAATGTGCTTATTTCTTAGAAAAGTAAATTTCAGCCGTGCACCCGAATTTATTTCGAAGATATTGCGTGTTTTGTATTCGGTATATCAGTTTCCATGATTCCCTAACAATGGTTTCATTGTTTAAACAATGTATTTGGTTTTGCTTTATTTTACATTTCTAAAAATTCAAACATGCGAACAACTTAAAACCGAAATTTTTTACGTCATTCATTTGGAAATGTGCCTTTTTTATTAGGAAATTAATTTTCAGCCGTGCACCGAAATTCAATGCGAAAATATTGCGTGTTTTGTATATCTGTATCCAGGATTCCTTAACAATGGTTTCATTTTTTAATTAATTTTTTAACTACTTTTCAGCAGTGAAATTACGCTTGAAATTATTGAATATTAAATACGTGAATAATCACATTACTAACATTGCTACCAACGAAGTGAAAAATGTCCAAGCCTTCTCCAGTTCTCTACCACTAAGCCACAAGGACGATGCCCAGCTTGGTATCTCTCACTTATATAAGTCGGTAAGGTTGCAACGCAGCACCAGATGGAAAAGTCTTCACGAGCACACAATCACGTGGCGAAACATGACACGCAAATGAACCCATCATCGGTGAATATACAATTATAATTAATTTTTGCAGATTATTATTAGAAATTATTGCAGATAATTATTAGAAAATTAATTTTCAGCCGTGCACCGGAATTTAATTCGAAAATATTGCCTGTTTTGTATTAGGTATATCAGTTTCCAGGATTTCTTAACAATGGTTTCATTGTTTAAACAATATATTCGGTTTTACTTTATTTTATATTTCAAAAAACTCACACTTGCGAACTACATTAAAACCGAAAAATTTTTACATCATTCATTTGAAAATGTGCTTATGTCTTAGAAAATAAATTTTCAGCCGTGCACCGGGATTTATTTCGAAAATATTCCATATTTTGTATTCGGTATATCAGTTTCTAGGATTTCCTAACAATGGTTTCATTCTTTAAACAATGGATTCGGTTTTACTTTATTTTACATTTCAAAAAACTCACACAGGTGAACTACATTAAAACCGAAAAATTTTTACGTCATTCATTTGGAAATGTGCTTATTTATTAGAAAATTAATTTTCAGCCATGCACCGAAATTTAATTCGAAAATATTGTCTGTTTTGTATTCGGTATATCCATTTCCAGGATTTCTTAACAATGGTTTCATTGTTTAAAAAATGCATTCGGTTTTACTTTATTTTATGTTACTAATAATTCACACAGGCGAACAACTTTAAAACCGAAAAATTTTTACGTCATTCATTTGGAAATGTGTTTTTTTTTTTTTATTAGGAAATTAATTTTCAGCTGTGCACCGGAATTTAATTCGAAAATATTGCGTGTTTTGTATTCGGAATATCAGTTTCCAGGATTTCCTAACCATGGTTTCGTTGTTTAAAAAATGTATTCGGTTTTACTTTATTTTACATTTCTAAAAACTCACATAGGAAAACTACTTTAAAACCGAAAAATATTTTACATCATTCATTTGGAAATGTGCTTTTTTATTTGGAAATTAATTTTAAGCCGTGCATCGGAATGTAATGCGAAAATATTGCGTGTTTTGTATTCGGTATATCAGTTTCCAGGATTTCCTAACAATGGTTTAATTGTTTAAACAATGTATTCGGTTTTACTTTATTTTACATTTCTAAAAATTCACACAGTCGAACAACATTAAAATCGAAAAATTTTTATTTCATTCCCTTGTAAATGTCCTTTTTTATTAGGAAATTTATTTTCAGACGTGCACCGGAATTTCATTCGAAAATATATATTGTTTTGTATTTTGTATATAAGTTTCCAGGATTCCCTAACAATGATATCATTGTTTAAACAATGTATTCTGTTTTAATTTATTTTACATTTCTAAAAACTCACATTTGGGAGCAACTTTAAAACCGAAATTTTTTACGTCATTCATTTGGAAATGAGCTTTTTCATTAGAAAAATTATTTTCAGACGTGCACCGGAATTTAATTCGAAAGCATTGCGTGTTTTGTATTCGGTATATCAGTTATTTGTTATATCCTAACAATGCACTAGATTAACATTAATACAATTATTCTAATTGGTAAATAAATCATCTAATATCCTAACGATGGTTTCATTGTTTAAACAATGTATTTGGTTTTACTTTATTTTATATTTCTAAAAACTCACACAGGGGAACAACTTTAAAACCGAAAAATGATTACTTCATTCATCAGTTAATGTGCATATTTATTACGAAATTAATTTTCAGCCGGGCATCGGAATTTAATGCATGTTTTGTATTTGATATATCAGTTTCCAGGATTCCTTAACAATGGTTTCATTTTTTAATTAATTTTTTAACTACTTTTCAGCAGTGAAATTACGCTTGAAATTATTGAATATTAAATACGTGAATAATCACATTGCTAACAAGTCGCAAAACAACGTAGTGAAAAAAGTCCAAGCCGGGATTCGAACCCGATCCCCTGGAATAGATCTCCAGTCCTCTACCACTAAGCCACAACGACGATCCCCAACTTGGCATCTCTCACTTATATAAGTCGGTAAGTTTGCAACCGCAGCACTAGATGGAAAAGTCTTCACGAGCACACAATCACGTGGAGAAAAGGACAAGCAAATGAACCCATCATCGGTGAATATACAATTATAATTAATTATTGCTTTTTTATTAGAAAATTAATTTTCAGCCGTGCACCGGAATTTAATTGGAAAATATAACCTGTTTTGTATTAGGTATATCAGTTTCCAGGATTTTTTAACAATGGTTTCATTGTTTAAACAATATATTCTGTTTTACTTTATTTTACATTTCTAAAAACTCATACTTGCGAACTACATTAAAACCGAAAAATTTTTACATCATTCATTTGAAAATGTGCTTTTTTATTAGGAAATTAATTTTCAGACGTGCACCGGAATATAATTCGAAAATATTGCATGTTTTGTATTCCGTGCAGCAAATTTGAGGATTCCCTAACAATGGTTTCATTGTTTAAACAATGTATTCTGTTTTACTTTATTTTACATTCCTAAAAATTCACACAGGCGAACACCTTTAAAATGAAAAAATATTTACGTCATTCATTTGGAATTGTGCTTTTTTATTAGGAAATTAATTTTCAGCCGTGCACCGGAGTGTAATGCGAAAATATTTGGTGTTTTTATTCGGTATGTCAGTTTCCAGGAATCCCAAAGAATGGTTTCATTGTTTAAACAATGTATTTGGTTTTACTTTATTTTACATTCCTAAAACTTCACACAGGCTGACAACTTTAAAACCGAACAATTTTTACGTCATTAATTTTGAAATGTGCTTTTTTATTAGGAAATTAATTTTCAGGCGTGCACCGGAATTTAATTCGAAAATATTGCATGTTTTGTGTTCCGTGCAGCAGTTTTTAGGATTCCCTAACAATGGTTTCATTGTTTAAACAATGTATTCGGTTATTCTTTATTTTATATTACTAAAAATTCACACAGATGAACAACTTTAAAACCTAAATATTTTTACGTCATTCATTTGGAAATGTGCTTATTTCTTAGAAAAGTAAATTTCAGCCGTGCACCCGAATTTAATTCGAAGATATTGCGTGTTTTGTATTCGGTATATCAGTTTCCATGATTCCCTAACAATGGTTTCATTGTTTAAACAATGTATTTGGTTTTGCTTTATTTTACATTTCTAAAAATTCAAACATGCGAACAACTTAAAACCGAAATTTTTTACGTCATTCATTTGGAAATGTGCCTTTTTTATTAGGAAATTAATTTTCAGCCGTGCACCGAAATTCAATGCGAAAATATTGCGTGTTTTGTATATCTGTATCCAGGATTCCTTAACAATGGTTCCATTTTTTAATTAATTTTTTAACTACTTTTTAGCAGTGAAATTACGCTTGAAATTATTGAATATTAAATACATGAATAATCACATTGCTAACATTGCTACAAACGAAGTGAAAAATGTCCAAGCCTTCTCCAGTTCTCTACCACTAAGCCACAAGGACGATGCCCAGCTTGGTATCTCTCACTTATATAAGTCGGTAAGGTTGCAACGCAGCACCAGATGGAAAAGTCTTCACGAGCACACAATCACGTGGCGAAACATGACACGCAAATGAACCCATCATCGGTGAATATACAATTATAATTAATTTTTGCAGATTATTATTAGAAATTATTGCAGATAATTATTAGAAAATTAATTTTCAGCCGTGCACCGGAATTTAATTCGAAAATATTGCCTGTTTTGTATTAGGTATATCAGTTTCCAGGATTTCTTAACAATGGTTTCATTGTTTAAACAATATATTCGGTTTTACTTTATTTTATATTTAAAAAAACTCACACTTGCGAACTACATTAAAACCGAAATATTTTTACATCATTCATTTGAAAATGTGCTTATGTCTTAGAAAATAAATTTTCAGCCGTGCACCGGGATTTATTTCGAAAATATTCCATATTTTGTATTCGGTATATCGGTTTCTAGGATTTCCTAACAATGGTTTCATTCTTTAAACAATGGATTCGGTTTTACTTTATTTTACATTTCAAAAAACTCACACAGGTGAACTACATTAAAACCGAAAAATTTTTACGTCATTCATTTGGAAATGTGCTTATTTATTAGAAAATTAATTTTCAGCCATGCACCGAAATTTAATTCAAAAATATTGCCTGTTCTGTATTCGGTATATCCATTTCCAGGATTTCTTAACGATGGTTTCATTGTTTAAACAATGCATTCGGTTTTACTTTATTTTATGTTACTAATAATTCACACAGGCGAACAACATTAAAACCGAAAAATTTTTACGTCATTCATTTGGAAATGTGTTTTTTTTTATTAGGAAATTAATTTTCAGCTGTGCACCGGAATTTAATTCGAAAAAAATTGCGTGTTTTGTATTCGGTATATCAGTTCCTAGGATTTCCTAACAATGGTTTCAATGTTTAAACAGTGTATTCGGTTTTACTTTGTTTAACATTTCTAAAAACTCACATAGGAGAACTACTTTAAAACCGAAAAATATTTTACGTGTTTCATTTGGAAATGTGCTTTTTTATTTGGAAATTAATTTTTAGCCGTGCACCGGAATGTAATGCGAAAATATTGCGTGTTTTGTATTCGGTATATCAGTTTCCAGGATTTCCAAACAATGGTTTAATTGTTTAAACAATGTATTCGGTTTTACTTTATTTTACATTTCTAAAAATTCACACAGTCGAACAACGTTAAAATCGAAAAATTTTTATTTCATTCCCTTGTAAATGTCCTTTTTTATTAGGAAATTTATTTTCAGACGTGCACCGGAATTTAATTCGAAAATATATATTGTTTTGTATTGGGTATATAAATTTCCAGGATTCCCTAACACTGATATCATTGTTTAAACAATGTATTCTGTTTTAATTTATTTTACATTTCTAAAAACTCACATTTGAGAGCAACTTTAAAACCGAAATTTTTTACGTCATTCATTTGGAAATGAGCTTTTTCATTAGAAAAATAATTTTCAGACGTGCACCGGAATTTAATTTGAAAATATTGCGTGTTTTGTATTCGGTATATCCGTTTCTAGGATTTCCTAATAATGGCTTCATTGTTTAAACAACGTATTCTGTTTTACTTTATTTTACAGTCCTAAAAATTCACACAGGCGAACACCCTTAAAACGAAAAAATATTTACGTCATTCATTTGGAATTGTGCTTTTTTATTAGGAAATTAATTTTCAGTCGTGCACCGGAACTTAATTCAAAAATATTGCGTGTTTTGTATTCGGTATAGAAGTTTCCAGGATTCCTTAACAATGGTTTCATTTTTTAATTTATTTTTGAACTACTTCTCAGCAGTTAAATTACGCTTAAAATTATTGAATATTAAATAATCACATTGCTAACAAGTCGTAAACAGACTTATATATGTGAAAGATGCCAAGCTGGGCATCGTCCTTGTGGCTTAGTGGTAAAGCACTAGAGATCTATTGCAGGGGCCCGGGATTTATTCCCGGCATGGACATTTTTCACTAAGTTGGTTTACGACTTGATAGCAATGTGATTATTCACGTATTTAATATTCAGTGATTTCATTGTTTTAACAATATTCGGTTTTACTTTTTTTTACATTTCAAAAAACTCACACTGGAGAAGTACTTTAAAACCGAACAATTTTTGCGTCATTCATTTGGAAATGTGCTTTTGTATTAGAAATTTAACTTTCAGACGTGCACCGGAATTTAATTCGAAAATATTGCGTGTTTTGTATTCGGTATATCAGTTTCCAGGATTCCGTAACAATGGTTTCATTGTTTAAACAATCTATAAGGTTTTAGTTTATTTTACATTACTAAAAATTCACACAGGCGATCACTTTTAAAACGGAAAAATGTTTTCGTCAGTCATTTGGAAATGCGTTTTTTTATTAGGAAATTAATTTTCAGACGTGCACCGGAATTTAATTCGAAAATATTGCATGTTTTGTGTTCCGTGCAGCAAATTTTAGGATTCCCTAACAATGGTTTCATTGTTTAAACAATGTATTCGGTTTTACTTTATTTTATATTACTAAAAATCCACACAGGTTAACAACATTAAAACCGAACAATTTTTACGTCATTCATTTGGAAATGTGCTTTTTTATTAGGAAATAAATTTTCAGCTGTGCACTGGAATTTAATTCGAAAATATTGCGTGTTTTGTATTTGGTATATCAGTTTCCAGTTTTCATTAACAATGGTTTCATTGTTTAAACAAGGTATTTTGTTTTTCTTTATTTTACATTTCTAAAAATTGAAACAGGCGAACAACTTAAACCGAAAAATTTTTACGTCATTCATTTGGAAATGTGCTTTTTTATTAGGAAATTAATTTTCAGCTGTGCACCGGAATTTAATTCGAAAATATTGCGTGTTTTGTATTCGGTATATCAGTTTCTAAGATTTCCTAACAATGCCTTCATTGTTTAAACAATGTATTCGGTTTTACTTTGTTTAACATTTCTAAAAACTCACACAGGCGAACTATTTTAAAACCGAAAAATATTTACGTCATTCATTTGGAAATGTGCTTATTTATTAGGAAATTAATTTTCAGTCGTGCACCGGAATTTAATTCGAAAATATTGCGTGTTTTGTATTCGGTATATCAATATCCAGGATTCCCTAACAATGTTTTCATTGTTTAAACAATGTATTTGGTTTTGCTTTATTTTATATTTCTAAAAAATCACACACGGGAACACCTTTAAAACGAAAAATTATTTACGTCATTATTTTGGAAATGTGCTTTTATATTAGGAAATTAATTTTCAGCCGTAGACCAGAATATAATGCGAAAATATTGCGTGTTTTTTATTCGGAATATCAGTTTCCAGGATTCCCAAACAATGGTTTCATTGTTTAAACAATGTATTTGGTTTTACTTCATTTTACATTCCTAAAACTTCACACAGGCGAACAACTTTAAAACCGAAAATAATTTACGTCATTCTTTTGGAAATGTGCTTTTTTATTTGGAAATTAATTTTAAGCCGTGAACCGGAATGTAATCCGAAAATATTGCGTGTTTTTTATTCGGTATATAAGTTTCCAGGATTTCCTAACAATGGTTTAATTTTTTAAACAATGAATTCGGTTTTACTTTATTTTACATTTCTAAAAATTCACACAGTCGAACAACATTAAAATCGAAAAAATTTTATTTCATTCCCTTGTAAATGTCCTTTTTTATTAGGAAATTTATTTTCAGCCGTGCACCGGAATTTAATTCGAAAATATATATTGTTTTGTATTGGGTATATAATTTTCCAGGATTCCCTAACAATGATATCATTGTTTAAACAATGTATTCGGATTTGCTTTATTTTACATTTCTAAAAACTCACATTTGAGAGCAACTTTAAAACCGAAATTTTTTACGTCATTCATTTGGAAATGAGCTTCTTTATTAGAAAAATAATTTTCAGACGTGCACCGGAAAATAATTTGAAAATATTGCGTGTTTTGTATTCGGTATATCAGTTTCCAGGATTCCCTAACAATAGATTCATTGTTTAAACAATGTATTCGGCTTTGCTTTATTTTACATTTCTAAAAATTCACACAGGCGAACACCTTTAAAACGAAAAAATATTTACGTCATTCATTTTTAAATGTGCTTTTTTATTAGGAAATGAATTTTTAGCCGTTTACCGGAATTTAATGCGAAAATATTGCGTGTCTTGTATTCGGTATAGAAGTTTCCAGGATTCCTTAACAATGGTTTCATTTTTTAATTAAATTTTCAACTACATTTCAGCAGTGAAATTACGCTTGAATTATTGAATATTAAATAATCACATTGCTAACAAGTCGTAAACTAACTTGGTGAAAAATGTCCAAGCCGGGAATCGAGACCGGTTCCCTGGAATAGATCTCTGGTGTTCTACCATTAAGCCACAAGGACGATGCACTGCATTGCATCTCTCACTTATATAAGTTGGTAAGGTTGCAACCACAGCACTAGATGGAAAAGTCTTCATGAGCACACAATCTAGTGGCGAAACATGAGTAGCAAATGAACCCTTTTGCTGCAATCGGTGAGTATGCAAATTTAATTAATTTTTCAAATACGTTTCAGAAGTGAAATTACGCTTGAAATTATTGAATATTAAATACGTGAATAATCACATTGCTAACAAGTCGTAAACAGACTTATATATGTGAGAGATGCCAAGCTGGGCATCGTCCTTGTGGCTTAGTGGTAAAGTACTGGAGATCTATTGCAGCGGCCCGGGATCTATTCTCGGCATGGACATTATTCACTAAGTTGGTTTACGACTTGATAGCAATGTGATTATTCACGTATTTAATATTCAATGATTTCATTGTTTTAACAATATTCGGTTTTACTTTTTTTTACATTTCAAAAAACTCACACTGGAGAACTACTTTAAAACCGAAAAATTTTTGCGTCATTCATTTGGAAATGTGCTTTTGTATTAGAAAATAAACTTTCAGACGTGCACCGGAATTTAATTCGAAAATATTGCGTGTTTTGTATTCGGTATATCCGTTTCTAGGATTTCCTAATAATGGCTTCATTGTTTAAACAATGTATTCTGTTTTACTTTATTTTACATTCCTAAAAATTCACACAGGCGAACACCTTTAAAACGAAAAAATATTTACGTCATTCATTTGGAATTGTGCTTTTTTATTAGGAAATTAATTTTCAGTCGTGCACCGGAACTTAATTCAAAAATATTGCGTGTTTTGTATTCGGTATAGAAGTTTCCAGGATTCCTTAACAATGGTTTCATTTTTTAATTAATTTTTCAACTACTTCTCAGCAGTTAAATTACGCTTAAAATTATTGAATATTAAATAATCACATTGCTAACAAGTCGTAAACCAACTTAGTGAAAAATGTCCAAGCCGGGAATCGAATCCGGTTCCCTGGACTAGATCTCGGGTGCTCTACCACTAAGCCACAAGGACGATGCCCTGCATTGCATCTCTCACTTATATAAGTTGGTAAGTTTGCAACCACAGCAATAGATGGAAAAGTCTTCATTAGCACACAATCTAGTGGCGAAACATGAGTAGCAAATGAACCCAGCATCGGTGAATATGCAATTTTAATTAATTTTTCAAATACGTTTCAGCAGTGAAATTACGCTTGAAATTATTGAATATTAAATACGTGAATAATCACATTCCTAACAAGTCGTAAACAGACTTATATATGTGAGAGATGCCAAGCTGGGCATCGTCCTTGTGGCTTAGTGGTAAAGCACTGGAGATCTATTGCAGGGGCCCGGGATCTATTCCCGGCATGGACATTTTTCACTAAGTTGGTTTACGACTTGATAGCAATGTGATTATTCACGTATTTAATATTCAGTGATTTCATTGTTTTAACAATATTCGGTTTTACTTTTTTTTACATTTCAAAAAACTCACACTGGAGAACTACTTTAAAACCGAAACATTTTTGCGTCATTCATTTGGAAATGTGCTTTTGTATTAGAAATTTTACTTTCAGACGTGCACCGGAATTTAATTCGAAAATATTGCGTGTTTTGTATTCGGTATATCAGTTTCCAGGATTCCGTAACAATGGTTTCATTGTTTAAACAATCTATTAGGTTTTACTTTATTTTACATTACTAAAAATTCACACAGGCGATCACTTTTAAAACGGAAAAATGTTTTCGTCATTCATTTGGAAATGCGTTTTTTTATTAGGAAATTAATTTTCAGACGTGCACCGGAATTTAATTCGAAAATATTGCATGTTTTGTGTTCCGTGCAGCAAATTTTTGGACTCCCTAACAATGGTTTCATTGTTTAAACAATGTATTCGGTTTTACTTTATTTTATATTACTAAAAATTCACACAGGTTAACAACATTAAATCCGAACAATTTTTACGTCATTCATTTGGAAATGTGCTTTTTTATTAGGAAATAAATTTTCAGCTGTGCACTGGAATTTAATTCGAAAATATTGCGTGTTTTGTATTTGGTATATCAGTTTCCAGTTTTCATTAACAATGGTTTCATTGTTTAAACAAGGTATTTGGTTTTTCTTTATTTTACATTTCTAAAAATTCAAACAGGCGAACAACTTAAAACCGAAAAATTTTTACGTCATTCATTTGGAAATGTGCTTTTTTATTAGGAAATTAATTTTCAGCTGTGCACCGGAATTTAATTCGAAAATATTGCGTGTTTTGTATTCGGTATATCAGTTTCTAAGATTTCCTAACAATGCCTTCATTGTTTAAACAATGTATTCGGTTTTACTTTGTTTAACATTTCTAAAAACTCACACAGGCGAACTATTTTAAAACCGAAAAATATTTACGTCATTCATTTGGAAATGTGCTTATTTATTAGGAAATTAATTTTCAGTCGTGCACCGGAATTTAATTCGAAAATATTGCGTGTTTTGTATTCGGTATATCAATATCCAGGATTCCCTAACATTGTTTTCATTGTTTAAACAATGTATTTGGTTTTGCTTTATTTTATATTTCTAAAAAATGACACAGGGTAACACCTTTAAAACGAAAAATTATTTACGTCATTATTTTGGAAATGTGCTTTTTTATTAGGAAATTAATTTTCAGCCGTGCACCAGAATATAATGCGAAAATATTGCGTGTTTTTTATTCGGAATATCAGTTTCCAGGATTCCCAAACAATGGTTTCATTGTTTAAACAATGTATTTGGTTTTACTTCATTTTACATTCCTAAAACTTCACACAGGCGAAAAACTTTAAAACCGAAAATATTTTACGTCATTCATTTGGAAATGTGCTTTTTTATTTGGAAATTAATTTTAAGCCGTGAACCGGAATGTAATGCGAAAATATTGCGTGTTTTTTATTCGGTATATAAGTTTCCAGGATTTCCTAACAATGGTTTAATTGTTTAAACAATGAATTCGGTTTTACTTTATTTTACATTTCTAAAAATTCACACAGTCGAACAACATTAAAATCGAAAAAATTTTATTTCATTCCCTTGTAAATGTCCTTTTTTATTAGGAAATTTATTTTCAGCCGTGCACCGGAATTTAATTCGAAAATATATATTGTTTTGTATTGGGTATATCAGTTTCCAGGATTCCCTAACAATGGATTCATTGTTTAAACAATGTATTCGGATTTGCTTTATTTTACATTTCTAAAAATTCACACAGGCGAACACCTTTAAAACGAAAAAATATTTACGTCATTCATTTTTAAATGTGCTTTTTTATTAGGAAATGAATTTTCAGCCGTTTACCGGAATTTAATGCGAAAATATTGCGTGTTTTGTATTCGGTATAGATGTTTCCTGGATTCCTTAACAATGGTTTCATTTTTTAATTAAATTTTCAACTACTTTTCAGCAGTGAAATTACGCTTGAATTATTGAATATTAAATAATCACATTGCTAACAAATCGTAAACAAACTTGGTGAAAAATGTCCAAGCCGGGAATCGAATCCGGTTCCCTGGACTAGATCTCTGGTGCTCTACCACTAAGCCACAAGGACGATGCCCTGCATTGCATCTCTCACTTATATAAGTTGGTAAGGTTGCAACCACAGCACTAGATGGAAAAGTCTTCATGAGCACACAATCTAGTGGCGAAACATGAGTAGCAAATGAACCCAGCATCGGTGAATATGCAAATTTAATTAATTTTTCAAATACGTTTCAGCAGTGAAAATACGCTTGAAATTATTGAATATTAAATACGTGAATAATCACATTGCTAACAAGTCGTAAACAGACTTATATATGTGAGAGATGCCAAGCTGGGCATCGTCCTTGTGGCTTAGTGGTAAAGCACTGGAGATCTATTGCAGGGGCCCGTGATCTATTCCCAGCATGGACATTTTTCACTAAGTTGGTTTACGACTTGATAGCAATGTGATTATTCACGTATTTAATATTCAATGATTTCATTGTTTTAACAATATTCGGTTTTACTTTTTTTTTACATTTCAAAAAACTCACACTGGAGAACTACTTTAAAACCGAAAAAATTTTGCGTCATTCATTTGGAAATGTGCTTTTGTATTAGAAGATTAACTTTCAGACGTGCACCGGAATTTAGTTCGAAAATATTGCGTGTTTTGTATTCGGTATATCAGTTTCCAGGATTCCATAACAATGGTTTCATTGTTTAAACAATCTATTAGGTTTTACTTTATTTTACATTACTAAAAATTCACACAGGCGATTACCTTTAAAACGGAAAAATATTTTCGTCATTCATTTGAAAATGCGTTTTTTTATTAGGAAATTAATTTTCAGACGTGCACCGGAATTTAATTCGAAAATATTGCGTGTTTTGTGTTCCGTGCAGCAAATTTTAGGATTCCCTAACAATGGTTTCATTGTTTAAACAATGTATTCGTTTTTACTTTATTTTATATTACTAAAAATTCACACAGGTTAACAACATTAAAACCGAAACATTTTTACGTCATTCATTTGGAAATGTGTTTTTTTATTAGGAAATAAATTTTCAGCTGTGCACCGGAATTTAATTCGAAAATATTGCGTGTTTTGTATTCGGTATATCCGTTTCTAGGATTTCCTAATAATGGCTTCATTGTTTAAACAATGTATTCTGTTTTACTTTTTTTTACATTACTAAAAATTCAAACAGGCGAACACCTTTAAAACGAAAAAATATTTACGACATTCATTTGGAATTGTGCTTTTTTATTAGGAAATTAATTTTCAGTTGTGCACCGGAATTTAATTCGAAAATATTGCGTGTTTTGTATTCGGTATATCAGTTTCTAGGATTTCCTAACAATGGTTTCATTGCTTAAACAATGTATTCAGATTTGCTTCATTTTACATTTCTAAAAATTCACACAGGCGAACAACTTTAAAACCGAGAAATTTTTACGTCTTTCATTTGGAAATGTGCTTATTTATTAGAAAATTAATTTTCAGCAGTGCACCAGAATTTAATTCGAAAATATTGCGTGTTTTGTATTCGATATATCAGTTTCAAGGATTTCCTAACAATGGTCTCATTGTTTAAACAATGCATTCAGTTTTACTTTACTATACATTTCTAAAAATTCACACAGGCGAACACCTTTAAAACGAAAAAATATTTACGTCATTCTTTTGGAAATGTGCTTTTTTATTAGGAAATTAATTTTCAGCCGTGCACCGGAATGTAATGCGAAAATATTGCGTGTTTTGTATTCGGTATATCATTTTCCAGGAATTCTTAACAATGGTTTCATTGTTTAAACAATGTATTCGGTTTTACTTTATTTTACATTTCTAGAAATTCACACGGGTGATCTACTTTAAAACCGAAAATTTTTTACGTCATTCATTGTGAAATGTGCTTATTTATTAGGAAATAATTTTCAGCCGTGCACCGGAATGTAATTCGAAAATATTGCGAGTTTTGTATTCGGTATAGCAATTTCTAGGGTTCACTAACAATGGTTGGTTGGTTGGTTCTTTTTATGTCGGCCAATTATCTGCACGTGGGATATAGGCCCTAAGGAGGGGAGTAACTTCCGTGGAGGTCTTTCTAAGGGAAACTAACCCGTATTAACGCTTCACTAAAAATGGTTTCATTGTTTAAACAATGTATTCAGTTTTACTTTATTTTACATTTCTAGAAATTCACACCGGCGAACACCTTTAAAATGAAAAAATATTTACTTCATTCATTTGGAAATGTGCTTTTTTATTAGGAAATTAATTTTCAGGCGTGCACCGGAATGTAATGCGAAAATATTGCGTGTTTTGTATTCGGTATATCATTTTCCAAGATTTCCTAACAATGGTTGGTTGATTGGTTGATTTTTTGACGGCCGATTATCTACACGAGGGATATAGGCCCGGGGGGGGGTGCCATCCGTGGGGGTCTTTCTAAGGGAACCTAATCCGTATTTACACATGGAAAATCCACGGCTCGAAGAAAACCACGAAAACTCCGAACGATTAGGCCGACGGGCGCGATTGGGATCGAACCCAGAACTTCCCGTCTACCAGCTTCGAGGGCAGAACCTCTCGGCCACTGGTGGGGCCATCCTAACAATGGTTTCATTTCTTAAACAATGTATTCAGTTTTGCTTCATTTTACATTTCTAAAAATTCACACAGACAAACAACTTTAAAACCGAGAAATTTTTACGTCTTTCATTTGGAAATGTGCTTATTTATTAGAAAATTAATTTTCAGCCGTGCACCAGAATTTAATTCGAAAATACTGCGTGTTTTGTATTCGGTATATCAGTTTCAAGGATTTCCTAACAATGGTTTCATTGTTTAAACAATGCATTCAGTTTTACTTTATTTTACATTTCTAGAAATTCACACCGGCGACCACCTTTAAAACGAAAAAATATTTACGTCATTCATTTGGAAATGTGCTTTTTAATTAGGAAATTAATTTTCAGACGTGCACCGGAATGTAATGCGAAAATATTGCGTGTTTTTTATTGGGTATATCAGTTTCCAAGATTCCCTAACAATGGTTTCATTTTTTAAACAATGTATTCGGTTTTACTTTATTTTACATTTCTAAAAACTCACACAGGTGATCTACTTTAAAACCGAAAATTTTTTACGTCATTCATTGTGAAATGTGCTTATTTATTAGGAAATAATTTTCAGCCGTGCACCGAAATGTAATTCGAAAATATTGCGTGTTTTGTATTCGGTATATCAAATTCCAGGGTTCACTAACAATGGTTGGTTGGTTGGTTCTTTTTATGTCGGCCAATTATCTGCACGTGGGATATAGGCGCTAAGGGGGGGAGTGCCTTCCGTGGAGGTCTTTCTAAGGGAACCTAACACGTATTAACGCTTCACTAACAATGGTTTCTTTTTTAAACAATGTATTCAGTTTTACTTTATTTTACATTTCTAAAAATTCACACAGGCGAACACCTTTAAAATGAAAAAATATTTACGTCATTCATTTGGAAATGTGCTTTTTTATTAGGAAATTAATTTTCAGCCGTGCACCGGAATGTAATGCGAAAATATTGCGTGTTTTGTATTCGGTATATCATTTTAGATGATTTCCTAACAATGGTTTCATTTCTTAAACAATGTATTCAGTTTTGCTTCATTTTACATTTCTAAAAATTCACACAGGCGAACAACATTAAAACCGAGAAATTTTTACGTCTTTCATTTGGAAATGTGCTTATTTATTAGAAAATTATTTTTCAGCTGTGGACCAGAATTTAATTCGAAAATATTGCGCGTTTTGTATTCGGTATATCAGTTTCTAGGATTTCAAAACAATGGTTTCATTGTTTAAACAATGCATTCAGTTTTACTTTATTTTACATTTCTAGAAATTCACACCGTCGACCACCTTTAAAAAGAAAAAATATTTACGTCATTCATTTGGAAATGTGCTTTTTAATTAGGAAATTAATTTTCGGACGTGCACCGGAATGTAATGCGAAAATATTGCGTGTTTTTTATTCGGTATATCAGTTTCAAGGATTTCCTAACAATGGTCTCATTGTTTAAACAATGCATTCAGTATTACTTTATTATACATTTCTAAAAATTCACACCGGCGACCACCTTTAAAACGAAAAAATATTTACGTCATTCATTTGGAAATGTGCTTTTTAATTAGGAAATTAATTTTCAGACGTGCACCGGAATGTAATGCGAAAATATTGCGTGTTTTTTATTGGGTATATCAGTTTCCAAGATTCCCTAACAATGGTTTCATTTTTTAAACAATGTATTCGGTTTTACTTTATTTTACATTTCTAAAAACTCACACAGGTGATCTACTTTAAAACCGAAAATTTTTTACGTCATTCATTGTGAAATGTGCTTATTTATTAGGAAATAATTTTCAGCCGTGCACCGAAATGTAATTCGAAAATATTGCGTGTTTTGAATTCGGTATATCAATTTCCAGGGTTCACTAACAATGGTTGGTTGGTTGGTTCTTTTTATGTCGGCCAATTATCTGTACGTGGGTTATAGGACCTAAGGGGGGGAGTAACTTCCGTGGAGGTCTTTCTAAGGGAAACTAACCCGTATTAACGCTTCACTAACAATGGTTTCATTGTTTAAACAATGTATTCAGTTTTACTTTATTTTACATTTCTAGAAATTCACACCGGCGAACACCTTTAAAATGAAAAAATATTTACGTCATTCATTTGGAAATGTGCTTTTTTATTAGGAAATTAATTTTCAGCCGTGCACCGGAATGTAATGCGAAAATATTGCGTGTTTTGTATTCGGTATATCAATTTCCAGGGTTCACTAACAATGGTTGGTTGGTTGGTTCTTTTTATGTCGGCCAATTATCTGCACGTGGGATATAGGCGCTAAGGGGGGGAGTGCCTTCCGTGGAGGTCTTTCTAAGGGAACCTAACACGTATTAACGCTTCACTAACAATGGTTTCTTTTTTAAACAATGTATTCAGTTTTACTTTATTTTACATTTCTAAAAATTCACACAGGCGAACACATTTAAAATGAAAAAATATTTACGTCATTCATTTGGAAATGTGCTTTTTTATTAGGAAATTAATTTTCAACCGTGCACCGGAATGTAATGCGAAAATATTGCGTGTTTTGTATTCGGTATATCAATTTGCAGGGTTCCGTAACAATGGTTTCATTGTTTAAACAATGTATTCAGTTTTGCTTCATTTTACATTTCTAAAAATTCACACAGGCGAACAACTTTAAAACCGAGAAATTTTTACGTCTTTCATTTGGAAATGTGCTGATTTATTAGAAAATTAATTTTCAGCCGTTCACCAGAATTTAATTCGAAAATATTGCGTGTTTTGTATTCGGTATATCAGTTTCAAGGATTTCCTAACAATGGTCTCATTGTTTAAACAATGCATTCAGTTTTACTTTATTATACATTTCTAAAAATTCACACAGGCGAACACCTTTAAAACGAAAAAATATTTACGTCATTCATTGTGAAATGTTTTTATTTATTAGGAAATAATTTTCAGCCGTGCACAGGAATGTAATTCGAAAATATTGCGTGTTTTGTATTCGGTATATCAATTTACAGGGTTCACTAACAATGGTTGGTTGGTTGCTTGCTTTTATGTCGGCCAATTATCTGCACGTGGGATATAGGCCCTAAGGGGGGGGAGTGCCTTCCGTGGAAGTCTTTCTAAGGGAACCTAACCCGTATTAACGCTTCACTAACAATGGTTTTATTTTTAAACAATGTATTCAGTTTTACTTTATTTTACATTTGTGAAAACTCACACTGGCGAACTACTTTAAAACCGAAATATTTTTACACCATTCATTTGAAAATGTGCTTATGCCCAAGCCGGGAATCGAAACCGGTCCCCTGGCATATATCTCCAATGCTCTACCACTAAGCCACAAGGACTATGGCATCTGTCACTTATAAAAGTCGGTAAGGTTGCAACCACAGCACTAGATGGAAAAGACTTCATGGGCACACAATCTAGTGGCGAAACATGAGTAGCAAATGAACCCAGTATCGGTGAATATACATTTTTAATTAATTTTTCAACTACATTTCAGCAGTGAAATTACGCTTCAAATTATTGAATATTAAATACGTGAATAATCACATTGCTAACAAGTCGTAAACAGACTTATATAAGTGACAGATGCCAAGCTGGGCACCGTCCTTGTGGCTTAGTGTTATAGCACTGGAGCTCCAGGGGCCCGGGATCGATTCCCGTCTTGGACGTTTTTCACTAAGTTGGTTTACGACTTGTTAGCAATGTGATTATTCACGTATTTAATATTCAATGGTTTCATTGTTTAAACAATATTCGGTTTTACTTTATTTTGCATTTCAAAAAACTCACACTGGCGAACAACTTTAAAACCGATAAATTTTTACGTCATTCATTTTTAAATGTGCTTTTTTATTAGGAAATTAATTTTCAGCCGTGCACCGGATTTTAATGCGAAAATATATCGTGTTTTGTATTGGGTATATCAGTTTCTAGGATTCCCTAACAATGGTTTCATTGTTTAAATAATGTATTCAGTTTTACTTTATTTTACGTTTCTAAAATTTCACACAGGCGAACACCTTTAAAACGAAAAAATATTTACGTCATTCATTTGGAAATGTGCTTTTTTATTAGGAAATTAATTTTCAGCCGTGCACCAGAATGTAATGCGAAAATATTGCGTGTTTTGTATTCGGTATATCATTTTCCAAGATTTCCTAACAATGGTCTCATTGTTTAAACAATGTATTCAGTTTTGCTTCATTTTGCATTTCTAAAAATTCACACAGGCGAACAACTTTAAAACCGAGAAGATTTTACGTCTTTCGTTTGGAAATGTGTTTATTTATTAGAAAATTAATTTTCAGGCGTGCACCAGAATTTAATTCGAAAATATTGCGTGTTTTGTATTCGGTATATCAGTTTCTAAGATTTCAAAACAATGGTTTCATTGTTTAAACAATGCATTCAGTTTTACTTTATTTTACATTTCTTGAAATTCACACCGGCGACCACCTTTAAAACGATAATATATTTACGTCATTCATTTGGAAATGTACGTTTTTATTAGGAAATTAATTTTCAGCCGTGCACCGGAATGTAATGCGAAAATATTGCGTGTTTTGTATTCGGTATATCATTTTCCAGGAATTCTTAACAATGGTTTCATTGTTTAAACAATGTATTCGGTTTTACTTTATTTTACATTTCTAAAAACTCACACAGGTGATCTACTTTAAAACTGAAAATTTTTTACGTCATTCATTTGGAAATGTGCTTATTTATTAGGAAATTAATTTTCAGCCGTGCACCGGAATTTAATTCGAAAATATTGCGTGTTTTGTATTCGGTATATCAGTTTCTAGGATTTCAAAACAATGGTTTCATTGTTTAAACAATGTATTCAGTTTTACTTTATTTTACATTTCAAGAAATTCACACCGGCGAACACCTTTAAAACGAAAAAATATTTACTTCATTCATTTGGAAATGTGCTTTTTTATTACGAAATTAATTTTCAGCCGTGCACCGGAATGTAATGCGAAAATATTGCGTGTTTTGTATTCGGTATATCATTTTCCAGGAATTCTTAACAATGGTTTCATTGTTTAAACAATGTATTCGGTTTTACTTTATTTTACATTTCTAAAAACTCACACAGGTGATCTACTTTAAAACCGAAAATTTTTTACGTCATTCATTTGGAAATGTGCTTATTTATTAGGAAATTAATTTTCAGCCGTGCACCGGAATTTAATTCGAAAATATTGCGTGTTTTGTATTCGGTATATCAGTTTCTAGGATTTCAAAACAATGGTTTCATTGTTTAAACAATGTATTCAGTTTTACTTTATTTTACATTTCAAGAAATTCACACCGGCGAACACCTTTAAAACGAAAAAATATTTACTTCATTCATTTGGAAATGTGCTTTTTTATTAGGAAATTAATTTTCAGCCGTGAACCGGAATGTAATGCGAAAATATTACGTGTTTTGTATTCGGTATATTATTTTCCAGGGATTCTTAACAATGGTTTCATTGTTTAAACAATGTATTCGGTTTTACTTTATTTTCATTTCTAAAAACTCACACTGGCGAACTAATTTAAAACCGAAAAATTTTTACACCATTCATTTGAAAATGTGCTTATGCCCAAGCCGGGAATCGAACCTGGTCCCCTGGAATTGATCTCCAATGCTCTACCACTAAGCCACAAGGACGATGGCATCTCTCACTTATAAAATTCGGTAAGGTTGCAACCACAGCACTAGATGGAAAAGACTTCACGAGCGCACAATCTAGTGGCGAAACATGAGTAGCAAATGAACCCAGTATCGGTGAATATACATTTTTAATTAATTTCTCAACTACATTTCAGCAGTGAAATTACGCTTCAAATTATTGAATATTAAATACGTGAATAATCACATTGCTAACAAGTCGTAAACAGACTTATATAAGTGACAGATGCCAAGCTGGGCACCGTCCTTGTGGCTTAGTGTTAGAGCACTGGAGCTCCAGGGGCCCGGGATCGATTCCCGTCTTGGACATTTTTCACTAAGTTGGTTTACGACTTGTTAGCAATGTGATTATTCACGTATTTAATATTCAATGGTTTCATTGTTTAAACAATATTCGGTTTTACTTTATTTTGCATTTCAAAAAACTCACACTGGCGAACAACTTTAAAACCGATAAATTTTTACGTCATTCATTTTTAAATGTGCTTTTTTATTAGGAAATTAATTTTCAGCCGTGCACCGGATTTTAATGCGAAAATATATCGTGTTTTGTATTGGGTATATCAGTTTCTAGGATTCCCTAACAATGGTTTCATTGTTTAAATAATGTATTCAGTTTTACTTTATTTTACGTTTCTAAAAATTCACACAGGCGAACACCTATAAAACGAAAAAATATTTAAGTCATTCATTTGGAAATGTGCTTTTTTATTAGGAAATTAATTTTCAACCGTGCACCGGAATGTAATGCGAAAATATTGCGTGTTTTGTATTCGGTATATCATTTTCCAGGGATTCTTAACAATGGTTTCATTGTTTAAACAATGTATTCGGTTTTACTTTATTTTACATTTCCAAAAACTCACACAGGTGATCTACTTTAAAACCGAAAATTTTTACGTCATTCATTTTTAAATGTGCTTATTTATTAGGAAATTAATTTTCAGCCGTGCTCCGGAATTTAATTCGAAAATATTGCGTGTTCTGTATTCGGTATATCAGTTTCTAGGATTTCAAAACAATGGTTTCATTGTTTAAACAATGCATTAATTTTTACTTTATTTTACATTTCTAGAAATTCACACCGGCGACCACCTTTAAAACGAAAAAATATTTACGTCATTCATTTGGAAATGTGCTTTTTAATTAGGAAATTAATTTTCAGACGTGCACCGGAATGTAATTCGAAAATATTGCGTGTTTTTTATTCGGTATATCAGTTTCCAGGATTCCCTAACAATGGTTTCATTTTTTAAACAATGTATTCGGTTTTACTTTATTTTACATTTCTAAAAACTCACACTGGCGAACTTTAAAACCGAAAAATTTTTACACCATTCATTTGAAAATGTGTTTATGCCCAAGCCGGGAATCGAACCCGGTCCCCTGGAATAGATCTCCAATGATCTACCACTAAGCCACAAGGACTACGGCGTCTCTCACTTATAAAAGTCGGTAAGGCTGCAACCACAGCACTAGATGGAAAAGACTTCATGAGCATACAATCTTTTGGCGAAACATGAGTAGCAAATGAATCCAGTATCGGTGAATATACATTTTTAATTTATTTCTCAACTACATTTCAGCAGTGAAATTACGCTTCAAATTATTGAATATTAAATACGTGAATAATCACATTGCTAACAAGTCGTAAACAGACTTATATAAGTGACAGATGCCAAGCTGGGCACCGTCCTTGTGGCTTAGTGTTAGAGCACTGGAGCTCCAGGGGCCCGGGATCGATTCCCGTCTTGGACATTTTTCACTAAGTTGGTTTACCACTTGTTAGCAATGTGATTATTCACGTATTTAATATTCAATGGTTTCATTGTTTAAACAATATTCGGTTTTACTTTATTTTGCATTTCAAAAAACTCACACAGGTGAACTACTTTAAAACCGACAATTTTTTACTTCATTCATTTGTAAATAGGCTTTTTTATTAGGAAATTAATTTTCAGCCGTGCACCGGAATTTAATTCGACAACATTGCGTGTTTTGTATTCGGTATATCAATTTCCAGGGTTCCGTAACAATGGTTTCATTGTTTAAACAATGTATTCGGTTTTACTTTATTTTACATTTCTAAAATCTCACACAGGTGATCTACTTTAAAACCGAAAATTGTTTACGTCATTCATTTGTAAATAGGCTTTTTTATTAGGAAATTAATTTTCAGCCGTGCACCGGAATTTAATTCGAAAATATTGCGTGTTTTGTATTCAGTATATCAGTTTCAAGGATTTCCTAACTATGGTCTCATTGTTTAAACAATGCATTCAGTTTTCCTTTATTTTACATTTCTAAAAACTCACACCGTCGAACACCTTTAAAACGAAAAAATATTTACTTCATTCATTTGGAAATGTGCTTTTTTATTAGGAAATTAATTTTCAGCCGTGCACCGGAATGTAATTTGAAAATATTGCGTGTTTTGTTTTCGGTATACCAATTTCCAGGGTTCCCTAACAATGGTTTCATTGTTTAAACAATGTATTCAGTTTTGCTTCATTTTACATTTCTAAAAATTCACACAGGCGAACAACTTTAAAACCGAGAAATTTTTACGTCTTTCATTTGGAAATGTGCTGATTTATTAGAAAATTAATTTTCAGCCGTTCACCAGAATTTAATTCGAAAATATTGCGTGTTTTGTATTCGGTATATCAGTGTCAAGGATTTCCTAACAATGGTCTCATTGTTTAAACAATGCATTCAGTTTTACTTTATTATACATTTCTAAAAATTCACACAGGCGAACACCTTTAAAACGAAAAAATATTTACGTCATTCATTGTGAAATGTTTTTATTTATTAGGAAATAATTTTCAGCCGTGCACAGGAATGTAATTCGAAAATATTGCGTGTTTTGTATTCGGTATATCAATTTACAGGGTTCACTAACAATGGTTGGTTGGTTGCTTGCTTTTATGTCGGCCAATTATCTGCACGTGGGATATAGGCCCTAAGGGGGGGAGTGCCTTCCGTGGAAGTCTTTCTAAGGGAACCTAACCCGTATTAACGCTTCACTAACAATGGTTTTATTTTTAAACAATGTATTCAGTTTTACTTTATTTTACATTTCTAAAAATTCACACAGGCGAACATCTTTAAAACGAAAAAATATTTACGTCATTCATTTGGAAATGTAATTTTTTATTAGGAAGTTAATTTTCAGCCGTGCACCGGAATGTAATGCGAAAATATTGCGTGTTTTGTATTCGGTATATCAGTTTCGCGGATTCCCTAGCAATGGTTTCATTTTTTAAACAATGTATTCGGTTTTACTTTATTTTACATTTGTGAAAACTCACACTGGCGAACTACTTTAAAACCGAAAAATTTTTACACCATTCATTTGAAAATGTGCTTATGCCCAAGCCGGGAATCGAAACCGGTCCCCTGGCATATATCTCCAATGCTCTACCACTAAGCCACAAGGACTATGGCATCTGTCACTTATAAAAGTCGGTAAGGTTGCAACCACAGCACTAGATGGAAAAGACTTCATGGGCACACAATCTAGTGGCGAAACATGAGTAGCAAATGAACCCAGTATCGGTGAATATACATTTTTAATTAATTTTTCAACTACATTTCAGCAGTGAAATTACGCTTCAAATTATTGAATATTAAATACGTGAATAATCACATTGCTAACAAGTCGTAAACAGACTTATATAAGTGACAGATGCCAAGCTGGGCACCGTCCTTGTTGCTTAGTGTTACAGCACTGGAGCTCCAGGGGCCCGGGATCGATTCCCGTCTTGGACGTTTTTCACTAAGTTGGTTTACGACTTGTTAGCAATGTGATTATTCACGTATTTAATATTCAATGGTTTCATTGTTTAAACAATATTCGGTTTTACTTTATTTTGCATTTCAAAAAACTCACACTGGCGAACAACTTTAAAACCGATAAATTTTTACGTCATTCATTTTTAAATGTGCTTTTTTATTAGGAAATTAATTTTCAGCCGTGCACCGGATTTTAATGCGAAAATATATCGTGTTTTGTTTTGGGTATATCAGTTTCTAGGATTCCCTAACAATGGTTTCATTGTTTAAATAATGTATTCAGTTTTACTTTATTTTACGTTTCTAAAAATTCACACTGGCGAACAACTTTAAAACCGAGAAGATTTTACGTCTTTCGTTTGGAAATGTGTTTATTTATTAGAAAATTAATTTTCAGGCGTGCACCAGAATTTAATTCGAAAATATTGCGTGTTTTGTATTCGGTATATCAGTTTCTAAGATTTCAAAACAATGGTTTCATTGTTTAAACAATGCATTCAGTTTTACTTTATTTTACATTTCTAGAAATTCACACCGGCGACCACCTTTAAAACGAAAATATATTTACGTCATTCATTTGGAAATGTACTTTTTTATTAGGAAATTAATTTTCAGCCGTGCACCGGAATGTAATGCGAAAATATTGCGTGTTTTGTATTCGGTATATCATTTTCCAGGAATTCTTAACAATGGTTTCATTGTTTAAACAATGTATTCGGTTTTACTTTATTTTACATTTCTAAAAACTCACACAGGTGATCTACTTTAAAACCGAAAATTTTTTACGTCATTCATTTGGAAATGTGCTTATTTATTAGGAAATTAATTTTCAGCCGTGCACCGGAATTTAATTCGAAAATATTGCGTGTTTTGTATTCGGTATATCAGTTTCTAGGATTTCAAAACAATGGTTTCATTGTTTAAACAATGTATTCAGTTTTACTTTATTTTACATTTCAAGAAATTCACACCGGCGAACACCTTTAAAACGAAAAAATATTTACTTCATTCATTTGGAAATGTGCTTTTTTATTACGAAATTAATTTTCAGCCGTGCACCGGAATGTAATGCGAAAATATTGCGTGTTTTGTATTCGGTATATCATTTTCCAGGAATTCTTAACAATGGTTTCATTGTTTAAACAATGTATTCGGTTTTACTTTATTTTACATTTCTAAAAACTCACACAGGTGATCTACTTTAAAACCGAAAATTTTTTACGTCATTCATTTGGAAATGTGCTTATTTATTAGGAAATTAATTTTCAGCCGTGCACCGGAATTTAATTCGAAAATATTGCGTGTTTTGTATTCGGTATATCAGTTTCTAGGATTTCAAAACAATGGTTTCATTGTTTAAACAATGTATTCAGTTTTACTTTATTTTACATTTCAAGAAATTCACACCGGCGAACACCTTTAAAACGAAAAAATATTTACTTCATTCATTTGGAAATGTGCTTTTTTATTAGGAAATTAATTTTCAGCCGTGAACCGGAATGTAACGCGAAAATATTACGTGTTTTGTATTCGGTATATTATTTTCCAGGGATTCTTAACAATGGTTTCATTGTTTAAACAATGTATTCGGTTTTACTTTATTTTCATTTCTAAAAACTCACACTGGCGAACTAATTTAAAACCGAAAAATGTTTACACCATTCATTTGAAAATGTGCTTATGCCCAAGCCGGGAATCGAACCTGGTCCCCTGGAATTGATCTCCAATGCTCTACCACTAAGCCACAAGGACGATGGCATCTCTCACTTATAAAATTCGGTAAGGTTGCAACCACAGCACTAGATGGAAAAGACTTCACGAGCGCACAATCTAGTGGCGAAACATGAGTAGCAAATGAACCCAGTATCGGTGAATATAAATTTTTAATTAATTTTTCAACTACATTTCAGCAGTGAAATTACGTTTCAAATTATTCAATATTAAATACGTGAATAATCACATTCCTAACAAGTCGTAAACAGACTTATATAAGTGACAGATGCCAAGCTGGGCACCGTCCTTGTGGCTTAGTGTTAGAGCACTGGAGCTCCAGGGGCCCGGGATCGATTCCCGTCTTGGACATTTTTCACTAAGTTGGTTTACGACTTGTTAGCAATGTGATTATTCACGTATTTAATATTCAATGGTTTCATTGTTTAAACAATATTCGGTTTTACTTTATTTTGCATTTCAAAAAACTCACACTGGCGAACAACTTTAAAACCGATAAAATTTTACGTCATTCATTTTTAAATGTGCTTTTTTATTAGGAAATTAATTTTCAGCCGTGCACCGGATTTTAATGCGAAAATATATCGTGTTTTGTATTGGGTATATCAGTTTCTAGGATTCCCTAACAATGGTTTCATTGTTTAAATAATGTATTCAGTTTTACTTTATTTTACATTTCTAAAAATTCACACAGGCGAACACCTTTAAAACGAAAAAATATTTACGTCATTCATTTGGAAATGTGCTTTTTTATTAGGAAATTAATTTTCAGCCGTGCACCGGAATGTAATGCGAAAATATTGCGTGTTTTGTATTCGGTATATCATTTTCCAAGATTTCCTAACAATGGTCTCATTGTTTAAACAATGTATTCAGTTTTGCTTCATTTTGCATTTCGAAAAATTCACACAGGCGAACAACTTTAAAACCGAGAAGATTTTACGTCTTTCGTTTGGAAATGTGCTTATTTATTAGAAAATTAATTTTCAGGCGTGCACCAGAATTTAATTCGAAAATATTGCGTGTTTTGTATTCGGTATATCAGTTTCTAAGATTTCAAAACAATGGTTTCATTGTTTAAACAATGCATTCAGTTTTACTTTATTTTACATTTCTAGAAATTCACACCGGCGACCACCTTTAAAACGAAAATATATTTACGTCATTCATTTGGAAATGTGCTTTTTTATTACGAAATTAATTTTCAGCCGTGCACCGGAATGTAATGCGAAAATATTGCGTGTTTTGTATTCGGTATATCATTTTCCAGGAATTCTTAACAATGGTTTCATTGTTTAAACAATGTATTCGGTTTTACTTTATTTTACATTTCTAAAAACTCACACAGGTGATCTACTTTAAAACGAAAAAATATTTACGTCATTCATTTGGAAATGTGCTTTTTTATTAGGAAATTAATTTTCAGCCGTGCACCGGA
Organism: Maratus speciosus; assembly: GCA_963932465.1. Lineage (NCBI taxonomy): Eukaryota > Metazoa > Arthropoda > Arachnida > Araneae > Salticidae > Maratus > Maratus speciosus. Next base: position 396,371 of record CAWVRF010001488.1, on the reverse strand, counting down.
ATGTAATGCGAAAATATTGCGTGTTTTGTATTCGGTATATCAGTTTCCAGGATTCCCTAACAATGGTTTCATTTTTTAAACAATGTATTCGGTTTTACTTTATTTTACATTTGTGAAAAGTCACACTGGCGAACTACTTTAAAACCGAAAAATTTTTACACCATTCATTTGAAAATGTGCTTATGCCCAAGCCGGCAACCGAAACCGGTCCCCTGTAATAGATCTCCAATGCTCTACCACTAAGCCACAAGGACTATGGCATCTCTCAATTATAAAAGTCGGTAAGGTTGCAACCACAGCACTAGATGGAAAAGACTTCATGAGCACACAATCTAGTGGCGAAACATGAGTAGCAAATGAACCCAGTATCGGTGAATATACATTTTTAATTAATTTTTCAACTACATTTCAGCAGTGAAATTACGCTTCAAATTATTGAATATTAAATACGTGAATAATCACATTGCTAACAAGTCGTAAACAGACTTATATAAGTGACAGATGCCAAGCTGGGCACCGACCTTGTGGCTTAGTGTTAAAGCACTGGAGCTCCAGGGGCCCGGGATCGATTCCCGTCTCGGACATTTTTCACTAAGTTGGTTTACGACTTGTTAGCAATGTGATTATTCACGTATTTAATATTCAATGGTTTCATTGTTTAAACAATATTCGGTTTTACTTTATTTTGCATTTCAAAAAACTCACACAGGTGAACTACTTTAAAACCGATAAATTTTTACTTCATTCATTTGTAAATAGGCTTTTTTATTAGGAAATTAATTTTCAGCCGTGCACCGGATTTTAATGCGAAAATATATCGTGTTTTGTATTGGGTATATCAGTTTCTAGGATTCCCTAACAATGGATTCATTGTTTAAATAATGATTTCAGTTTTACTTTATTTTACATTTCTAAAAATTCACACAGGCGAACACCTTTAAAACGAAAAACTATTTACGTCATTCATTTGGAAATGTGCTTTTTTATTAGGAAATTAATTTTCAGCCGTGCACCGGAATGTAATGCGAAAATATTGCGTGTTTTGTATTCGGTATATCATTTTCCAAGATTTCCTAACAATGGTCTCATTGTTTAAACAATGTATTCAGTTTTGCTTCATTTTACATTTCTAAAAATTCACACAGGTGAACAACTTTAAAACCGAGAAATTTTTACATCTTTCGTTTGGAAATGTGCTTATTTATTAGAAAATTAATTTTCAGGCGTGCACCAGAATTTAATTCGAAAATATTGCGTGTTTTGTATTCGGTATATCAGTTTCTAAGATTTCAAAACAATAGTTTCATTGTTTAAACAATGCATTCAGTTTTACTTTATTTTACATTTCTAGAAATTCGCACCGGCGACCACCTTTAAAACGAAAAAATATTTACGTCATTCATTTGGAAATGTGCTTTTTTATTAGGAAATTAATTTTCAGCCGTGCACCGGAATGTAATGCGAAAATATTGCGTGTTTTGTATTCGGTATATCATTTTCCAGGAATTCTTAACAATGGTTTCATTGTTTAAACAATGTATTCGCTTTTACCTTATTTTACATTTCTAAAAACTCACACTGGCGAACAACATTAAAACCGAAATATTTTTACGTCATTCATTTGGAAATGTGCTTATTTATTAGGAAATTAATTTTCAGCCGTGCACCGGAATTTAATTCGAAAATATTGCGTGTTTGGTATTCGGTATATCAGTTTCTAGGATTTCAAAACAATGGTATCATTGTTTAAACAATGTATTCAGTTTTACTTTATTTTACATTTCTAGAAATTCACAACGGCGACCACCTTTAAAACTAAAAAATATTTACGTCATTCATTTGAAAATGTGCTTTTTAATTAGGAAATTAATTTTCAGCCGTGCACCGGAATGTAATGCGAAAATATTGCGTGTTTTGTATTCGGTATATCATTTTCCAGGAATTCTTAACAATGGTTTCATTGTTTAAACAATGTATTCGGTTTTACTTTATTTTACATTTCTAAAAACTCACACAGGTGATCTACTTTAAAACCGAAAATTTTTTACGTCATTCATTTGGAAATGTGCTTATTTATTAGGAAATTAATTTTCAGCCGTGCACCGGAATTTAATTCGAAAATATTGCGTGTTTTGTATTCGGTATATCAGTTTCTAGGATTTCAAAACAATGGTTTCATTGTTTAAACAATGTATTCAGTTTTACTTTATTTTACATTTCTAGAAATTCACACCGGATAACACCTTTAAAACGAAAACTTATTTACTTCATTCTTTTGGAAATGTGCTTTTTTATTACGAAATTAATTTTCAGCCGTGCACCGGAATGTAATTCGAAAATATTGCGTGTTTTGTATTCGGTATATCAATTTCCAGGGTTCCCTAAATATGGTTTCATTGTTTAGACAATGTATTCAGTTTTACTTTATTTTACATTTCTAAAAATTCACACAGGCCAACACCTTTAAAACGAAAAAATATTTACGTCATTCATTTGGAAATGTGCTTTTTTATTAGAAAATTAATTTTCAGCCGTGCACCGGAATGTAATGCGAAAATATTGCGTGTTTTGTATTCGGTATATCAGTTTCCAGGATTCCCTAACAATGGTTTCATTTTTTAAACAATGTATTCGGTTTTACTTTATTTTACATTTGTGAAAAGTCACACTGGCGAACTACTTTAAAACCGAAAAATTTTTACACCATTCATTTGAAAATGTGCTTATGCCCAAGCCGGGAACCGAAACCGGTCCCCTGTAATAGATCTCCAATGCTCTACCACTAAGCCACAAGGACTATGGCATCTCTCAATTATAAAAGTCGGTAAGGTTGCAACCACAGCACTAGATGGAAAAGACTTCATGAGCACACAATCTAGTGGCGAAACATGAGTAGCAAATGAACCCAGTATCGGTGAATATACATTTTTAATTAATTTTTCAACTACATTTCAGCAGTGAAATTACGCTTCAAATTATTGAATATTAAATACGTGAATAATCACATTGCTAACAAGTCGTAAACAGACTTATATAAGTGACAGATGCCAAGCTGGGCACCGACCTTGTGGCTTAGTGTTAAAGCACTGGAGCTCCAGGGGCCCGGGATCGATTCCCGTCTCGGACATTTTTCACTAAGTTGGTTTACGACTTGTTAGCAATGTGATTATTCACGTATTTAATATTCAATGGTTTCATTGTTTAAACAATATTCGGTTTTACTTTATTTTGCATTTCAAAAAACTCACACAGGTGAACTACTTTAAAACCGATAAATTTTTAATTCATTCATTTGTAAATAGGCTTTTTTATTAGGAAATTAATTTTCAGCCGTGCACCGGATTTTAATGCGAAAATATATCGTGTTTTGTATTGGGTATATCAGTTTCTAGGATTCCCTAACAATGGATTCATTGTTTAAATAATGATTTCAGTTTTACTTTATTTTACATTTCTAAAAATTCACACAGGCGAACACCTTTAAAACGAAAAAATATTTACGTCATTCATTTGGAAATGTGCTTTTTTATTAGGAAATTAATTTTCAGCCGTGCACCGGAATGTAATGCGAAAATATTGCGTGTTTTGTATTCGGTATATCATTTTCCAAGATTTCCTAACAATGGTCTCATTGTTTAAACAATGTATTCAGTTTTGCTTCATTTTACATTTCTAAAAATTCACACAGGTGAACAACTTTAAAACCGAGAAATTTTTACATCTTTCGTTTGGAAATGTGCTTATTTATTAGAAAATTAATTTTCAGGCGTGCACCAGAATTTAATTCGAAAATATTGCGTGTTTTGTATTCGGTATATCAGTTTCTAAGATTTCAAAACAATAGTTTCATTGTTTAAACAATGCATTCAGTTTTACTTTCTTTTACATTTCTAGAAATTCGCACCGGCGACCACCTTTAAAACGAAAAAATATTTACGTCATTCATTTGGAAATGTGCTTTTTTATTAGGAAATTAATTTTCAGCCGTGCAGCGGAATGTAATGCGAAAATATTGCCTTTTTTGTATTCGGTATATCATTTTCCAGGAATTCTTAACAATGGTTTCATTGTTTAAACAATGTATTCGCTTTTACCTTATTTTACATTTCTAAAAACTCACACTGGCGAACAACATTAAAACCGAAATATTTTTACGTCATTCATTTGGAAATGTGCTTATTTATTAGGAAATTAATTTTCAGCCGTGCACCGGAATTTAATTCGAAAATATTGCGTGTTTGGTATTCGGTATATCAGTTTCTAGGATTTCAAAACAATGGTATCATTGTTTAAACAATGTATTCAGTTTTACTTTATTTTACATTTCTTGAAATTCACAACGGCGACCACCTTTAAAACTAAAAAATATTTACGTCATTCATTTGAAAATGTGCTTTTTAATTAGGAAATTAATTTTCAGCCGTGCACCGGAATGTAATGCGAAAATATTGCGTGTTTTGTATTCGGTATATCATTTTCCAGGAATTCTTAACAATGGTTTCATTGTTTAAACAATGTATTCGGTTTTACTTTATTTTACATTTCTAGAAATTCACACCGGCGAACACCTTTAAAACGAAAACTTATTTACTTCATTCTTTTGGAAATGTGCTTTTTTATTACGAAATTAATTTTCAGCCGTGCACCGGAATGTAATTCGAAAATATTGCGTGTTTTGTATTCGGTATATCAATTTCCAGGGTTCCCTAAATATGGTTTCATTGTTTAGACAATGTATTCAGTTTTACTTTATTTTACATTTCTAAAAATTCACACAGGCCAACACCTTTAAAACGAAAAAATATTTACGTCATTCATTTGGAAATGTGCTTTTTTATTAGAAAATTAATTTTCAGCCGTGCACCGGAATGTAATGCGAAAATATTGCGTGTTTTGTATTCGGTATATCAGTTTCCAGGATTCCCTAACAATGGTTTCATTTTTTAAACAATGTATTCGGTTTTACTTTATTTTACATTTGTGAAAACTCACACTGGCGAACTACTTTAAAACCGAAAAATTTTTACACCATTCATTTGAAAATGTGCTTATGCCCAAGCCGGGAATCGAAACCGGTCCCCTGTAATAGATCTCCAATGCTCTACCACTAAGCCACAAGGACTATGGCATCTCTCAATTATAAAAGTCGGTAAGGTTGCAACCACAGCACTAGATGGAAAAGACTTCATGAGCACACAATCTAGTGGCGAAACATGAGTAGCAAATGAACCCAGTATCGGTGAATATACATTTTTAATTAATTTTTCAACTACATTTCAGCAGTGAAATTACGCTTCAAATTATTGAATATTAAATACGTGAATAATCACATTGCTAACAAGTCGTAAACAGACTTATATAAGTGACAGATGCCAAGCTGGGCACCGACCTTGTGGCTTAGTGTTAAAGCACTGGAGCTCCAGGGGCCCGGGATCGATTCCCGTCTCGGACATTTTTCACTAAGTTGGTTTACGACTTGTTAGCAATGTGATTATTCACGTATTTAATATTCAATGGTTTCATTGTTTAAACAATATTCGGTTTTACTTTATTTTGCATTTCAAAAAACTCACACAGGTGAACTACTTTAAAACCGATAAATTTTTACTTCATTCATTTGTAAATAGGCTTTTTTATTAGGAAATTAATTTTCAGCCGTGCACCGGATTTTAATGCGAAAATATATCGTGTTTTGTATTGGGTATATCAGTTTGTAGGATTCCCTAACAATGGATTCATTGTTTAAATAATGATTTCAGTTTTACTTTATTTTACATTTCTAAAAATTCACACAGGTGATCTACTTTAAAACGAAAAAATATTTACGTCATTCATTTGGAAATGTGCTTTTTTATTAGGAAATTAATTTTCAGCCGTGCACCGGAATGTAATGCGAAAATATTGCGTGTTTTGTATTCGGTATATCAGTTTCCAGGATTCCCTAACAATGGTTTCATTTTTTAAACAATGTATTCGGTTTTACTTTATTTTACATTTGTGAAAAGTCACACTGGCGAACTACTTTAAAACCGAAAAATTTTTACACCATTCATTTGAAAATGTGCTTATGCCCAAGCCGGCAACCGAAACCGGTCCCCTGTAATAGATCTCCAATGCTCTACCACTAAGCCACAAGGACTATGGCATCTCTCAATTATAAAAGTCGGTAAGGTTGCAACCACAGCACTAGATGGAAAAGACTTCATGAGCACACAATCTAGTGGCGAAACATGAGTAGCAAATGAACCCAGTATCGGTGAATATACATTTTTAATTAATTTTTCAACTACATTTCAGCAGTGAAATTACGCTTCAAATTATTGAATATTAAATACGTGAATAATCACATTGCTAACAAGTCGTAAACAGACTTATATAAGTGACAGATGCCAAGCTGGGCACCGACCTTGTGGCTTAGTGTTAAAGCACTGGAGCTCCAGGGGCCCGGGATCGATTCCCGTCTCGGACATTTTTCACTAAGTTGGTTTACGACTTGTTAGCAATGTGATTATTCACGTATTTAATATTCAATGGTTTCATTGTTTAAACAATATTCGGTTTTACTTTATTTTGCATTTCAAAAAACTCACACAGGTGAACTACTTTAAAACCGATAAATTTTTACTTCATTCATTTGTAAATAGGCTTTTTTATTAGGAAATTAATTTTCAGCCGTGCACCGGATTTTAATGCGAAAATATATCGTGTTTTGTATTGGGTATATCAGTTTCTAGGATTCCCTAACAATGGATTCATTGTTTAAATAATGATTTCAGTTTTACTTTATTTTACATTTCTAAAAATTCACACAGGCGAACACCTTTAAAACGAAAAACTATTTACGTCATTCATTTGGAAATGTGCTTTTTTATTAGGAAATTAATTTTCAGCCGTGCACCGGAATGTAATGCGAAAATATTGCGTGTTTTGTATTCGGTATATCATTTTCCAAGATTTCCTAACAATGGTCTCATTGTTTAAACAATGTATTCAGTTTTGCTTCATTTTACATTTCTAAAAATTCACACAGGTGAACAACTTTAAAACCGAGAAATTTTTACATCTTTCGTTTGGAAATGTGCTTATTTATTAGAAAATTAATTTTCAGGCGTGCACCAGAATTTAATTCGAAAATATTGCGTGTTTTGTATTCGGTATATCAGTTTCTAAGATTTCAAAACAATAGTTTCATTGTTTAAACAATGCATTCAGTTTTACTTTATTTTACATTTCTAGAAATTCGCACCGGCGACCACCTTTAAAACGAAAAAATATTTACGTCATTCATTTGGAAATGTGCTTTTTTATTAGGAAATTAATTTTCAGCCGTGCACCGGAATGTAATGCGAAAATATTGCGTGTTTTGTATTCGGTATATCATTTTCCAGGAATTCTTAACAATGGTTTCATTGTTTAAACAATGTATTCGCTTTTACCTTATTTTACATTTCTAAAAACTCACACTGGCGAACAACATTAAAACCGAAATATTTTTACGTCATTCATTTGGAAATGTGCTTATTTATTAGGAAATTAATTTTCAGCCGTGCACCGGAATTTAATTCGAAAATATTGCGTGTTTGGTATTCGGTATATCAGTTTCTAGGATTTCAAAACAATGGTATCATTGTTTAAACAATGTATTCAGTTTTACTTTATTTTACATTTCTAGAAATTCACAACGGCGACCACCTTTAAAACTAAAAAATATTTACGTCATTCATTTGAAAATGTGCTTTTTAATTAGGAAATTAATTTTCAGCCGTGCACCGGAATGTAATGCGAAAATATTGCGTGTTTTGTATTCGGTATATCATTTTCCAGGAATTCTTAACAATGGTTTCATTGTTTAAACAATGTATTCGGTTTTACTTTATTTTACATTTCTAAAAACTCACACAGGTGATCTACTTTAAAACCGAAAATTTTTTACGTCATTCATTTGGAAATGTGCTTATTTATTAGGAAATTAATTTTCAGCCGTGCACCGGAATTTAATTCGAAAATATTGCGTGTTTTGTATTCGGTATATCAGTTTCTAGGATTTCAAAACAATGGTTTCATTGTTTAAACAATGTATTCAGTTTTACTTTATTTTACATTTCTAGAAATTCACACCGGATAACACCTTTAAAACGAAAACTTATTTACTTCATTCTTTTGGAAATGTGCTTTTTTATTACGAAATTAATTTTCAGCCGTGCACCGGAATGTAATTCGAAAATATTGCGTGTTTTGTATTCGGTATATCAATTTCCAGGGTTCCCTAAATATGGTTTCATTGTTTAGACAATGTATTCAGTTTTACTTTATTTTACATTTCTAAAAATTCACACAGGCCAACACCTTTAAAACGAAAAAATATTTACGTCATTCATTTGGAAATGTGCTTTTTTATTAGAAAATTAATTTTCAGCCGTGCACCGGAATGTAATGCGAAAATATTGCGTGTTTTGTATTCGGTATATCAGTTTCCAGGATTCCCTAACAATGGTTTCATTTTTTAAACAATGTATTCGGTTTTACTTTATTTTACATTTGTGAAAAGTCACACTGGCGAACTACTTTAAAACCGAAAAATTTTTACACCATTCATTTGAAAATGTGCTTATGCCCAAGCCGGGAACCGAAACCGGTCCCCTGTAATAGATCTCCAATGCTCTACCACTAAGCCACAAGGACTATGGCATCTCTCAATTATAAAAGTCGGTAAGGTTGCAACCACAGCACTAGATGGAAAAGACTTCATGAGCACACAATCTAGTGGCGAAACATGAGTAGCAAATGAACCCAGTATCGGTGAATATACATTTTTAATTAATTTTTCAACTACATTTCAGCAGTGAAATTACGCTTCAAATTATTGAATATTAAATACGTGAATAATCACATTGCTAACAAGTCGTAAACAGACTTATATAAGTGACAGATGCCAAGCTGGGCACCGACCTTGTGGCTTAGTGTTAAAGCACTGGAGCTCCAGGGGCCCGGGATCGATTCCCGTCTCGGACATTTTTCACTAAGTTGGTTTACGACTTGTTAGCAATGTGATTATTCACGTATTTAATATTCAATGGTTTCATTGTTTAAACAATATTCGGTTTTACTTTATTTTGCATTTCAAAAAACTCACACAGGTGAACTACTTTAAAACCGATAAATTTTTAATTCATTCATTTGTAAATAGGCTTTTTTATTAGGAAATTAATTTTCAGCCGTGCACCGGATTTTAATGCGAAAATATATCGTGTTTTGTATTGGGTATATCAGTTTCTAGGATTCCCTAACAATGGATTCATTGTTTAAATAATGATTTCAGTTTTACTTTATTTTACATTTCTAAAAATTCACACAGGCGAACACCTTTAAAACGAAAAAATATTTACGTCATTCATTTGGAAATGTGCTTTTTTATTAGGAAATTAATTTTCAGCCGTGCACCGGAATGTAATGCGAAAATATTGCGTGTTTTGTATTCGGTATATCATTTTCCAAGATTTCCTAACAATGGTCTCATTGTTTAAACAATGTATTCAGTTTTGCTTCATTTTACATTTCTAAAAATTCACACAGGTGAACAACTTTAAAACCGAGAAATTTTTACATCTTTCGTTTGGAAATGTGCTTATTTATTAGAAAATTAATTTTCAGGCGTGCACCAGAATTTAATTCGAAAATATTGCGTGTTTTGTATTCGGTATATCAGTTTCTAAGATTTCAAAACAATAGTTTCATTGTTTAAACAATGCATTCAGTTTTACTTTCTTTTACATTTCTAGAAATTCGCACCGGCGACCACCTTTAAAACGAAAAAATATTTACGTCATTCATTTGGAAATGTGCTTTTTTATTAGGAAATTAATTTTCAGCCGTGCAGCGGAATGTAATGCGAAAATATTGCGTGTTTTGTATTCGGTATATCATTTTCCAGGAATTCTTAACAATGGTTTCATTGTTTAAACAATGTATTCGCTTTTACCTTATTTTACATTTCTAAAAACTCACACTGGCGAACAACATTAAAACCGAAATATTTTTACGTCATTCATTTGGAAATGTGCTTATTTATTAGGAAATTAATTTTCAGCCGTGCACCGGAATTTAATTCGAAAATATTGCGTGTTTGGTATTCGGTATATCAGTTTCTAGGATTTCAAAACAATGGTATCATTGTTTAAACAATGTATTCAGTTTTACTTTATTTTACATTTCTTGAAATTCACAACGGCGACCACCTTTAAAACTAAAAAATATTTACGTCATTCATTTGAAAATGTGCTTTTTAATTAGGAAATTAATTTTCAGCCGTGCACCGGAATGTAATGCGAAAATATTGCGTGTTTTGTATTCGGTATATCATTTTCCAGGAATTCTTAACAATGGTTTCATTGTTTAAACAATGTATTCGGTTTTACTTTATTTTACATTTCTAGAAATTCACACCGGCGAACACCTTTAAAACGAAAACTTATTTACTTCATTCTTTTGGAAATGTGCTTTTTTATTACGAAATTAATTTTCAGCCGTGCACCGGAATGTAATTCGAAAATATTGCGTGTTTTGTATTCGGTATATCAATTTCCAGGGTTCCCTAAATATGGTTTCATTGTTTAGACAATGTATTCAGTTTTACTTTATTTTACATTTCTAAAAATTCACACAGGCCAACACCTTTAAAACGAAAAAATATTTACGTCATTCATTTGGAAATGTGCTTTTTTATTAGAAAATTAATTTTCAGCCGTGCACCGGAATGTAATGCGAAAATATTGCGTGTTTTGTATTCGGTATATCAGTTTCCAGGATTCCCTAACAATGGTTTCATTTTTTAAACAATGTATTCGGTTTTACTTTATTTTACATTTGTGAAAACTCACACTGGCGAACTACTTTAAAACCGAAAAATTTTTACACCATTCATTTGAAAATGTGCTTATGCCCAAGCCGGGAATCGAAACCGGTCCCCTGTAATAGATCTCCAATGCTCTACCACTAAGCCACAAGGACTATGGCATCTCTCAATTATAAAAGTCGGTAAGGTTGCAACCACAGCACTAGATGGAAAAGACTTCATGAGCACACAATCTAGTGGCGAAACATGAGTAGCAAATGAACCCAGTATCGGTGAATATACATTTTTAATTAATTTTTCAACTACATTTCAGCAGTGAAATTACGCTTCAAATTATTGAATATTAAATACGTGAATAATCACATTGCTAACAAGTCGTAAACAGACTTATATAAGTGACAGATGCCAAGCTGGGCACCGACCTTGTGGCTTAGTGTTAAAGCACTGGAGCTCCAGGGGCCCGGGATCGATTCCCGTCTCGGACATTTTTCACTAAGTTGGTTTACGACTTGTTAGCAATGTGATTATTCACGTATTTAATATTCAATGGTTTCATTGTTTAAACAATATTCGGTTTTACTTTATTTTGCATTTCAAAAAACTCACACAGGTGAACTACTTTAAAACCGATAAATTTTTACTTCATTCATTTGTAAATAGGCTTTTTTATTAGGAAATTAATTTTCAGCCGTGCACCGGATTTTAATGCGAAAATATATCGTGTTTTGTATTGGGTATATCAGTTTGTAGGATTCCCTAACAATGGATTCATTGTTTAAATAATGATTTCAGTTTTACTTTATTTTACATTTCTAAAAATTCACACAGGCGAACACCTTTAAAACGAAAAAATATTTACGTCATTCATTTGGAAATGTGCTTTTTTATTAGGAAATTAATTTTCAGCCGTGCACCGGAATGTAATGCGAAAATATTGCGTGTTTTGTATTCGGTATATCATTTTCCAAGATTTCCTAACAATGGTCTCATTGTTTAAACAATGTATTCAGTTTTGCTTCATTTTACATTTCTAAAAATTCACACAGGTGAACAACTTTAAAACCGAGAAATTTTTACATCTTTCGTTTGGAAATGTGCTTATTTATTAGAAAATTAATTTTCAGGCGTGCACCAGAATTTAATTTGAAAATATTGCGTGTTTTGTATTCGGTATATCAGTTTCTAAGATTTCAAAACAATAGTTTCATTGTTTAAACAATGCATTCAGTTTTACTTTATTTTACATTTCTAGAAATTCGCACCGGCGACCACCTTTAAAACGAAAAAATATTTACGTCATTCATTTGGAAATGCGCTTTTTTATTAGGAAATTAATTTTCAGCCGTGCACCGGAATGTAATGCGAAAATATTGCGTGTTTTGTATTCGGTATATCATTTTCCAGGAATTCTTAACAATGGTTTCATTGTTTAAACAATGTATTCGCTTTTACCTTATTTTACATTTCTAAAAACTCACACTGGCGAACAACATTAAAACCGAAATATTTTTACGTCATTCATTTGGAAATGTGCTTATTTATTAGGAAAATAATTTTCAGCCGTGCACCGGAATTTAATTCGAAAATATTGCGTGTTTGGTATTCGGTATAACAGATTCTAGGATTTCAAAACAATGGTATCATTGTTTAAACAATGTATTCAGTTTTACTTTATTTTACATTTCTAGAAATTCACACCGGCGACCACCTTTAATACGAAAAAATATTTACGTCATTCATTTGAAAATGTGCTTTTTAATTAGGAAATTAATTTTCAGCCGTGCACCGGAATGTAATGCGAAAATATTGCGTGTTTTTTATTCGGTATATCAGTTTCCAGGATTCCCTAACAATGGTTTCATTTTTTAAACAATTTATTCGGTTTTAATTTATTTTACATTTCTAAAAACTCACACTGGCGAACTAATTTAAAACCGAAAAATTTTTACACCATTCATTTGAAAATGTGCTTATGCCGAAGCCGGGAATCGAACATGGTCCCCTGGAATTGATCGCCAATGCTCTACCACTAAGCCACAAGGACGATGGCATCACTTGCTTATAAATTCGGTAAGGTTGCAACCACAGCACTAGATGGAAAAGACTTCATGAGCGCACAATCTAGTGGCGAAACATGAGTAGCAAATGAACCCAGTATCGGTGAATATACATTTTTAATTAATTTTTCAACTACATTTCAGCAGTGAAATTACGCTTCAAATTATTGAATATTAAATACGTGAATAATCACATTGCTAACAAGTCGTAAACAGACTTATATAAGTGACAGATGCCAAGCTGGCCAACGTCCTCGTGGCTTAGATTTAAAGCACTGGAGCTCCAGGGGCCCGGGATCGATTCCCGTCATGGACATTTTTCACTAAGTTGGTTTACGACTTGTTAGCAATGTGATTATTCACGTATTTAATATTCAATGGTTTCATTGTTTAAACAATATTCGGTTTTACTTTATTTTGCATTTCAAAAAACTCACACAGGTGAACTACTTTAAAACCGATAAATTTTTACTTCATTCATTTGTAAATAGGCTTTTTTATTAGGAAATTAATTTTCAGCCGTGCACCGGATTTTAATGCGAAAATATATCGTGTTTTGTATTGGGTATATCAGTTTCTAGGATTCCCTAATAAAGGTTTCATTGTTTAAATAATGTATTCAGTTTTACTTTATTTTACATTTCGAAAAATTCACACAGGCGAACACCTTTAAAACGAAAAAATATTTACGTCATTCATTTGGAAATGTGCTTTTTTATTAGGAAATTAATTTTCAGCCGTGCACCGGAATGTAATGCGAAAATATTGCGTGTTTTGTATTCGGTATATCATTTTCCAAGATTTCCTAACAATGGTCTCATTGTTTAAACAATGTATTCAGTTTTGCTTCATTTTACATTTCTAAAAATTCACACAGGCGAACAACTTTAAAACCGAGAAATTTTTACGTCTTTCATTTGGAAATGTGCTTATTTATTAGAAAATTAATTTTCAGGCGTGCACCAGAATTTAATTCGAAAATATTGCGTGTTTTGTATTCGGTATATCAGTTTCTAAGATTTCAAAACAATGGTTTCATTGTTTAAACAATGCATTCAATTTTACTTTATTTTACATTTCTAGAAATTGACACCGGCGACCACCTTTAAAACGAAAAAATATTTACGTCATTCATTTGGAAATGTGCTTTTTTATTAGGAAATTAATTTTCAGCCGTGCACCGGAATGTAATGCGAAAATATTGCGTGTTTTGTATTCGGTATATCATTTTCCAGGAATTCTTAACAATGGTTTCATTGTTTAAACAATGTATTCGCTTTTACCTTATTTTACATTTCTAAAAACTCACACTGGCGAACAACATTAAAACCGAAATATTTTTACGTCATTCATTTGGAAATGTGCTTATTTATTAGGAAATTAATTTTCAGCCGTGTACCGGAATTTAATTCGAAAATATTGCGTGTTTTGTATTCGGTATATCAGTTTCTAGGATTTCAAAACAATGGTATCATTGTTTAAACAATGTATTCAGTTTTACTTTATTTTACATTTCTAGAAATTCACACCGGCGACCACCTTTAATACGAAAAAATATTTACGTCATTCATTTGGAAATGTGCTTTTTTATTAGGAAATTAATTTTCAGCCGTGCACCGGAATGTCATGCGAAAATATTGCGTGTTTTGTATTCGGTATATCATTTTCCAGGAATTCTTAACAATGGTTTCATTGTTTAAACAATGTATTCGGTTTTACTTTATTTTACATTCCTAAAAACTCACACAGGTGATCTACTTTAAAACCGAAAATTTTTTACGTCATTCATTTGGAAATGTGCTGATTTATTAGGAAATTAATTTTCAGAGGTGCACCGGAATTTAATTCGAAAATATTGCGTGTTTTGTATTCGGTATATCAGTTTCTAGGATTTCAAAACAATGGTTTCATTGTTTAAACAATGTATTCAGTTTTAATTTATTTTACATTTCTAGAAATTCACAACGGCGAACACCTTTAAAACGAAAAAATATTTACTTCATTCATTTGGAAATGTGCTTTTTTATTACGAAATTAATTTTCAGCCGTGCAACGGAATGTAATTCGAAAATATTGCGTGTTTTGTATTCGGTATATCAATTTCCAGGGTTCCCTAAATATGGTTTCATTGTTTAAACAATGTATTCAGTTTAACTTTATTTTACATTTCTAAAAATTCACACAGGCGAACACCTTTAAAACGAAAAAATATTTACGTCATTCATTTGGAAATGTGCTTTCTTATTAGGAAATTAATTTTCAGCCGTGCACCGGAATGTAATGCGAAAATATTGCGTGTTTTGTATTCGGTATATCAGTTTCTAAGATTTCAAAACAATGGTTTCATTGTTTAAACAATGCATTCAATTTTACTTTATTTTACATTTCTAGAAATTGACACCGGCGACCACCTTTAAAACGAAAAAATATTTACGTCATTCATTTGGAAATGTGCTTTTTTATTAGGAAATTAATTTTCAGCCGTGCACCGGAATGTAATGCGAAAATATTGCGTGTTTTGTATTCGGTATATCATTTTCCAGGAATTCTTAACAATGGTTTCATTGTTTAAACAATGTATTCGCTTTTACCTTATTTTACATTTCTAAAAACTCACACTGGCGAACAACATTAAAACCGAAATATTTTTACGTCATTCATTTGGAAATGTGCTTATTTATTAGGAAATTAATTTTCAGCCGTGTACCGGAATTTAATTCGAAAATATTGCGTGTTTTGTATTCGGTATATCAGTTTCTAGGATTTCAAAACAATGGTATCATTGTTTAAACAATGTATTCAGTTTTACTTTATTTTACATTTCTAGAAATTCACACCGGCGACCACCTTTAATACGAAAAAATATTTACGTCATTCATTTGGAAATGTGCTTTTTTATTAGGAAATTAATTTTCAGCCGTGCACCGGAATGTCATGCGAAAATATTGCGTGTTTTGTATTCGGTATATCATTTTCCAGGAATTCTTAACAATGGTTTCATTGTTTAAACAATGTATTCGGTTTTACTTTATTTTACATTTCTAAAAACTCACACAGGTGATCTACTTTAAAACCGAAAATTTTTTACGTCATTCATTTGGAAATGTGCTGATTTATTAGGAAATTAATTTTCAGAGGTGCACCGGAATTTAATTCGAAAATATTGCGTGTTTTGTATTCGGTATATCAGTTTCTAGGATTTCAAAACAATCGTTTCATTGTTTAAACAATGTATTCAGTTTTAATTTATTTTACATTTCTAGAAATTCACAACGGCGAACACCTTTAAAACGAAAAAATATTTACTTCATTCATTTGGAAATGTGCTTTTTTATTACGAAATTAATTTTCAGCCGTGCAACGGAATGTAATTCGAAAATATTGCGTGTTTTGTATTCGGTATATCAATTTCCAGGGTTCCCTAAATATGGTTTCATTGTTTAAACAATGTATTCAGTTTAACTTTATTTTACATTTCTAAAAATTCACACAGGCGAACACCTTTAAAACGAAAAAATATTTACGTCATTCATTTGGAAATGTGCTTTCTTATTAGGAAATTAATTTTCAGCCGTGCACCGGAATGTAATGCGAAAATATTGCGTGTTTTGTATTCGGTATATCAGTTTCCAGGATTCCCTAACAATGGTTTCATTTTTTAAACAATGTATTTGGTTTTACTTTTTTTTACATTTGTGAAAACTCACAGTGGTGAACTACTTTAAAACCGAAAAAATTTTACACCATTCATTTGAAAACGTGCTTATGCCCAAGCCGGGAATCGAACCTGGTCCCCTGGAATTGATCGCCAATGCTCTACCACTAAGCCACAAGGACGATGGCATCACTTGCTTATAAATTCGGTAAGGTTGCAACCACAGCACTAGATGGAAAAGACTTCATGAGCGCACAATCTAGTGGCGAAACATGAGTAGCAAATGAACCCAGTATCGGTGAATATACATTTTTAATTAATTTTTCAACTACATTTCAGCAGTGAAATTACGCTTCAAATTATTGAATATTAAATACGTGAATAATCACATTGCTAACAAGTCGTAAACAGACTTATATAAGTGACAGATGCCAAGCTGGCCACCGTCCTCGTGGCTTAGATTTAAAGCACTGGAGCTCCAGGGGCCCGGGATCGATTCCCGTCATGGACATTTTTCACTAAGTTGGTTTACGACTTGTTAGCAATGTGATTATTCACGTATTTAATATTCAATGGTTTCATTGTTTAAACAATATTCGGTTTTACTTTATTTTGCATTTCAAAAAACTCACACAGGTGAACTACTTTAAAACCGATAAATTTTTACTTCATTCATTTGTAAATAGGCTTTTTTATTAGGAAATTAATTTTCAGCCGTGCACCGGATTTTAATGCGAAAATATATCGTGTTTTGTATTGGGTATATCAGTTTCTAGGATTCCCTAATAAAGGTTTCATTGTTTAAATAATGTATTCAGTTTTACTTTATTTTACATTTCGAAAAATTCACACAGGCGAACACCTTTAAAACGAAAAAATATTTACGTCATTCATTTGGAAATGTGCTTTTTTATTAGGAAATTAATTTTCAGCCGTGCACCGGAATGTAATGCGAAAATATTGCGTGTTTTGTATTCGGTATATCATTTTCCAAGATTTCCTAACAATGGTCTCATTGTTTAAACAATGTATTCAGTTTTGCTTCATTTTACATTTCTAAAAATTCACACAGGCGAACAACTTTAAAACCGAGAAATTTTTACGTCTTTCATTTGGAAATGTGCTTATTTATTAGAAAATTAATTTTCAGGCGTGCACCAGAATTTAATTCGAAAATATTGCGTGTTTTGTATTCGGTATATCAGTTTCTAAGATTTCAAAACAATGGTTTCATTGTTTAAACAATGCATTCAATTTTACTTTATTTTACATTTCTAGAAATTGACACCGGCGACCACCTTTAAAACGAAAAAATATTTACGTCATTCATTTGGAAATGTGCTTTTTTATTAGGAAATTAATTTTCAGCCGTGCACCGGAATGTAATGCGAAAATATTGCGTGTTTTGTATTCGGTATATCATTTTCCAGGAATTCTTAACAATGGTTTCATTGTTTAAACAATGTATTCGCTTTTACCTTATTTTACATTTCTAAAAACTCACACTGGCGAACAACATTAAAACCGAAATATTTTTACGTCATTCATTTGGAAATGTGCTTATTTATTAGGAAATTAATTTTCAGCCGTGTACCGGAATTTAATTCGAAAATATTGCGTGTTTTGTATTCGGTATATCAGTTTCTAGGATTTCAAAACAATGGTATCATTGTTTAAACAATGTATTCAGTTTTACTTTATTTTACATTTCTAGAAATTCACACCGGCGACCACCTTTAATACGAAAAAATATTTACGTCATTCATTTGGAAATGTGCTTTTTTATTAGGAAATTAATTTTCAGCCGTGCACCGGAATGTCATGCGAAAATATTGCGTGTTTTGTATTCGGTATATCATTTTCCAGGAATTCTTAACAATGGATTCATTGTTTAAACAATGTATTCGGTTTTACTTTATTTTACATTCCTAAAAACTCACACAGGTGATCTACTTTAAAACCGAAAATTTTTTACGTCATTCATTTGGAAATGTGCTGATTTATTAGGAAATTAATTTTCAGAGGTGCACCGGAATTTAATTCGAAAATATTGCGTGTTTTGTATTCGGTATATCAGTTTCTAGGATTTCAAAACAATGGTTTCATTGTTTAAACAATGTATTCAGTTTTAATTTATTTTACATTTCTAGAAATTCACAACGGCGAACACCTTTAAAACGAAAAAATATTTACTTCATTCATTTGGAAATGTGCTTTTTTATTACGAAATTAATTTTCAGCCGTGCAACGGAATGTAATTCGAAAATATTGCGTGTTTTGTATTCGGTATATCAATTTCCAGGGTTCCCTAAATATGGTTTCATTGTTTAAACAATGTATTCAGTTTAACTTTATTTTACATTTCTAAAAATTCACACAGGCGAACACCTTTAAAACGAAAAAATATTTACGTCATTCATTTGGAAATGTGCTTTCTTATTAGGAAATTAATTTTCAGCCGTGCACCGGAATGTAATGCGAAAATATTGCGTGTTTTGTATTCGGTATATCAGTTTCTAAGATTTCAAAACAATGGTTTCATTGTTTAAACAATGCATTCAATTTTACTTTATTTTACATTTCTAGAAATTGACACCGGCGACCACCTTTAAAACGAAAAAATATTTACGTCATTCATTTGGAAATGTGCTTTTTTATTAGGAAATTAATTTTCAGCCGTGCACCGGAATGTAATGCGAAAATATTGCGTGTTTTGTATTCGGTATATCATTTTCCAGGAATTCTTAACAATGGTTTCATTGTTTAAACAATGTATTCGCTTTTACCTTATTTTACATTTCTAAAAACTCACACTGGCGAACAACATTAAAACCGAAATATTTTTACGTCATTCATTTGGAAATGTGCTTATTTATTAGGAAATTAATTTTCAGCCGTGTACCGGAATTTAATTCGAAAATATTGCGTGTTTTGTATTCGGTATATCAGTTTCTAGGATTTCAAAACAATGGTATCATTGTTTAAACAATGTATTCAGTTTTACTTTATTTTACATTTCTAGAAATTCACACCGGCGACCACCTTTAATACGAAAAAATATTTACGTCATTCATTTGGAAATGTGCTTTTTTATTAGGAAATTAATTTTCAGCCGTGCACCGGAATGTCATGCGAAAATATTGCGTGTTTTGTATTCGGTATATCATTTTCCAGGAATTCTTAACAATGGTTTCATTGTTTAAACAATGTATTCGGTTTTACTTTATTTTACATTTCTAAAAACTCACACAGGTGATCTACTTTAAAACCGAAAATTTTTTACGTCATTCATTTGGAAATGTGCTGATTTATTAGGAAATTAATTTTCAGAGGTGCACCGGAATTTAATTCGAAAATATTGCGTGTTTTGTATTCGGTATATCAGTTTCTAGGATTTCAAAACAATCGTTTCATTGTTTAAACAATGTATTCAGTTTTAATTTATTTTACATTTCTAGAAATTCACAACGGCGAACACCTTTAAAACGAAAAAATATTTACTTCATTCATTTGGAAATGTGCTTTTTTATTACGAAATTAATTTTCAGCCGTGCAACGGAATGTAATTCGAAAATATTGCGTGTTTTGTATTCGGTATATCAATTTCCAGGGTTCCCTAAATATGGTTTCATTGTTTAAACAATGTATTCAGTTTAACTTTATTTTACATTTCTAAAAATTCACACAGGCGAACACCTTTAAAACGAAAAAATATTTACGTCATTCATTTGGAAATGTGCTTTCTTATTAGGAAATTAATTTTCAGCCGTGCACCGGAATGTAATGCGAAAATATTGCGTGTTTTGTATTCGGTATATCAGTTTCCAGGATTCCCTAACAATGGTTTCATTTTTTAAACAATGTATTTGGTTTTACTTTTTTTTACATTTGTGAAACCTCACAGTGGTGAACTACTTTAAAACCGAAAAAATTTTACACCATTCATTTGAAAACGTGCTTATGCCCAAGCCGGGAATCGAAACCGGTCTCCTGGAATAGATCTCCAATGCTCTACCACTAAGCCACAAGGACTATGGCATCTCTCACTTATAAATGTCGGTAAGTTTGCAACCACAGCACTAGATGGAAAAGATTTCATGAGCACACAATCTAGTGGCGAAACATGAGTAGCAATTGAACCCAGTATCGGTGAATATACATTTTTAATTAATTTTTCAACTACATTTCAGCAGTGAAATTACGCTTCAAATTATTGAATATTAAATAAGTGAATAATCACATTGCTAACAAGTCGTAAACAGACTTATATAAGTGACAGATGCCAAGCTGGGCACCGTCCTCGTGGCTTAGATTTAAAGCACTGGAGCTCCAGGGGCCCGGGATCGATTCCCGTCATGGACATTTTTCACTAAGTTGGTTTACGACTTGTTAGCAATGTGATTATTCACGTATTTAATATTCAATGGTTTCATTGTTTAAACAATATTCGGTTTTACTTTATTTTGCATTTCAAAAAACTCACACAGGTGAACTACTTTAAAACCGATAAATTTTTACTTCATTCATTTGTAAATAGGCTTTTTTATTAGGAAATTAATTTTCAGCCGTGCACCGGATTTTAATGCGAAAATATATCGTGTTTTGTATTGGGTATATCAGTTTCTAGGATTCCCTAATAATGGTTTCATTGTTTAAATAATGTATTCAGTTTTACTTTATTTTACATTTCGAAAAATTCACACAGGCGAACACCTTTAAAACGAAAAAATATTTACGTCATTCATTTGGAAATGTGCTTTTTTATTAGGAAATTAATTTTCAGCCGTGCACCGGAATGTAATGCGAAAATATTGCGTGTTTTGTATTCGGTATATCATTTTCCAAGATTTCCTAACAATGGTCTCATTGTTTAAACAATGTATTCAGTTTTGCTTCATTTTACATTTCTAAAAATTCACACAGGCGAACAACTTTAAAACCGAGAAATTTTTACGTCTTTCATTTGGAAATGTGCTTATTTATTAGAAAATTAATTTTCAGGCTTGCACCAGAATTTAATTCGAAAATATTGCGTGTTTTGTATTCGGTATATCAGTTTCTAAGATTTCAAAACAATGGTTTCATTGTTTAAACAATGCATTCAATTTTACTTTATTTTACATTTCTAGAAATTGACACCGGCGACCACCTTTAAAACGAAAAAATATTTACGTCATTCATTTGGAAATGTGCTTTTTTATTAGGAAATTAATTTTCAGCCGTGCACCGGAATGTAATGCGAAAATATTGCGTGTTTTGTATTCGGTATATCATTTTCCAGGAATTCTTAACAATGGTTTCATTGTTTAAACAATGTATTCGCTTTTACCTTATTTTATATTTCTAAAAACTCACACTGGCGAACAACATTAAAACCGAAATATTTTTACGTCATTCATTTGGAAATGTGCTGATTTATTAGGAAATTAATTTTCAGAGGTGCACCGGAATTTAATTCGAAAATATTGCGTGTTTTGTATTCGGTATATCAGTTTCTAGGATTTCAAAACAATCGTTTCATTGTTTAAACAATGTATTCAGTTTTAATTTATTTTACATTTCTAGAAATTCACAACGGCGAACACCTTTAAAACGAAAAAATATTTACTTCATTCATTTGGAAATGTGCTTTTTTATTACGAAATTAATTTTCAGCCGTGCAACGGAATGTAATTCGAAAATATTGCGTGTTTTGTATTCGGTATATCAATTTCCAGGGTTCCCTAAATATGGTTTCATTGTTTAAACAATGTATTCAGTTTAACTTTATTTTACATTTCTAAAAATTCACACAGGCGAACACCTTTAAAACGAAAAAATATTTACGTCATTCATTTGGAAATGTGCTTTCTTATTAGGAAATTAATTTTCAGCCGTGCACCGGAATGTAATGCGAAAATATTGCGTGTTTTGTATTCGGTATATCAGTTTCCAGGATTCCCTAACAATGGTTTCATTTTTTAAACAATGTATTTGGTTTTACTTTTTTTTACATTTGTGAAAACTCACAGTGGTGAACTACTTTAAAACCGAAAAAATTTTACACCATTCATTTGAAAACGTGCTTATGCCCAAGCCGGGAATCGAACCTGGTCCCCTGGAATTGATCGCCAATGCTCTACCACTAAGCCACAAGGACGATGGCATCACTTGCTTATAAATTCGGTAAGGTTGCAACCACAGCACTAGATGGAAAAGACTTCATGAGCGCACAATCTAGTGGCGAAACATGAGTAGCAAATGAACCCAGTATCGGTGAATATACATTTTTAATTAATTTTTCAACTACATTTCAGCAGTGAAATTACGCTTCAAATTATTGAATATTAAATACGTGAATAATCACATTGCTAACAAGTCGTAAACAGACTTATATAAGTGACAGATGCCAAGCTGGCCACCGTCCTCGTGGCTTAGATTTAAAGCACTGGAGCTCCAGGGGCCCGGGATCGATTCCCGTCATGGACATTTTTCACTAAGTTGGTTTACGACTTGTTAGCAATGTGATTATTCACGTATTTAATATTCAATGGTTTCATTGTTTAAACAATATTCGGTTTTACTTTATTTTGCATTTCAAAAAACTCACACAGGTGAACTACTTTAAAACCGATAAATTTTTACTTCATTCATTTGTAAATAGGCTTTTTTATTAGGAAATTAATTTTCAGCCGTGCACCGGATTTTAATGCGAAAATATATCGTGTTTTGTATTGGGTATATCAGTTTCTAGGATTCCCTAATAAAGGTTTCATTGTTTAAATAATGTATTCAGTTTTACTTTATTTTACATTTCGAAAAATTCACACAGGCGAACACCTTTAAAACGAAAAAATATTTACGTCATTCATTTGGAAATGTGCTTTCTTATTAGGAAATTAATTTTCAGCCGTGCACCGGAATGTAATGCGAAAATATTGCGTGTTTTGTATTCGGTATATCAGTTTCCAGGATTCCCTAACAATGGTTTCATTTTTTAAACAATGTATTTGGTTTTACTTTTTTTTACATTTGTGAAAACTCACAGTGGTGAACTACTTTAAAACCGAAAAAATTTTACACCATTCATTTGAAAACGTGCTTATGCCCAAGCCGGGAATCGAACCTGGTCCCCTGGAATTGATCGCCAATGCTCTACCACTAAGCCACAAGGACGATGGCATCACTTGCTTATAAATTCGGTAAGGTTGCAACCACAGCACTAGATGGAAAAGACTTCATGAGCGCACAATCTAGTGGCGAAACATGAGTAGCAAATGAACCCAGTATCGGTGAATATACATTTTTAATTAATTTTTCAACTACATTTCAGCAGTGAAATTACGCTTCAAATTATTGAATATTAAATACGTGAATAATCACATTGCTAACAAGTCGTAAACAGACTTATATAAGTGACAGATGCCAAGCTGGCCACCGTCCTCGTGGCTTAGATTTAAAGCACTGGAGCTCCAGGGGCCCGGGATCGACTCCCGTCATGGACATTTTTCACTAAGTTGGTTTACGACTTGTTAGCAATGTGATTATTCACGTATTTAATATTCAATGGTTTCATTGTTTAAACAATATTCGGTTTTACTTTATTTTGCATTTCAAAAAACTCACACAGGTGAACTACTTTAAAACCGATAAATTTTTACTTCATTCATTTGTAAATAGGCTTTTTTATTAGGAAATTAATTTTCAGCCGTGCACCGGATTTTAATGCGAAAATATATCGTGTTTTGTATTGGGTATATCAGTTTCTAGGATTCCCTAATAAAGGTTTCATTGTTTAAATAATGTATTCAGTTTTACTTTATTTTACATTTCGGAAAATTCACACAGGCGAACACCTTTAAAACGAAAAAATATTTACGTCATTCATTTGGAAATGTGCTTTTTTATTAGGAAATTAATTTTCAGCCGTGCACCGGAATGTAATGCGAAAATATTGCGTGTTTTGTATTCGGTATATCATTTTCCAAGATTTCCTAACAATGGTCTCATTGTTTAAACAATGTATTCAGTTTTGCTTCATTTTACATTTCTAAAAATTCACACAGGCGAACAACTTTAAAACCGAGAAATTTTTACGTCTTTCATTTGGAAATGTGCTTATTTATTAGAAAATTAATTTTCAGGCGTGCACCAGAATTTAATTCGAAAATATTGCGTGTTTTGTATTCGGTATATCAGTTTCTAAGATTTCAAAACAATGGTTTCATTGTTTAAACAATGCATTCAATTTTACTTTATTTTACATTTCTAGAAATTGACACCGGCGACCACCTTTAAAACGAAAAAATATTTACGTCATTCATTTGGAAATGTGCTTTTTTATTAGGAAATTAATTTTCAGCGTGCACCGGAATGTAATGCGAAAATATTGCGTGTTTTGTATTCGGTATATCATTTTCCAGGAATTCTTAACAATGGTTTCATTGTTTAAACAATGTATTCGCTTTTACCTTATTTTACATTTCTAAAAACTCACACTGGCGAACAACATTAAAACCGAAATATTTTTACGTCATTCATTTGGAAATGTGCTTATTTATTAGGAAATTAATTTTCAGCCGTGTACCGGAATTTAATTCGAAAATATTGCGTGTTTTGTATTCGGTATATCAGTTTCTAGGATTTCAAAACAATGGTATCATTGTTTAAACAATGTATTCAGTTTTACTTTATTTTACATTTCTAGAAATTCACACCGGCGACCACCTTTAATACGAAAAAATATTTACGTCATTCATTTGGAAATGTGCTTTTTTATTAGGAAATTAATTTTCAGCCGTGCACCAGAATGTCATGCGAAAATATTGCGTGTTTTGTATTCGGTATATCATTTTCCAGGAATTCTTAACAATGGTTTCATTGTTTAAACAATGTATTCGGTTTTACTTTATTTTACATTCCTAAAAACTCACACAGGTGATCTACTTTAAAACCGAAAATTTTTTACGTCATTCATTTGGAAATGTGCTGATTTATTAGGAAATTAATTTTCAGAGGTGCACCGGAATTTAATTCGAAAATATTGCGTGTTTTGTATTCGGTATATCAGTTTCTAGGATTTCAAAACAATGGTTTCATTGTTTAAACAATGTATTCAGTTTTAATTTATTTTACATTTCTAGAAATTCACAACGGCGAACACCTTTAAAACGAAAAAATATTTACTTCATTCATTTGGAAATGTGCTTTTTTATTACGAAATTAATTTTCAGCCGTGCAACGGAATGTAATTCGAAAATATTGCGTGTTTTGTATTCGGTATATCAATTTCCAGGGTTCCCTAAATATGGTTTCATTGTTTAAACAATGTATTCAGTTTAACTTTATTTTACATTTCTAAAAATTCACACAGGCGAACACCTTTAAAACGAAAAAATATTTACGTCATTCATTTGGAAATGTGCTTTCTTATTAGGAAATTAATTTTCAGCCGTGCACCGGAATGTAATGCGAAAATATTGCGTGTTTTGTATTCGGTATATCAGTTTCTAAGATTTCAAAACAATGGTTTCATTGTTTAAACAATGCATTCAATTTTACTTTATTTTACATTTCTAGAAATTGACACCGGCGACCACCTTTAAAACGAAAAAATATTTACGTCATTCATTTGGAAATGTGCTTTTTTATTAGGAAATTAATTTTCAGCCGTGCACCGGAATGTAATGCGAAAATATTGCGTGTTTTGTATTCGGTATATCATTTTCCAGGAATTCTTAACAATGGTTTCATTGTTTAAACAATGTATTCGCTTTTACCTTATTTTACATTTCTAAAAACTCACACTGGCGAACAACATTAAAACCGAAATATTTTTACGTCATTCATTTGGAAATGTGCTTATTTATTAGGAAATTAATTTTCAGCCGTGTACCGGAATTTAATTCGAAAATATTGCGTGTTTTGTATTCGGTATATCAGTTTCTAGGATTTCAAAACAATGGTATCATTGTTTAAACAATGTATTCAGTTTTACTTTATTTTACATTTCTAGAAATTCACACCGGCGACCACCTTTAATACGAAAAAATATTTACGTCATTCATTTGGAAATGTGCTTTTTTATTAGGAAATTAATTTTCAGCCGTGCACCGGAATGTCATGCGAAAATATTGCGTGTTTTGTATTCGGTATATCATTTTCCAGGAATTCTTAACAATGGTTTCATTGTTTAAACAATGTATTCGGTTTTACTTTATTTTACATTTCTAAAAACTCACACAGGTGATCTACTTTAAAACCGAAAATTTTTTACGTCATTCATTTGGAAATGTGCTGATTTATTAGGAAATTAATTTTCAGAGGTGCACCGGAATTTAATTCGAAAATATTGCGTGTTTTGTATTCGGTATATCAGTTTCTAGGATTTCAAAACAATCGTTTCATTGTTTAAACAATGTATTCAGTTTTAATTTATTTTACATTTCTAGAAATTCACAACGGCGAACACCTTTAAAACGAAAAAATATTTACTTCATTCATTTGGAAATGTGCTTTTTTATTACGAAATTAATTTTCAGCCGTGCAACGGAATGTAATTCGAAAATATTGCGTGTTTTGTATTCGGTATATCAATTTCCAGGGTTCCCTAAATATGGTTTCATTGTTTAAACAATGTATTCAGTTTAACTTTATTTTACATTTCTAAAAATTCACACAGGCGAACACCTTTAAAACGAAAAAATATTTACGTCATTCATTTGGAAATGTGCTTTCTTATTAGGAAATTAATTTTCAGCCGTGCACCGGAATGTAATGCGAAAATATTGCGTGTTTTGTATTCGGTATATCAGTTTCCAGGATTCCTTAACAATGGTTTCATTTTTTAAACAATGTATTTGGTTTTACTTTTTTTTACATTTGTGAAACCTCACAGTGGTGAACTACTTTAAAACCGAAAAAATTTTACACCATTCATTTGAAAACGTGCTTATGCCCAAGCCGGGAATCGAAACCGGTCTCCTGGAATAGATCTCCAATGCTCTACCACTAAGCCACAAGGACTATGGCATCTCTCACTTATAAATGTCGGTAAGTTTGCAACCACAGCACTAGATGGAAAAGATTTCATGAGCACACAATCTAGTGGCGAAACATGAGTAGCAATTGAACCCAGTATCGGTGAATATACATTTTTAATTAATTTTTCAACTACATTTCAGCAGTGAAATTACGCTTCAAATTATTGAATATTAAATAAGTGAATAATCACATTGCTAACAAGTCGTAAACAGACTTATATAAGTGACAGATGCCAAGCTGGGCACCGTCCTCGTGGCTTAGATTTAAAGCACTGGAGCTCCAGGGGCCCGGGATCGATTCCCGTCATGGACATTTTTCACTAAGTTGGTTTACGACTTGTTAGCAATGTGATTATTCACGTATTTAATATTCAATGGTTTCATTGTTTAAACAATATTCGGTTTTACTTTATTTTGCATTTCAAAAAACTCACACAGGTGAACTACTTTAAAACCGATAAATTTTTACTTCATTCATTTTTAAATAGGCTTTTTTATTAGGAAATTAATTTTCAGCCGTGCACCGGATTTTAATGCGAAAATATATCGTGTTTTGTATTGGGTATATCAGTTTCTAGGATTCCCTAATAATGGTTTCATTGTTTAAATAATGTATTCAGTTTTACTTTATTTTACATTTCGAAAAATTCACACAGGCGAACACCTTTAAAACGAAAAAATATTTACGTCATTCATTTGGAAATGTGCTTTTTTATTAGGAAATTAATTTTCAGCCGTGCACCGGAATGTAATGCGAAAATATTGCGTGTTTTGTATTCGGTATATCATTTTCCAAGATTTCCTAACAATGGTCTCATTGTTTAAACAATGTATTCAGTTTTGCTTCATTTTACATTTCTAAAAATTCACACAGGCGAACAACTTTAAAACCGAGAAATTTTTACGTCTTTCATTTGGAAATGTGCTTATTTATTAGAAAATTAATTTTCAGGCGTGCACCAGAATTTAATTCGAAAATATTGCGTGTTTTGTATTCGGTATATCAGTTTCTAAGATTTCAAAACAATGGTTTCATTGTTTAAACAATGCATTCAATTTTACTTTATTTTACATTTCTAGAAATTGACACCGGCGACCACCTTTAAAACGAAAAAATATTTACGTCATTCATTTGGAAATGTGCTTTTTTATTAGGAAATTAATTTTCAGCCGTGCACCGGAATGTAATGCGAAAATATTGCGTGTTTTGTATTCGGTATATCATTTTCCAGGAATTCTTAACAATGGTTTCATTGTTTAAACAATGTATTCGCTTTTACCTTATTTTATATTTCTAAAAACTCACACTGGCGAACAACATTAAAACCGAAATATTTTTACGTCATTCATTTGGAAATGTGCTTATTTATTAGGAAATTAATTTTCAGCCGTGTACCGGAATTTAATTCGAAAATATTGCGTGTTTTGTATTCGGTATATCAGTTTCTAGGATTTCAAAACAATGGTATCATTGTTTAAACAATGTATTCAGTTTTACTTTATTTTACATTTCTAGAAATTCACACCGGCGACCACCTTTAATACGAAAAAATATTTACGTCATTCATTTGGAAATGTGCTTTTTTATTAGGAAATTAATTTTCAGCCGTGCACCGGAATGTCATGCGAAAATATTGCGTGTTTTGTATTCGGTATATCATTTTCCAGGAATTCTTAACAATGGTTTCATTGTTTAAACAACGTATTCGGTTTTACTTTATTTTACATTTCTAAAAACTCACACAGGTGATCTACTTTAAAACCGAAAATTTTTTACGTCATTCATATGGAAATGTGCTGATTTATTAGGAAATTAATTTTCAGAGGTGCACCGGAATTTAATTCGAAAATATTGCGTGTTTTGTATTCGGTATATCAGTTTCTAGGATTTCAAAACAATGGTTTCATTGTTTAAACAATGTATTCAGTTTTAATTTATTTTACATTTCTAGAAATTCACAACGGCGAACACCTTTAAAACGAAAAAATATTTACTTCATTCATTTGGAAATGTGCTTTTTTATTACGAAATTAATTTTCAGCCGTGCAACGGAATGTAATTCGAAAATATTGCGTGTTTTGTATTCGGTATATCAATTTCCAGGGTTCCCTAAATATGGTTTCATTGTTTAAACAATGTATTCAGTTTAACTTTATTTTACATTTCTAAAAATTCACACAGGCGAACACCTTTAAAACGAAAAAATATTTACGTCATTCATTTGGAAATGTGCTTTCTTATTAGGAAATTAATTTTCAGCCGTGCACCGGAATGTAATGCGAAAATATTGCGTGTTTTGTATTCGGTATATCAGTTTCTAAGATTTCAAAACAATGGTTTCATTGTTTAAACAATGCATTCAATTTTACTTTATTTTACATTTCTAGAAATTGACACCGGCGACCACCTTTAAAACGAAAAAATATTTACGTCATTCATTTGGAAATGTGCTTTTTTATTAGGAAATTAATTTTCAGCCGTGCACCGGAATGTAATGCGAAAATATTGCGTGTTTTGTATTCGGTATATCATTTTCCAGGAATTCTTAACAATGGTTTCATTGTTTAAACAATGTATTCGCTTTTACCTTATTTTACATTTCTAAAAACTCACACTGGCGAACAACATTAAAACCGAAATATTTTTACGTCATTCATTTGGAAATGTGCTTATTTATTAGGAAATTAATTTTCAGCCGTGTACCGGAATTTAATTCGAAAATATTGCGTGTTTTGTATTCGGTATATCAGTTTCTAGGATTTCAAAACAATGGTATCATTGTTTAAACAATGTATTCAGTTTTACTTTATTTTACATTTCTAGAAATTCACACCGGCGACCACCTTTAATACGAAAAAATATTTACGTCATTCATTTGGAAATGTGCTTTTTTATTAGGAAATTAATTTTCAGCCGTGCACCGGAATGTCATGCGAATTTCGGTATTCGGTATATCATTTTCCAGGAATTCTTAACAATGGTTTCATTGTTTAAACAATGTATTCGGTTTTACTTTATTTTACATTTCTAAAAACTCACACAGGTGATCTACTTTAAAACCGAAAATTTTTTACGTCATTCATTTGGAAATGTGCTGATTTATTAGGAAATTAATTTTCAGAGGTGCACCGGAATTTAATTCGAAAATATTGCGTGTTTTGTATTCGGTATATCAGTTTCTAGGATTTCAAAACAATCGTTTCATTGTTTAAACAATGTATTCAGTTTTAATTTATTTTACATTTCTAGAAATTCACAACGGCGAACACCTTTAAAACGAAAAAATATTTACTTCATTCATTTGGAAATGTGCTTTTTTATTACGAAATTAATTTTCAGCCGTGCAACGGAATGTAATTCGAAAATATTGCGTGTTTTGTATTCGGTATATCAATTTCCAGGGTTCCCTAAATATGGTTTCATTGTTTAAACAATGTATTCAGTTTAACTTTATTTTACATTTCTAAAAATTCACACAGGCGAACACCTTTAAAACGAAAAAATATTTACGTCATTCATTTGGAAATGTGCTTTTGTATTCGGTATATCAGTTTCTAAGATTTCAAAACAATGGTTTCATTGTTTAAACAATGCATTCAATTTTACTTTATTTTACATTTCTAGAAATTGACACCGGCGACCACCTTTAAAACGAAAAAATATTTACGTCATTCATTTGGAAACGTGCTTTTTTACGTCATTCATTTGGAAATGTGCTGATTTATTAGGAAATTAATTTTCAGAGGTGCACCGGAATTTAATTCGAAAATATTGCGTGTTTTGTATTCGGTATATCAGTTTCTAGGATTTCAAAACAATCGTTTCATTGTTTAAACAATGTATTCAGTTTTAATTTATTTTACATTTCTAGAAATTCACAACGGCGAACACCTTTAAAACGAAAAAATATTTACTTCATTCATTTGGAAATGTGCTTTTTTATTACGAAATTAATTTTCAGCCGTGCAACGGAATGTAATTCGAAAATATTGCGTGTTTTGTATTCGGTATATCAATTTCCAGGGTTCCCTAAATATGGTTTCATTGTTTAAACAATGTATTCAGTTTAACTTTATTTTACATTTCTAAAAATTCACACAGGCGAACACCTTTAAAACGAAAAAATATTTACGTCATTCATTTGGAAATGTGCTTTCTTATTAGGAAATTAATTTTCAGCCGTGCACCGGAATGTAATGCGAAAATATTGCGTGTTTTGTATTCGGTATATCAGTTTCCAGGATTCCCTAACAATGGTTTCATTTTTTAAACAATGTATTTGGTTTTACTTTTTTTTACATTTGTGAAAACTCACACTGGTGAACTACTTTAAAACCGAAAAAATTTTACACCATTCATTTGAAAACGTGCTTATGCCCAAGCCGGGAATCGAAACCGGTCTCCTGGAATAGATCTCCAATGCTCTACCACTAAGCCACAAGGACTATGGCATCTCTCACTTATAAATGTCGGTAAGGTTGCAACCACAGCACTAGATGGAAAAGATTTCATGAGCACACAATCTAGTGGCGAAACATGAGTAGCAAATGAACCCAGTATCGGTGAATATACATTTTTAATTAATTTTTCAACTACATTTCAGCAGTGAAATTACGCTTCAAATTATTGAATATTAAATAAGTGAATAATCACATTGCTAACAAGTCGTAAACAGACTTATATAAGTGACAGATGCCAAGCTGGGCACCGTCCTCGTGGCTTAGATTTAAAGCACTGGAGCTCCAGGGGCCCGGGATCGATTCCCGTCATGGACATTTTTCACTAAGTTGGTTTACGACTTGTTAGCAATGTGATTATTCACGTATTTAATATTCAATGGTTTCATTGTTTAAACAATATTCGGTTTTACTTTATTTTGCATTTCAAAAAACTCACACAGGTGAACTACTTTAAAACCGATAAATTTTTACTTCATTCATTTGTAAATAGGCTTTTTTATTAGGAAATTAATTTTCAGCCGTGCACCGGATTTTAATGCGAAAATATATCGTGTTTTGTATTGGGTATATCAGTTTCTAGGATTCCCTAATAATGGTTTCATTGTTTAAATAATGTATTCAGTTTTACTTTATTTTACATTTCGAAAAATTCACACAGGCGAACACCTTTAAAACGAAAAAATATTTACGTCATTCATTTGGAAATGTGCTTTTTTATTAGGAAATTAATTTTCAGCCGTGCACCGGAATGTAATGCGAAAATATTGCGTGTTTTGTATTCGGTATATCATTTTCCAAGATTTCCTAACAATGGTCTCATTGTTTAAACAATGTATTCAGTTTTGCTTCATTTTACATTTCTAAAAATTCACACAGGCGAACAACTTTAAAACCGAGAAATTTTTACGTCTTTCGTTTGGAAATGTGCTTATTTATTAGAAAATTAATTTTCAGGCGTGCACCAGAATTTAATTCGAAAATATTGCGTGTTTTGTATTCGGTATATCAGTTTCTAAGATTTCAAAACAAT
This sequence comes from Maratus speciosus, assembly GCA_963932465.1. Classification (NCBI taxonomy): domain Eukaryota; kingdom Metazoa; phylum Arthropoda; class Arachnida; order Araneae; family Salticidae; genus Maratus; species Maratus speciosus. Next base: position 363,295 of record CAWVRF010001488.1, on the reverse strand, counting down.
GGTTTCATTGTTTAAACAATGCATTCAATTTTACTTTATTTTACATTTCTAGAAATTCACACCGGCGACCACCTTTAAAACGAAAAAATATTTACGTCATTCATTTGGAAATGTGCTTTTTTATTAGGAAATTAATTTTCAGCCGTGCACCGGAATGTAATGCGAAAATATTGCGTGTTTTGTATTCGGTATATCATTTTCCAGGAATTCTTAACAATGGTTTCATTGTTTAAACAATGTATTCGCTTTTACCTTATTTTACATTTCTAAAAACTCACACTGGCGAACAACATTAAAACCGAAATATTTTTACGTCATTCATTTGGAAATGTGCTTATTTATTAGGAAATTAATTTTCAGACGTGTACCGGAATTTAATTCGAAAATATTGCGTGTTTTGTATTCGGTATATCAGTTTCTAGGATTTCAAAACAATGGTTTCATTGTTTAAACAATGTATTCAGTTTTACTTTATTTTACATTTCTAAAAATTCACACAGGCGAACACCTTTAAAACGAAAAAATATTTACTTCATTCATTTGTAAATAGGCTTTTTTATTAGGAAATTAATTTTCAGCCGTGCACCGGATTTTAATGCGAAAATATATCGTGTTTTGTATTGGGTATATCAGTTTCTAGGATTCCCTAATAATGGTTTCATTGTTTAAATAATGTATTCAGTTTTACTTTATTTTACATTTCGAAAAATTCACACAGGCGAACACCTTTAAAACGAAAAAATATATACGTCATTCATTTGGAAATGTGCTTTTTTATTAGGAAATTAATTTTCAGCCGTGCACCGGAATGTAATGCGAAAATATTGCGTGTTTTGTATTCGGTATATCATTTTCCAAGATTTCCTAACAATGGTCTCATTGTTTAAACAATGTATTCAGTTTTGCTTCATTTTACATTTCTAAAAATTCACACAGGCGAACAACTTTAAAACCGAGAAATTTTTACGTCTTTCATTTGGAAATGTGCTTATTTATTAGAAAATTAATTTTCAGGCGTGCACCAGAATTTAATTCGAAAATATTGCGTGTTTTGTATTCGGTATATCAGTTTCTAAGATTTCAAAACAATGGATTCATTGTTTAAACAATGCATTCAATTTTACTTTATTTTACATTTCTAGAAATTCACACTGGCGACCACCTTTAAAACGAAAAAATATTTACGTCATTCATTTGGAAATGTGCTTTTTTATTAGGAAATTAATTTTCAGCCGTGCACCGGAATGTAATGCGAAAATATTGCGTGTTTTGTATTCGGTATATCATTTTCCAGGAATTCTTAGCAATGGTTTCATTGTTTAAACAATGTATTCGCTTTTACCTTATTTTACATTTCTAAAAACTCACACTGGCGAACAACATTAAAACCGAAATATTTTTACGTCATTCATTTGGAAATGTGCTTATTTATTAGGAAATTAATTTTCAGCCGTGTACCGGAAGTTAATTCGAAAATATTGCGTGTTTTGTATTCGGTATATCAGTTTCTAGGATTTCAAAACAATGGTATCATTGTTTAAACAATGTATTCAGTTTTACTTTATTTTACATTTCTAGAAATTCACACCGGCGACCACCTTTAATACGAAAAAATATTTACGTCATTCATTTGAAAATGTGCTTTTTAATTAGGAAATTAATTTTCAGCCGTGCACCGGAATGTAATGCGAAAATATTGCGTGTTTTTTATTCGGTATATCAGTTTCCAGGATTCCCTAACAATGGTTTCATTTTTTAAACAATGTATTCGGTTTTACTTTATTTTACATTTCTAAAAACTCACACTGGCGAACTAATTTAAAACCGAAAAATTTTTACACCATTCATTTGAAAATGTGCTTATGCCGAAGCCGGGAATCGAACCTGGTCCACTGGAATTGATCGCCAATGTTCTACCACTAAGCCACAAGGACGATGTCGTCTATAGCTTATAAATTCGGTAAGGTTGCAACCACAGCACTAGATGGAAAAGACTTCATGAGCGCACAATCTAGTGGCGAAACATGAGTAGCAAATGAACACAGTATCGGTGAATATACATTTTTAATTAATTTTTCAACGACATTTCAGCAGTGAAATTACGTTTCAAATTATTGAATATTAAATACGTGAATAATCACATTGCTAACAAGTCGTAAACAGACTTATATAAGTGACAGATGCCAAGCTGGGCACCGTCCTTGTGGCTTAGTGTTAGAGTACTGGAGCTCCAGGGGCCCGGGATCGATTCCCGTCTTGGACATTTTTCACTTAGTTGGTTTACGATTTGTTAGCAATGTGATTATTCACGTGTTTAAGATTCAATGGTTTCATTGTTTAAACAATATTCGGTTTTACTTTATTTTGCATTTCAAAAAACTCACGCAGGTGAACTACTTTAAAACCGAAAAATTTTTACTTCATTCATTTGTAAATAGGCTTTTTTATTAGGAAATTAATTTTCAGCCGTGCACCGGAATTTAATTCGAAAATATTTCATGTTTTGTATTCGGTATATTAGTTTCAAGGATTTCCTAACAATGGTCTCATTGTTTGAACAATGCATTCAGTTTTACTTTATTTTACATTTCTAAAAACTCACACTGGCGAACAACTTTAAAACCGAAAAATTTTTACGTCATTCATTTTTATATGGGCCCCACCAGTGGCCGAGAGGTTCTGCTCTCGAAGCTGGTAGACGGGAAGTGCTGGGTTCGAACCCAATCGCGCCTGTCGGCCTAATCGTTCGGAGTTTTCGTGGTTTTCTTCGAACCTTGGTTTTCCAAGCGTTAATACGGGTTTGGTTCCCTTAGAAAGACCCCCACGAAGGGCACTCCCCCCCTTAGGGCCTATATCCCTCGTGTATATAATTGGCCGTCATAAACACAACCAACCAACCAATCATTTTTATATGTGCTTATTTATTAGGAAATTAATTTTCAGCCGTGCACCGGAATTTAATTCGAAAATATTGCGTGTTTTGTATTCGGTATATCAGTTTCTAGGATTTCCTAACAATGGTTTCATTGTTTAAACAATGTATTCAGTTTTACTTTATTTTACATTTCTAAAAATTCACACAGGCGAACACCTTTAAAACGAAAAAATATTTACGTCATTCATTTGGAAATGTGCTTTTTTATTAGGAAATTAATTTTCAGCCGTGCACCGGAATGTAATGCGAAAATATTGCGTGTTTTGTATTCGGTATATCATTTTCCAGGAATTCTTAACAATGGATTCATTGTTTAAACAATGTATTCGCTTTTACCTTATTTTACATTTCTAAAAACTCACACTGGCGAACAACTTTAAAACCGAAATATTTTTACGTCATTCATTTGGAAATGTGCTTATTTATTAGGAAATTAATTTTCAGCCGTGCACCGGAATTTAGTTCGAAAATATTGCGTGTTTTGTATTCGGTATATCAGTTTCTAGGATTTCAAAACAATGGTTTCATTGTTTAAACAATGCATTCAATTTTACTTTATTTTACATTTCTAGAAATTCACACCGGCGACCACCTTTAAAACGAAAAAATATTTACGTCATTCATTTGGAAATGTGCTTTTTTATTAGGAAATTAATTTTCAGCCGTGCACCGGAATGTAATGCGAAAATATTGCGTGTTTTGTATTCGGTATATCATTTTCCAGGAATTCTTAACAATGGTTTCATTGTTTAAACAATGTATTCGCTTTTACCTTATTTTACATTTCTAAAAACTCACACTGGCGAACAACATTAAAACCGAAATATTTTTACGTCATTCATTTGGAAATGTGCTTATTTATTAGGAAATTAATTTTCAGACGTGTACCGGAATTTAATTCGAAAATATTGCGTGTTTTGTATTCGGTATATCAGTTTCTAGGATTTCAAAACAATGGTTTCATTGTTTAAACAATGTATTCAGTTTTACTTTATTTTACATTTCTAAAAATTCACACAGGCGAACACCTTTAAAACGAAAAAATATTTACTTCATTCATTTGTAAATAGGCTTTTTTATTAGGAAATTAATTTTCAGCCGTGCACCGGATTTTAATGCGAAAATATATCGTGTTTTGTATTGGGTATATCAGTTTCTAGGATTCCCTAATAATGGTTTCATTGTTTAAATAATGAATTCAGTTTTACTTTATTTTACATTTCTAAAAATTCACACAGGCGAACACCTTTAAAACGAAAAAATATTTACGTCATTCATTTGGAAATGTGCTTTTTTATTAGGAAATTAATTTTCAGCCGTGCACAGGAATGTAATGCGAAAATATTGCGTGTATTGTATTCGGTATATCATTTTCCAAGATTTCCTAACAATGGTCTCATTGTTTAAACAATGTATTCAGTTTTGCTTCATTTTACATTTCTAAAAATTCACACAGGCGAACAACTTTAAAACCGAGAAATTTTTACGTCTTTCCTTTGGAAATGTGCTTATTTATTAGAAAATTAATTTTCAGGCGTGCACCAGAATTTAATTCGAAAATATTGCGTGTTTTGTATTCGGTATATCAGTTTCTAAGATTTCAAAACAATGGTTTCATTGTTTAAACAGTGCATTCAGTTTTACTTTATTTTACATTTCTAGAAATTCACACCGGCGACCACCTTTAAAACGAAAAATATTTACGTCATTCATTTGGAAATGTGCTTTTTTATTAGGAAATTAATTTTCAGCCGTGCACCGGAATGTAATGCGAAAATATTGCGTGTTTTGTATTCGGTATATCATTTTCCAGGAATTCTTAACAATGGTTTCATTGTTTAAACAATGTATTCGCTTTTAACTTATTTTACATTTCTAAAAACTCACACTGGCGAACAACATTAAAACCGAAATATTTTTACATCATTCATTTGGAAATGTGCTTATTTATAAGGAAATTAATTTTCAGCCGTGCACCGGAATTTAATTCGAAAATATTGCGTGTTTGGTATTCGGTATATCAGTTTCTAGGATTTCAAAACAATGGTATCATTGTTTAAACAATGTATTCAGTTTTACTTTATTTTACATTTCTAGAAATTCACACCGGCTTCCACCTTTAATACGAAAAAATATTTACGTCATTCATTTGAAAATGTGCTTTTTAATTAGGAAATTAATTTTCAGCCGTGCACCGGAATGTAATGCGAAAATATTGCGTGTTTTTTATTCGGTATATCAGTTTCCAGGATTCCCTAACAATGGTTTCATTTTTTAAACAATTTATTCGGTTTTAATTTATTTTACATTTCTAAAAACTCACACTGGCGAACTAATTTAAAACCGAAAAATTTTTACACCATTCATTTGAAAATGTGCTTATGCCGAAGCCGGGAATCGAACCTGGTCGCCTGGAATTGATCGCCAATGCTCTACCACTAAGCCACAAGGACGATGGCATCACTTGCTTATAAATTCGGTAAGGTTGCAACCACAGCACTAGATGGAAAAGACTTCATGAGCGCACAATCTAGTGGCGAAACATGAGTAGCAAATGAACCCAGTATCGGTGAATATACATTTTTAATTAATTTTTCAACTACATTTCAGCAGTGAAATTACGCTTCAAATTATTGAATATTAAATACGTGAATAATCACATTGCTAACAAGTCGTAAACAGACTTATATAAGTGACAGATGCCAAGCTGGGCACCGTCCTCGTTGCTTAGATTTAAAGCACTGGAGCTCCAGGGGCCCGGGATCGATTCCCGTCATGGACATTTTTCACTAAGTTGGTTTACGACTTGTTAGCAATGTGATTATTCACGTATTTAATATTCAATGGTTTCATTGTTTAAACAATATTCGGTTTTACTTTATTTTGCATTTCAAAAAACTCACACAGGTGAACTACTTTAAAACCGATAAATTTTTACTTCATTCATTTGTAAATAGGCTTTTTTATTAGGAAATTAATTTTCAGCCGTGCACCGGATTTTAATGCGAAAATATATCGTGTTTTGTATTGGGTATATCAGTTTCTAGGATTCCCTAATAATGGTTTCATTGTTTAAATAATGTATTCAGTTTTACTTTATTTTACATTTCGAAAAATTCACACAGGCGAACACCTTTAAAACGAAAAAATATTTACGTCATTCATTTGGAAATGTGCTTTTTTATTAGGAAATTAATTTTCAGCCGTGCACCGGAATGTAATGCGAAAATATTGCGTGTTTTGTATTCGGTATATCATTTTCCAAGATTTCCTAACAATGGTCTCATTGTTTAAACAATGTATTCAGTTTTGCTTCATTTTACATTTCTAAAAATTCACACAGGCGAACAACTTTAAAACCGAGAAATTTTTACGTCTTTCATTTGGAAATGTGCTTATTTATTAGAAAATTAATTTTCAGGCGTGCACCAGAATTTAATTCGAAAATATTGCGTGTTTTGTATTCGATATATCAGTTTCTAAGATTTCAAAACAATGGTTTCATTGTTTAAACAATGCATTCAATTTTACTTTATTTTACATTTCTAGAAATTCACACTGGCGACCACCTTTAAAACGAAAAAATATTTACGTCATTCATTTGGAAATGTGCTTTTTTATTAGGAAATTAATTTTCAGCCGTGCACCGGAATGTAATGCGAAAATATTGCGTGTTTTGTATTCGGTATATCATTTTCCAGGAATTCTTAGCAATGGTTTCATTGTTTAAACAATGTATTCGCTTTTACCTTATTTTACATTTCTAAAAACTCACACTGGCGAACAACATTAAAACCGAAATATTTTTACGTCATTCATTTGGAAATGTGCTTATTTATTAGGAAATTAATTTTCAGCCGTGTACCGGAAGTTAATTCGAAAATATTGCGTGTTTTGTATTCGGTATATCAGTTTCTAGGATTTCAAAACAATGGTATCATTGTTTAAACAATGTATTCAGTTTTACTTTATTTTACATTTCTAGAAATTCACACCGGCGACCACCTTTAATACGATAAAATATTTACGTCATTCATTTGAAAATGTACTTTTTAATTAGGAAATTAATTTTCAGCCGTGCACCGGAATGTAATGCGAAAATATTGCGTGTTTTTTATTCGGTATATCAGTTTCCAGGATTCCCTAACAATGGTTTCATTTTTTAAACAATGTATTCGGTTTTACTTTATTTTACATTTCTAAAAACTCACACTGGCGAACTAATTTAAAACCGAAAAATTTTTACACCATTCATTTGAAAATGTGCTTATGCCGAAGCCGGGAATCGAACCTGGTCCACTGGAATTGATCGCCAATGTTCTACCACTAAGCCACAAGGACGATGTCGTCTATAGCTTATAAATTCGGTAAGGTTGCAACCACAGCACTAGATGGAAAAGACTTCATGAGCGCACAATCTAGTGGCGAAACATGAGTAGCAAATGAACACAGTATCGGTGAATATACATTTTTAATTAATTTTTCAACGACATTTCAGCAGTGAAATTACGTTTCAAATTATTGAATATTAAATACGTGAATAATCACATTGCTAACAAGTCGTAAACAGACTTATATAAGTGACAGATGCCAAGCTGGGCACCGTCCTTGTGGCTTAGTGTTAGAGTACTGGAGCTCCAGGGGCCCGGGATCGATTCCCGTCTTGGACATTTTTCACTTAGTTGGTTTACGATTTGTTAGCAATGTGATTATTCACGTATTTAAGATTCAATGGTTTCATTGTTTAAACAATATTCGGTTTTACTTTATTTTGCATTTCAAAAAACTCACGCAGGTGAACTACTTTAAAACCGAAAAATTTTTACTTCATTCATTTGTAAATAGGCTTTTTTATTAGGAAATTAATTTTCAGCCGTGCACCGGAATTTAATTCGAAAATATTGCATGTTTTGTATTCGGTATATTAGTTTCAAGGATTTCCTAACAATGGTCTCATTGTTTGAACAATGCATTCAGTTTTACTTTATTTTACATTTCTAAAAACTCACACTGGCGAACAACTTTAAAACCGAAAAATTTTTACGTCATTCATTTTTATATGGGCCCCACCAGTGGCCGAGAGGTTCTGCTCTCGAAGCTGGTAGACGGGAAGTGCTGGGTTCGAACCCAATCGCGCCTGTCGGCCTAATCGTTCGGAGTTTTCGTGGTTTTCTTCGAACCTTGGTTTTCCAAGCGTTAATACGGGTTTGGTTCCCTTAGAAAGACCCCCACGAAGGGCACTCCCCCCCTTAGGGCCTATATCCCTCGTGTATATAATTGGCCGTCATAAACACAACCAACCAACCAATCATTTTTATATGTGCTTATTTATTAGGAAATTAATTTTCAGCCGTGCACCGGAATTTAATTCGAAAATATTGCGTGTTTTGTATTCGGTATATCAGTTTCTAGGATTTCCTAACAATGGTTTCATTGTTTAAACAATGTATTCAGTTTTACTTTATTTTACATTTCTAAAAATTCACACAGGCGAACACCTTTAAAACGAAAAAATATTTACGTCATTCATTTGGAAATGTGCTTTTTTATTAGGAAATTAATTTTCAGCCGTGCACCGGAATGTAATGCGAAAATATTGCGTGTTTTGTATTCGGTATATCATTTTCCAGGAATTCTTAACAATGGATTCATTGTTTAAACAATGTATTCGCTTTTACCTTATTTTACATTTCTAAAAACTCACGCTGGCGAACAACTTTAAAACCGAAATATTTTTACGTCATTCATTTGGAAATGTGCTTATTTATTAGGAAATTAATTTTCAGCCGTGCACCGGAATTTAATTCGAAAATATTGCGTGTTTTGTATTCGGTATATCAGTTTCTAGGATTTCAAAACAATGGTTTCATTGTTTAAACAATGTATTCAGTTTTACTTTATTTTACATTTCTAGAAATTCACACCGGCGACCACCTTTAATACGAAAAAATATTTACGTCATTCATTTGAAAATGTGCTTTTTAATTAGGAAATTAATTTTCAGCCGTTCACCGGAATGTAATGCGAAATTATTGCGTGTTTTTTATTCGGTATATCAGTTTCCAGGATTCCCTAACAATGATTTCATTTTTTAAACAATGTATTCGGTTTTACTTTATTTTACATTTCTAAAAACTCACACTGGCGAACTAATTTAAAACCGAAAAATTTTTACAGCATTCATTTGAAAATGTGCTTATGCCGAAGCCGGGAATCGAACCTGGTCCACTGGAATTGATCGCCAATGCTCTACCACTAAGCCACAAGGACGATGTCGTCTATAGCTTATAAATTCGGTAAGGTTGCAACCACAGCACTAGATGGAAAAGACTTCATGAGCGCACAATCTAGTGGCGAAACATGAGTAGCAAATGAACACAGTATCGGTGAATATACATTTTTAATTAATTTTTCAACGACATTTCAGCAGTGAAATTACGTTTCAAATTATTGAATATTAAATACGTGAATAATCACATTGCTAACAAGTCGTAAACATACTTATATAAGTGACAGATGCCAAGCTGGGCACCGTCCTTGTGGCTTAGTGTTAGAGTACTGGAGCTCCAGGGGCCCGGGATCGATTCCCGTCTTGGACATTTTTCACTTAGTTGGTTTACGATTTGTTAGCAATGTGATTATTCACGTATTTAAGATTCAATGGTTTCATTGTTTAAACAATATTCGGTTTTACTTTATTTTGCATTTCAAAAAACTCACGCAGGTGAACTACTTTAAAACCGAAAAATTTTTACTTCATTCATTTGTAAATAGGCTTTTTTATTAGGAAATTAATTTTCAGCCGTGCACCGGAATTTAATTCGAAAATATTGCATGTTTTGTATTCGGTATATTAGTTTCAAGGATTTCCTAACAATGGTCTCATTGTTTGAACAATGCATTCAGTTTTACTTTATTTTACATTTCTAAAAACTCACACTGGCGAACAACTTTAAAACCGAAAAAATTTTACGTCATTCATTTTTATATGGGCCCCACCAGTGGCCGAGAGGTTCTGCTCTCGAAGCTGGTAGACGGGAAGTGCTGGGTTCGAACCCAATCGCGCCTGTCGGCCTAATCGTTCGGAGTTTTCGTGGTTTTCTTCGAACCTTGGTTTTCCAAGCGTTAATACGCGTTTGGTTCCCTTAGAAAGACCCCCACGAAGGGCACTCCCCCCCTTAGGGCCTATATCCCTCGTGTATATAATTGGCCGTCATAAACACAACCAACCAACCAATCATTTTTATATGTGCTTATTTATTAGGAAATTAATTTTCAGCCGTGCACCGGAATTTAATTCGAAAATATTGCGTGTTTTGTATTCGGTATATCAGTTTCTAGGATTTCCTAACAATGGTTTCATTGTTTAAACAATGTATTCAGTTTTACTTTATTTTACATTTCTAAAAATTCACACAGGCGAACACCTTTAAAACGAAAAAATATTTACGTCATTCATTTGGAAATGTGCTTTTTTATTAGGAAATTAATTTTCAGCCGTGCACCGGAATGTAATGCGAAAATATTGCGTGTTTTGTATTCGTTATATCATTTTCCAGGAATTCTTAACAATGGATTCATTGTTTAAACAATGTATTCGCTTTTACCTTATTTTACATTTCTAAAAACTCACACTGGCGAACAACTTTAAAACCGAAATATTTTTACGTCATTCATTTGGAAATGTGCTTATTTATTAGGAAATTAATTTTCAGCCGTGCACCGGAATTTAATTCGAAAATATTGCGTGTTTTGTATTCGGTATATCAGTTTCTAGGATTTCAAAACAATGGTTTCATTGTTTAAACAATGTATTCAGTTTTACTTTATTTTACATTTCTAGAAATTCACACCGGCGACCACCTTTAATACGAAAAAATATTTACGTCATTCATTTGAAAATGTGCTTTTTAATTAGGAAATTAATTTTCAGCCGTTCACCGGAATGTAATGCGAAATTATTGCGTGTTTTTTATTCGGTATATCAGTTTCCAGGATTCCCTAACAATGATTTCATTTTTTAAACAATGTATTCGGTTTTACTTTATTTTACATTTCTAAAAACTCACACTGGCGAACTAATTTAAAACCGAAAAATTTTTACAGCATTCATTTGAAAATGTGCTTATGCCGAAGCCGGGAATCGAACCTGGTCCACTGGAATTGATCGCCAATGCTCTACCACTAAGCCACAAGGACGATGTCGTCTATAGCTTATAAATTCGGTAAGGTTGCAACCACAGCACTAGATGGAAAAGACTTCATGAGCGCACAATCTAGTGGCGAAACATGAGTAGCAAATGAACACAGTATCGGTGAATATACATTTTTAATTAATTTTTCAACGACATTTCAGCAGTGAAATTACGTTTCAAATTATTGAATATTAAATACGTGAATAATCACATTGCTAACAAGTCGTAAACAGACTTATATAAGTGACAGATGCCAAGCTGGGCACCGTCCTTGTGGCTTAGTGTTAGAGTACTGGAGCTCCAGGGGCCCGGGATCGATTCCCGTCTTGGACATTTTTCACTTAGTTGGTTTACGATTTGTTAGCAATGTGATTATTCACGTATTTAAGATTCAATGGTTTCATTGTTTAAACAATATTCGGTTTTACTTTATTTTGCATTTCAAAAAACTCACGCAGGTGAACTACTTTAAAACCGAAAAATTTTTACTTCATTCATTTGTAAATAGGCTTTTTTATTAGGAAATTAATTTTCAGCCGTGCACCGGAATTTAATTCGAAAATATTGCATGTTTTGTATTCGGTATATTAGTTTCAAGGATTTCCTAACAATGGTCTCATTGTTTGAACAATGCATTCAGTTTTACTTTATTTTACATTTCTAAAAACTCACACTGGCGAACAACTTTAAAACCGAAAAATTTTTACGTCATTCATTTTTATATGGGCCCCACCAGTGGCCGAGAGGTTCTGCTCTCGAAGCTGGTAGACGGGAAGTGCTGGGTTCGAACCCAATCGCGCCTGTCGGCCTAATCGTTCGGAGTTTTCGTGGTTTTCTTCGAACCTTGGTTTTCCAAGCGTTAATACGCGTTTGGTTCCCTTAGAAAGACCCCCACGAAGGGCACTCCCCCCCTTAGGGCCTATATCCCTCGTGTATATAATTGGCCGTCATAAACACAACCAACCAACCAATCATTTTTATATGTGCTTATTTATTAGGAAATTAATTTTCAGCCGTTCACCGGAATTTAATTCGAAAATATTGCGTGTTTTGTATTCGGTATATCAGTTTCTAGGATTTCCTAACAATGGTTTCATTGTTTAAACAATGTATTCAGTTTTACTTTATTTTACATTTCTAAAAATTCACACAGGCGAACACCTTTAAAACGAAAAAATATTTACGTCATTCATCTGGAAATGTGCTTTTTTATTAGGAAATTAATTTTCAGCCGTGCACCGGAATGTAATGCGAAAATATTGCGTGTTTTGTATTCGGTATATCATTTTCCAGGAATTCTTAACAATGGATTCATTGTTTAAACAATGTATTCGCTTTTACCTTATTTTACATTTCTAAAAACTCACACTGGCGAACAACTTTAAAACCGAAATATTTTTACGTCATTCATTTGGAAATGTGCTTATTTATTAGGAAATTAATTTTCAGCCGTGCACCGGAATTTAATTCGAAAATATTGCGTGTTTTGTATTCGGTATATCAGTTTCTAGGATTTCAAAACAATGGTTTCATTGTTTAAACAATGTATTCAGTTTTACTTTATTTTACATTTCTAGAAATTCACACCGGCGACCACCTTTAATACGAAAAAATATTTACGTCATTCATTTGAAAATGTGCTTTTTAATTAGGAAATTAATTTTCAGCCGTTCACCGGAATGTAATGCGAAATTATTGCGTGTTTTTTATTCGGTATATCAGTTTCCAGGATTCCCTAACAATGATTTCATTTTTTAAACAATGTATTCGGTTTTACTTTATTTTACATTTCTAAAAACTCACACTGGCGAACTAATTTAAAACCGAAAAATTTTTACAGCATTCATTTGAAAATGTGCTTATGCCGAAGCCGGGAATCGAACCTGGTCCACTGGAATTGATCGCCAATGCTCTACCACTAAGCCACAAGGACGATGTCGTCTATAGCTTATAAATTCGGTAAGGTTGCAACCACAGCACTAGATGGAAAAGACTTCATGAGCGCACAATCTAGTGGCGAAACATGAGTAGCAAATGAACACAGTATCGGTGAATATACATTTTTAATTAATTTTTCAACGACATTTCAGCAGTGAAATTACGTTTCAAATTATTGAATATTAAATACGTGAATAATCACATTGCTAACAAGTCGTAAACAGACTTATATAAGTGACAGATGCCAAGCTGGGCACCGTCCTTGTGGCTTAGTGTTAGAGTACTGGAGCTCCAGGGGCCCGGGATCGATTCCCGTCTTGGACATTTTTCACTTAGTTGGTTTACGATTTGTTAGCAATGTGATTATTCACGTATTTAAGATTCAATGGTTTCATTGTTTAAACAATATTCGGTTTTACTTTATTTTGCATTTCAAAAAACTCACGCAGGTGAACTACTTTAAAACCGAAAAATTTTTACTTCATTCATTTGTAAATAGGCTTTTTTATTAGGAAATTAATTTTCAGCCGTGCACCGGAATTTAATTCGAAAATATTGCATGTTTTGTATTCGGTATATTAGTTTCAAGGATTTCCTAACAATGGTCTCATTGTTTGAACAATGCATTCAGTTTTACTTTATTTTACATTTCTAAAAACTCACACTGGCGAACAACTTTAAAACCGAAAAATTTTTACGTCATTCATTTTTATATGGGCCCCACCAGTGGCCGAGAGGTTCTGCTCTCGAAGCTGGTAGACGGGAAGTGCTGGGTTCGAACCCAATCGCGCCTGTCGGCCTAATCGTTCGGAGTTTTCGTGGTTTTCTTCGAACCTTGGCTTTCCAAGCGTTAATACGGGTTTGGTTCCCTTAGAAAGACCCCCACGAAGGGCACTCCCCCCCTTAGGGCCTATATCCCTCGTGTATATAATTGGCCGTCATAAACACAACCAACCAACCAATCATTTTTATATGTGCTTATTTATTAGGAAATTAATTTTCAGCCGTGCACCGGAATTTAATTCGAAAATATTGCGTGTTTTGTATTCGGTATATCAGTTTCTAGGATTTCCTAACAATGGTTTCATTGTTTAAACAATGTATTCAGTTTTACTTTATTTTACATTTCTAAAAATTCATCCAGGCGAACACCTTTAAAACGAAAAAATATTTACGTCATTCATTTGGAAATGTGCTTTTTTATTAGGAAATTAATTTTCAGCCGTGCACCGGAATGTAATGCGAAAATATTGCGTGTTTTGTATTCGGTATATCATTTTCCAACATTTCTTAACAATGGTCTCATTGTTTAAACAATGTATTCAGTTTTGCTTCATTTTACATTTCTAAAAATTCACACAGGCGAACAACTTTAAAACCGAGAAATTTTTACGTCTTTCATTTGGAAATGTGCTTATTTAGTAGAAAATTAATTTTCAGGCGTGCACCAGAAATTAATTCGAAATATTGCGTGTTTTGTATTCGGTATATCAGTTTCTAGGATTTAAAAACAATGGTTTCATTGTTTAAACAATGCATTCAGTTTTACTTTATTTTACATTTCTAGAAATTCACACCGGCGACCACATTTAAAACGAAAAAATATTTACGTCATTCATTTGAAAATGTGCTTTTTTATTAGGAAATTAATTTTCAGCCGTGCACCGGAATGTAATGCGAAAATATTGCGTGTTTTGTATTCGGTATATCATTTTCCAGGAATTCTTAACAATGGATTCATTGTTTAAACAATGTATTCGCTTTTACCTTATTTTACATTTTTAAAAACTCACACTGGCGAACAACTTTAAAACCGAAATATTTTTACGTCATTCATTTGGAAATGTGCTTATTTATTAGGAAATTAATTTTCAGCCGTGCACCGGAATTTAATTCGAAAATATTGCGTGTTTTGTATTCGGTATATCAGTTTCTAGGATTTCAAAACAATGGTTTCATTGTTTAAAGAATGTATTCAGTTTTACTTTATTTTACATTTCTAGAAATTCACACCGGCGACCACCTTTAATACGAAAAAATATTTACGTCATTCATTTGAAAATGTGCTTTTTAATTAGGAAATTAATTTTCAGCCGTTCACCGGAATGTAATGCGAAAATATTGCGTGTTTTTTATTCGTTATATCAGTTTCCAGGATTCCCTAACAATGATTTCATTTTTTAAACAATGTATTCGGTTTTACTTTATTTTACATTTCTAAAAACTCACACTGGCGAACTAATTTAAAACCGAAAAATTTTTCACCATTCATTTGAAAATGTGCTTATGCCCAAGCCGGGAATCGAACCTGGTCCCCTGGAATTGATCTCCAATGCTCTACCACAAAGCCACAAGGACGATGGCGTCTCTTGCTTATAAATTCGGTAAGGTTGCAACCACAGCACTAGATGGAAAAGACTTCATGAGCGCACAATCTAGTGGCGAAACATGAGTAGCAAATGAACACAGTATCGGTGAATATACATTTTTAATTAATTTTTCAACTACATTTCAGCAGTGAAATTACGTTTCAAATTATTGAATATTAAATACGTGAATAATCACATTGCTAACAAGTCGTAAACAGACTTATATAAGTGACAGATGCCAAGCTGGGCACCGTCCTTTTGGCTTAGTGTTAGAGCACTGGAGCTCCAGGGGCCCGGGATCGATTCCCGTCTTGGACATTTTTCACTAAGTTGGTTAACGATTTGTTAGCAATGTGATTATTCACGTATTTAATACTCAATGGTTTCATTGTTTAAACAATATTCGGTTTTACTTTATTTTGCATTTAAAAAAACTCACGCAGGTGAACTACTTTACAACCGAAAAATTTTTACTTCATTCATTTGTAAATAGGCTTTTTTATTAGGAAATTAATTTTCAGCCGTGCACCGGAATATAATTTGAAAATATTGCGTGTTTTGTATTCGGTATATCAGTTTCAAGGATTTCCTAACAAAGGTCTCATTGTTTGAACAATGCATTCAGTTTTACTTTATTTTACATTTCTAAAAACTCACACTGGCGAACAACTTTAATCCGAAAAATTTTTACGTCATTCATTTTTATATGTGCTTATTTATTAGGAAATTAATTTTTAGCCGTGCACCGGAATGTAATGCGAAAATATTGCGTGTTTTGTATTCGGTATATCATTTTCCAGGAATTCTTAACAATGGTTTCATTGTTTAAACAATGTATTCGGTTTTACTTTATTTTACATTTCTAAAAACTCACACAGGTGATCTACTTTAAAACCGAAAATTTTTTACGTCATTCATTTGGAAATGTGCTTATTTATTAGGAAATTAATTTTCAGTCGTGCACCGGAATTTAATTCGAAAATATTGCGTGTTTTGTATTCGGAATATCAGTTTCTAGGATTTCAGAACAATGGTTTCATTGTTTAAACAATGTATTCAGTTTTACTTTATTTTACATTTCTGAAAATTCACACAGGCGAACACATTTAAAACGAAAAAATATTTACGTCATTCATTTGGAAATGTGCTTTTTTATTAGGAAATTAATTTTCAGCCGTGCACCGGAATGTAATGCGAAAATATTGCGTGTTTTGTATTCGGTATATCATTTTCCAAGATATCCTAACAATGGTCTCATTGTTTAAACAATGTATTCAGTTTTGCTTCATTTTACATTTCTAAAAATTCACACAGGCGAACAACTTTAAAACCGAGAAATTTTTACGTCTTTCATTTGGAAATGTGCTTATTTATTAGAAAATTAATTTTCAGGCGTGCACCAAAATTTAATTCGAAAATATTGCGTGTTTTGTATTCGGTATATCAGTTTCTAGGATTTCAAAACAATGGTTTCATTGTTTAAACAATGCATTCAGTTTTACTTTATTTTACATTTCTAGAAATTCACACCGGCGACCACCTTTAAAACGAAAAAATATTTACGTCATTCATTTGAAAATGTGCTTTTTAATTAGGAAATTAATTTTCAGCCGTGCACCGGAATGTAATGCGAAAATATTGCGTGTTTTTTATTCGTTATATCAGTTTCCAGGATTCCCTAACAATGATTTCATTTTTTAAACAATGTATTCGGTTTTACTTTATTTTACATTTCTAAAAACTCACACTGGCGAACTAATTTAAAACCGAAAAATTTTTCACCATTCATTTGAAAATGTGCTTATGCCCAAGCCGGGAATCGAACCTGGTCCCCTGGAATTGATCTCCAATGCTCTACCACAAAGCCACAAGGACGATGGCATCTCTTGCTTATAAATTCGGTAAGGTTGCAACCACAGCACTAGATGGAAAAGACTTCATGAGCGCACAATCTAGTGGCGAAACATGAGTAGCAAATGAACACAGTATCGGTGAATATACATTTTTAATTAATTTTTCAACTACATTTCAGCAGTGAAATTACGTTTCAAATTATTGAATATTAAATACGTGAATAATCACATTGCTAACAAGTCGTAAACAGACTTATATAAGTGACAGATGCCAAGCTGGGCACCGTCCTTGTGGCTTAGTGTTAGAGTACTGGAGCTCCAGGGGCCCGGGATCGATTCCCGTCTTGGACATTTTTCACTTAGTTGGTTTACGATATGTTAGCAATGTGATTATTCACGTATTTAAGATTCAATGGTTTCATTGTTTAAACAATATTCGGTTTTACTTTATTTTGCATTTAAAAAAACTCACGCCGGTGAACTACTTTAAAACCGAAAAATTTTTACTTCATTCATTTGTAAATAGGCTTTTTTATTAGGAAATTAATTTTCAGCCGTGCACCGGAATTTAATTCGAAAATATTGCATGTTTTGTATTCGGTATATTAGTTTCAAGGATTTCCTAACAATGGTCTCATTGTTTGAACAATGCATTCAGTTTTACTTTATTTTACATTTCTAAAAACTCACACTGGCGAACAACTTTAAAACCGAAAAATGTTTACGTCATTCATTTTTATATGTGCTTATTTATTAGGAAATTAATTTTTAGCCGTGCACCGGAATGTAATGCGAAAATATTGCGTGTTTTGTATTCGGTATATCATTTTCCAGGAATTCTTAACAATGGTTTCATTGTTTAAACAATGTATTCGCTTTTACCTTATTTTATATTTCTAAAAACTCACACTGGCGAACAACTTTAAAACCGAAATATTTTTACGTCATTCATTTGGAAATGTGCTTATTTATTAGGAAATTAATTTTCAGCCGTGCACCGGAATTTAATTCGAAAATATTGCGTGTTTTGTATTCGATATATCACACTGTAAAAAAAATTCCGCAACGTTCCTGGGAAAAAATGGGCAGCTGAGTTGCCCATTATTTCCAAGAAACATTTCTATAAAATGACTGGTACTTTACTGTATATGTTAAAAACTTTCTACAGAAATGCCAATAAGTTTCCTGCGAAATACCAGGAATATTTCTGTTGACAGCAAAACATTACTGACATATTCAAGGCTGGAGTAGCACAAGAGCGAAAAATGTCCAGACCAGGGATCGAACCTGGATACTTGGCGGGCCGTGCCAATGCCTTACCTGTTAGGCTATCCGGACCGATACCTGGCTGACATAATTCACTCTGGATGTTCGTTCCCTTCATTATGACATTACTGACATTTCACAACATGCGGGATCCGCAGACGATTTTTACATTTCCAGTTGACAATTTTCGCTTTATTATCATTATTTGTTAGAATGAAAAAATATTTTGAAATTGACATCAAAATTATTATTTATAATTTACACGAAAAAATAAATTTTCAGTTAAAATTCAATAAAGTAAATATATATGTGATATATTGTTTCTGAACTTTGCTTAAAATATAAAAATATATAAATGTAAATAATAATTAGAAAAAAAATCTAGACATAAAATATTTTGGATTTTCGTCAGTGATTATGTTAGTTTACAAGCTAGATAAAATACATATAAATTTTCATGAAAAAAAAACCTAAACGTAATTGTATATTTTTTCCGAAAAAAAAAAAATTCAAATTTGCAGCAATTCAAAG
This sequence comes from Maratus speciosus, assembly GCA_963932465.1. Classification (NCBI taxonomy): domain Eukaryota; kingdom Metazoa; phylum Arthropoda; class Arachnida; order Araneae; family Salticidae; genus Maratus; species Maratus speciosus. The sequence continues at coordinate 344,208 of CAWVRF010001488.1, read as the reverse complement.
TGTCAAATATATGTCAAATTTAAATCAAATTGTAATAAAGTGTTAAAATACAAAATTAATTAAAAAAGAAAAAAAAAAGTCAAGAGGTAGCATCGAACCCGGGCCGTACGGGTTGCGTGCAAGCTTTCTGCGTCCACACCACGAAAGACACGGTGAGAGCTGCAAACTAATGGGTATTTGAAACGTATGCTAAAACTCGGCATCTAATTTCTGAAAATCTAAGGCCCATTTGAAGAAATCCTTTCACAAGAATAATTAGAGATAAGAACTCTAAAACATACTTTAAATTAATCAAAATAAGTGAGAATCATATTTGATTGTCCCCTGGTTAATGCAGATCCATATAATAGGTGTATTTTTTTTTACACAGTCTGCTCGTTAAAGATTTCACAGACAAGTACGAGAGATAATCTCTTAGTGATGTCACAGAGGTATTGTATTTTCATCTAAATTATCTTGCAATAGAGACGTAAAGGATTATGTCGTCTATTGATTTATTTGCATTCCATATTGATTTTTTTACATTCATTTAAGGAATTCGTTTTCGACACTCGCGCGCGAGCAACGGATTATAGGAAAAAAAAAATAATAAATGGCGGCCGCAGCGTTTTGCTGTTTCTAACTTTTGTTCAGGAACGTTTCAGATAAGAAAACCAGAATTTCACAGGAAAGAGCTAAATTATTCTGAAAACTTGATAAAAGGCGAAACGTTCCTGGATTTTACATGGAAAGTTACCATTTTTTTTACAGTGCAGTTTCTAGGATTTCAAAACAATGGTTTCATTGTATAAACAATGTATTCAGTTTTACTTTATTTTACATTTCTAGAAATTCACACCGGCGACCACCTTTAAAACGAAAAAATATTTACGTCATTCATTTGAAAATGTGCTTTTTAATTAGGAAATTAATTTTCAGCCGTGCACCGGAATGTAATGCGAAAATATTGCGCGTTTTTTATTCGGTATATCAGTTTCCAGGATTCCCTAACAATGGTTTCATTTTTTAAACAATGTATTCGGTTTTACTTTATTTTACATTTCTAAAAACTCACACTGGCGAACTAATTTAAAACCGAAAAATGTTTACACCATTCATTTGAAAATGTGCTTATGCCCAAGCCGGGAATCGAACCTGGTCCCCTGGAATTGATCTCCAATGCTCTACCACTAAGCCACAAGGACGATGGCATCTCTCACTTATAAAAGTCGGTAAGGTTGCAACCACAGCACGAGATGGAAAAGACTTCACGAGCGCGCAATCTAGTGGCGAAACATGAGTAGCAAATGAACCCAGTATCGGTGAATATACATTTTTAATTAATTTTTCAACTACATTTCAGCAGTGAAATTACGTTTCAAATTATTCAATATTAAATACGTGAATAATCACATTGCTAACAAGTCGTAAACAGACTTATATAAGTGACAGATGCCAAACTGGGCACCGTCCTTGTGGCTTAGTGTTAGAGCACTGGAGCTCCAGGGGCCCGGGATCGATTCCCGTCTTGGACATTTTTCACTAAGTTGGTTAACGATTTGTTAGCAATGTGATTATTCACGTATTTAATACTCAATGGTTTCATTGTTTAAACAATATTCGGTTTTACTTTATTTTGCATTTAAAAAAACTCACGCAGGTGAACTACTTTACAACCGAAAAATTTTTACTTCATTCATTTGTAAATAGGCTTTTTTATTAGGAAATTAATTTTCAGCCGTGCACCGGAATATAATTTGAAAATATTGCGTGTTTTGTATTCGGTATATCAGTTTCAAGGATTTCCTAACAAAGGTCTCATTGTTTGAACAATGCATTCAGTTTTACTTTATTTTACATTTCTAAAAACTCACACTGGCGAACAACTTTAATCCGAAAAATTTTTACGTCATTCATTTTTATATGTGCTTATTTATTAGGAAATTAATTTTTAGCCGTGCACCGGAATGTAATGCGAAAATATTGCGTGTTTTGTATTCGGTATATCATTTTCCAGGAATTCTTAACAATGGTTTCATTGTTTAAACAATGTATTCGGTTTTACTTTATTTTACATTTCTAAAAACTCACACAGGTGATCTACTTTAAAACCGAAAATTTTTTACGTCATTCATTTGGAAATGTGCTTATTTATTAGGAAATTAATTTTCAGTCGTGCACCGGAATTTAATTCGAAAATATTGCGTGTTTTGTATTCGGTATATCAGTTTCTAGGATTTCAGAACAATGGTTTCATTGTTTAAACAATGCATTCAGTTTTACTTTATTTTACATTTCTAGAAATTCACACCGGCGACCACCTTTAAAACGAAAAAATATTTACGTCATTCATTTGAAAATGTGCTTTTTTATTAGGAAATTAATTTTCAGCCGTGCACCGGAATGTAATGCGAAAATATTGCGTGTTTTGTATTCGGTATATCATTTTCCAGGAATTCTTAACAATGGTTTCATTGTTTAAACAATGTATTCGCTTTTACCTTATTTTACATTTCTAAAAACTCACACTGGCGAACAACTTTAAAACCGAAATATTTTTACGTCATTCATTTGGAAATGTGCTTATTTATTAGGAAATTAATTTTCAGCCGTGCACCGGAATTTAATTCGAAAATATTGCGTGTTTTGTATTCGGTATATCAGTTTCTAGGATTTCCTAACAATGGTTTCATTGTTTAAATAATGTATTCAGTTTTACTTTATTTTACATTTCTAAAAATTCACACAGGTGAACAACTTTAAAACGAAAAAATATTTACGTCATTCATTTGGAAATATGCTTTTTTATTAGGAAATTAATTTTCAGCCGTGCACCGGAATGTAATGCGAAAATATTGCGTGTTTTGTATTCGGTATATCATTTTCCAAGATTTCCTAACAATGGTCTCATTGTTTAAACAATGTATTCAGTTTTGCTTCATTTTACATTTCTAAAAATTCACACAGGCGAACAACTTTAAAACCGAGAAATTTTTACGTCTTTCATTTGGAAATGTGCTTATTTATTAGAAAATTAATTTTCAGGCGTGCACCGGAATGTAATGCGAAAATATTGCGTGTTTTTTATACGGTATATAAGTTTCCAGGATTCCCTAACAATGGTTTCATTTTTTAAACAATGTATTCGGTTTTACTTTATTTTACATTTCTAAAAACTCACACTGGCGAACAACTTTAAAATCGAAAAATTTTTACGTCATTCATTTTTATATGTGCTTATTTACTAGGAAATTAATTTTCAGCCGTGCACCGGAATTTAATTGGAAAATATTGCGTGTTTTGTATTCGGTATATCAGTTTCTAGGATTTCCTAACAATGGTTTCATTGTTTAAACAATGTATTCAATTTTACTTTATTTTACATTTATAAAAATTCACACAGGCGAACACATTTAAAACCGAAAAATTTTTACGTCATTCATTTTTATATGTGCTTATTTACTAGGAAATTAATTTTCAGACGTGCACCGGAATTTAATTCGAAAATATTGCGTGTTTTGTATTCGGTTGTAGTTGTATTTTATGTCGGCCAATTATCAACACGTGGGATATGGGCCCTAAGTGGGGGGGGGGGCTGCCTTACGTGGAGGTCTTTCTAAGGGAACCTAACCCGTATTAACGCTTGGCGAACCAAGGTTCGAAGAAAACCACGAAAACTCCGAACGATTAGGCCGACGGGCGCGATTGGGATCGAACCCAGCACCTCCCGTCTACCAGCTTCGAGAGCAGAACCTCTCGGCCTATGGTGGGGCGTTTTGTATTCGGTATATCAGTTTCTAGGATTTCCTAACAATGGTTTCATTGTTTAAACAATGTATTCAGTTTCACTTTATTTTACATTTCTGAAAATTCACACAGGCGAACACATTTAAAACGAAAAAATATTTACGTCATTCATTTGGAAATGTGCTTTTTTATTAGGAAATTAATTTTCAGCCGTGCACCGGAATGTAATGCAAAAATATTGCGTGTTTTGTATTCGGTATATCATTTTCCAAGATTTCCTAACAATGGTCTCATTGTTTAAACAATGTATTCAGTTTTGCTTCATTTTACATTTCTAAAAATTCACACAGGCGAACAACTTTAAAACCGAGAAATTTTTACGTCTTTCATTTGGAAATGTGCTTATTTATTAGAAAATTAATTTTCAGGCGTGCACCAAAATTTAATTCGAAAATATTGCGTGTTTTGTATTCGGTATATCAGTTTCTAGGATTTCAAAACAATGGTTTCATTGTTTAAACAATGCATTCAGTTTTACTTTATTTTACATTTCTAGAAATTCACACCGGCGACCACCTTTAAAACGAAAAAATATTTACGTCATTCATTTGGAAATGTGCTTTTTTATTAGGAAATTAATTTTCAGCCGTGCACCGGAATGTAATGCAAAAATATTGCGTGTTTTGTATTCGGTATATCATTTTCCAGGAATTCTTAACAATGGTTTCATTGTTTAAACAATGTATTCGCTTTTACCTTATTTTACATTTCTAAAAACTCACACTGGCAAACAACTTTAAAACCGAAATATTTTTACGTCATTCATTTGGAAATGTGCTTATTTATTAGAAAATTAATTTTCAGCCGTGCACCGGAATTTAATTCGAAAATATTGCGTGTTTTGTATTCGGTATATCCGTTTCTAGGATTTCAAAACAATGGTTTCATTGTTTAAACAATGTATTCAGTTTTACTTTATTTTACATTTCTAGAAATTCACACCGGCGACCACCTTTAATACGAAAAAATATTTACGTCATTCATTTGAAAATGTGCTTTTTAATTAGGAAATTAATTTTCAGCCGTGCACCGGAATGTAATGCGAAAATATTGCGTGTTTTTTATTCGGTATATCAGTTTCCAGGATTCCCTAACAATGGTTTCATTTTTTAAACAATGTATTCGGTTTTACTTTATTTTACATTTCTAAAAACTCACACTGGTTAACTAATTTAAAACCGAAAAATATTTACACCATTCATTTGAAAATGTGCTTATGCCCAAGCCGGGAATCGAACCTGGTCCCCTGGAATTGATCTCCAATGATCTACCACTAAGCCACAAAGACGATGGCATCTCTCTCTTATAAAAGTCGGTAAGGTTGCAACCACAGCACTAGATGGAAAAGACTTCATGAGCGCACAATCTAGTGGCGAAACATGAGTAGCAAATGAACCCAGTATCGGTGAATATACATTTTTAATTAATTTTTCAACTACATTTTAGCAGTGAAATTACGTTTCAAATTATTGAATATTAAATACGTGAATAATCACATTGCTAACAAGTCGTAAACAGACTTATATAAGTGACAGATGCCAAGCTGCGCACCGTCCTTGTGGCTTAGTGTTAGAGCACTGGAGCTCCAGGGGCCCGGGATCGATTCCCGTCTTGGACATTTTTCACTAAGTTGGTTTACGATTTGTTAGCAATGTGATTAATCACTTATTTAATATTCAATGGTTTCATTGTTTAAACAATAATCGGTTTTACTTTATTTTGCATTTCAAAAAACTCACGCAGGTGAACTACTTTAAAACCGAAAAATTTTTACTTCATTCATTTGTAAATAGCCCAGGTAAAAAAATCAGAGAAAAACCTTTAAAAATTTTGAGATTTTGCAGCCATTTTGAAGGTTTCAACGGGTATCTTTAAGGCAAATGAAAACTAAAGGTTATCTTAAGAGAAGTATACTCTTTTTAATAGATTTCATACAGGTTTATTTCTGTAAGTTATCACCTCCAAATTACCTTCAATGACTTAGAAGATTTTCGTGAAATCACATGAGGTATGTTGAAGGAAAATGAAAATTGTTTCTTTACCAGGTAACATGAAGGTTTTACTTAAAGGTTTTATTATTGCACATTATGGTATCTAAGATTTTGATATGCCCGCATTTCCTCATTAATATTTTAAATTTATTTCGAAATTAATATATTAGATAATTCCCGGAAATCTAACGTCTTCCACCGGTTCAGTCAAAAATTCTTAACTCCCCTCGTTAAAATTTTTAATTTATATTTAAAATTACCATTTTAAATAGCGATATAAAAATCCCATTCTAGAAATAAAAATCTCAAAATTATCTTAAAGTCCCCCTCGTTGAGATTTTTAATTACGATTTAAAATACTATTTTTTAATTCCCTACAAAAAGAAAGAAAAATCTCGAAATTATTTTGAAGAGTCTACTAGTTAAAATTTTTAATTACCCCATTTTTGAAGTTATTACGAGCAACAATTTCACCTCTAACACGCTCAAAAATTTCAATCTCCGAAAATTCCCCCTAAAAAGAAAAACAAATCACGAAATTTTTTCGAAGCCCTTTTTGACCTTAAATTTGTCACAATTTTTTTCTAATATTATAACCAGTAACAATTTCACCTCTAACTCTAACAAGCTCAAAATTTTCAATCTCAAAATATTCCCCCTAAAACGAAAAAAAATAATCACAAAAGTATTTCAAAGTCCCCTTTTTATCCTAAAATTTGTCATAAATTTCTCTTAAATTACCACCAGTAAAAATAACCCTTCGAAGTCTAACACGTACAAAAATTGCACCCTAAAAAAAAAAAAATCTCCAAATTATTTCAAAGTCCCTTTCATTAATATTTAAAATCGTATTCAAACACGCACAAAAAATATTTTAGTTAAATTTCAAAATCTAACGAGGGCCCTCAATTTCCCTTCTCCTTTTTCTAAAAATGTCTTATTTCGTTTTTCATTTTAAGTTTTCCCAAAAGAATATATTTTACTGTGCTCTTCTAAATCTGACAAAAAAAAAGAAATTTTAGTTAATTAAATTTCAAAATGCAGGAGGGATACAATGCACTCCGCTCCCCCCCCCCCTTCTTCCACCATGCCACTCCTGTCGTCCTAGCTCAAAATCCTTAGTTCCTCTTCAAAACCACCCCACCAGTGGCCGAGAGGTTCTGCTCTCAAAGCTAGTAGACGGGAGATGCTGGGTTCGAACCCAATCGCGCCCGTAGGCCTAGTCGTTCGGAGTTTTTTTCGTGGTTTTCTTCGAACCTTGGATTTCTTTGCTTAAATACGGATTAGCTTCCCTTTAAAAGACCCCAGGCACCCCCCCTTCGGCCCAATATCCCAAGTGTAGACGATTGGCCATCATAAAACAACACAAACAGCACCTCTTTAAAAAAGAGGAACTAAGAATTTTGCACATACTAACATTAAAGAAAAGAGGCTCTTTTAATTTAGTTACTCGAAAATAATACATTTTATATTGGTTTTGAAAACGTAACAAAAAGAAATATCTAGTTACTTAAATTTTAAAATCTAGGGAGGGGCAGGGTCCCCCCCCCCTTTCCTCATTTTGGTAGCGTCCACGATTAAAGCTGAAAAATATAGGTGGGGTTATTACATGCATAATTTGCCCTTATCCACTATCAGGCGTGAATTCCAGTTTTTATAAAAGTTACTTCTTCAAAAACAAAGTTTTCGTTGCAACATTTGATTTTTGATCATGTAGCTGTCATTTGACATTTGAAGTCCACCGAGGTGGAGAATGCTTTGGGGCCTATAGCTACAATGGCTGTCGCCTCGAATGATCCTCATTATACATAGAAACAACAACAAGTCACAACAATTCTTATTTTCCATTACATATATTATGTAACTACAATGGGACATACACAATTACATAAATGTCTTACCCAGGGACTCGAACCCGGGCCCTCGAGATGACAGCAGCCCTCATGTAGCTGTATTTCTGACTCCATGTCATGGGAGAATGAGAAGGAAGTTATCAACTCAACACACAGAAAGCATGTTTACTTTTCCGCCACTCGGAAAATAAGCGGGGGTTCTGCCTTTTTTCCTCGTGGAGGAAGGTTGAATTTGTGGTTTGTCCCAAGGAAATAACGCCATTTTTGTGATCATTTGAGGTCATGCCGGCAAAAGCCGTAGCGAATACCTCATAGCTTAAATAACCTAACCAAATAAGCGGGAGTAGTCGTTACGTTGTCGTTTTGCTATTCTATTTTTCCTTTTTGCAGGGCTCTTTTTATCTGTATATTAGTCACATTTTAATTAATTTTTAAATGGATATATATATAGCCGTAAGAGGGGTATAAGTGAGCCTTGTATTATACTTATTTTTAATATTATAGCTTGATATTTGTTTGGCACTTTGTATTCAGCCATTCATGCGATACTAACCACATTCGGTAAATCAGATCGCCACGTATAGAAATACTGTGGTATGGAGATAATGTTTTACAAGAAATCTTCGTATATGACTAAAGATGAATTTTTACTATTTTTTAAAATAATAGCGATAAAAATCTCTCAGTTTTAAAAACGGCGTGACACTTCACTTTTCAAATACATCCAAAGAGAACTATTTTATTTTTTGATTATTTCATTAATACGTCTTTTTATTTTTGTGAAAAATCTAGTCATAATTTTCTGAATTTCAAAGAATCGTTATGTTCAGTTTCTTGTTTATACTTTTAAGGAGATATATGCATATATTTCTATTATGCATAAAAATGATAGAAGGATTAAATTACTTCTTGCTAATTAAACTTGTAAAAAGCTCAGTTTGGAGGTGGAAACGTTTTGTGAAGGGCCCTTGTTTTGAGGGGTAAAAGTTTGTGAAGGGTCCTTTAAAGGACCTAAGTTCTTTCTAAGCAGATCACTGTATTGGAATATCATTTTATGAGTAAGTAATTTGGTTTCTTTAAAAATCAAGCAGCTATAATCTTTTTAGGAACATAGATGCTTGATTAATACTCAGTGGAGGTGTAATATCTCTGGCAAATCTTTTAGCGGGGTTTAATTGGTCTAGCTGCAATATTCGACTCTCAAAATTAATTTTTAAAAAAATTACATATTGTAGAATAATTTATAATACAGAATATGAAATATGGGAAAAATAATTTTAAAATTCTTTACATGTGTATAATTATTTTAAATAAAGTAATTTTTTCACGAAAAAACATTTAAAGACAAATTTAGAGCAATAATATTGTTCTATAGTGCATAACATCATTAAAAATTATATATAGATTCTTGGGGCCTTTAACAAACAGGGGTCGATGCAGGTTTTTATTCTTGGGTTCCATTTTGTGAAAATTAAAAGTTATTTTTGTGAAAAGTAATATTTTGTAACTATAGTTGAAATCCAGTTACTCAAATTCGGATCAATAATTTATTAACAGAAACTTCTTTAAATTTCAGTTAAAGTTTTTGTTTTGCATGACCTGGTTTTATTTACTAATTACATATTTAAAATAGTTTTTATGCAAAAGAATGTTATGAAGTGGGCCTATTTTATTCAAAGGAATTTTGAGAATGGGCCCATTTTATTAAATTTATTTTTGTGAAGCGGCCCATTTTATTAAATTTATTTTTGTGAAGGAGCCCATTTTATTAAATTTATTTTTGTGAAGGGGCTCATTTTATAATATTTATTTTTGTGATGGGGCCTATTTTATTAAACAGACTTTTGTGAAAGGGCCCTAAAAAAACCCTCAAATTTTGCCTGGATCAACCCCTGCGTTTACCTCCTGTGTGTACAAGGCCCCACCAGTGGCTGAGAGGTTCTGCTCTCGAATCTGGTAGACGGGAGGTGCTGTGTTCGATCCCAATCGCGCCCGTCGGCCTAATCGTTCGGAGTTTTCGTGGTTTTCTTCGAGGCTTGGATTTCCAAGCGTTAATACGGGTTAGGTTCCCTTAGAAAAACCCCCACGAAGGGCACTCCTCCCCTGGGCCAATATCCCTCGTGCAGATAATTGGCCGTCATAAATACAACCAACCTGTGTGTACAAAACAATTATTAAAAAGGACTGTTCTGTAATGGGTGAGAATCTTCCATGTTTTGAGCAGATTCGCATGTTTTATTGTGTATGTAAATTTTATTTGTGTAATTTTCTCTTGTTTGCATTGTTACTTTTATCATTTACAGGCTTAAAAGAAATAACTGATTTCATTCTGTGCTTGTTCAGTTCATATTGCTTAATATGTTTTTGAGTAGTAAATATTTAAAAAGTCATATTATTCACTGTCAGTTCAGCGTTCGATTTCCTTGGGGGGTCCGCTGGGACTGTTCTGTACCACCAGAAATTCAATTGGACCACTAATTTGAAAAATTTTATAATCTGCAGGACCAGTAACTCCCCCCCCCCCCCACCCTCTCTGACAGGTAAACGTAAACTTTCCTCTCCCTGCAAAAACTGCAACTAAGCACATATCGCATAACTTTATTTTATTTAAAAAAAACAAAGAAAAATCGATTAAATCTTAGTCATATGAAGTAATTAATTGTCACTCAAAGGGTTAAAGGGATGGAATAGAATTTTATGTAGCAGACCAGTGATGATGACTGCGGACAAAGAAATTCTCATGCTTACTGTTCCTTGGGACCAGTGGCTTTTTTATGTCAATTCTTCTACTGGTCAGTTGGTGTTTTTTATATTTGTTTTTAGATCTTTTTGTCAACTTGATTTAATCGTGTATAAAGTATGCATGTGTGCATTTTTATTATGTGCCTCCTTCCTTTTATTAACATTAATATTACATTACATATATGCAGTGTTGACTCTAGAAAAAAGGACTGCCGGGCGGGAACTTTTCATAAAGGAAACACTATTCTAAAAAAGGGCACACTTGTACATTATTCACAAAAATATTTTGAACTGGTTTGTTTAGAGTCCCTAGAGTTTGCGATATTTTCCCGCGATCAATTGAATTGCCACAGGGAGCATAGGAATTGTTAAAAAGAGCAGAAGGGTTTAAAAGAGCTTTGCCATGCACAAAAAAAAAAAAAAAAAGGCTGCCGGCGCTGCGCCCTGCTAAAGGTCAATGCTAATATACATGGATTAATATCATAAAAGGGTGAGAAACAAGATTTCATTCTTTTTTTTTTTCCTATTTAAGAGGCAGATAATAAAAATGCACACCTACATTCTTTTTTATATTGAAATTACCTTTAAAAAAATATCCACAAGCAAATGTAAATAAAAAAAAAATAATACAAATTCACAATGATAACACTGTCTTAACAAATTAATTATTCAGAAACATATTAAGCAGTATGAATAACAATAGAGTAGTAATCACTTATTTCATTTTATTCTACAATTATATTAAAAATGCCTTCAACAGTGTGGACTCTAGAAAAAAATTACTGCCAGCTGGACACTTAAAAAAAAAAAAAAAAAAAAAAAAAAAAAAAACACTCAAGAACCTTGTTCGCTGAAAATATTTTGCATTTAGCCCTTTTTTATTTTGACCTTTTTAATTTTGTGATATTTTCCTGCAACTGATGAAATTTCTTGATTTTCCTCCCTGTTGACTGACGAATTATGTTTTTCTCCTGTAACTGTTTGACGAATTTCACATTTTTTTCTGCAGCCAACTCTAAAATTTCACGATTGTTTCTCATGATTACCTGCTGAATTTCATGTTGTATTCCTGTGACCAATTGACGAATTTCACAATATTTTAAAGCAATCGACTGAAGGGTTTCTAGATTTTTTTTTCCCCATTAATTGACGGTTGAATTTCTCAGTTTTTTTTTTTTCAGGTGACTGAATGAGAATTTTTGCAATTTTTTCCCCGCAACCAACTGATAAATTTTGTGATATTTTATTTCAGAACAAATGTTTTATAATCCCACATCTGCCATCTTGGATTTTTTTTCTTGGCGTGAATTAAAAATGTTTTTTAATTAATAGTTATAATGATTATATTCCAGTTTTTTCAATGTTATATTAATCTATCAACAATATTTAACCATTGGCGACATTTACTACTTGGCGAAAAAGGAGTTTTCATGCAAGAAAAAAATCAAAGATGGCAAATGCGGGATTATAATACATCTAAACCATACCGATTGGCGTATATTGCATTTTTCCTTGCGGCTGATTGGCAAAACTCGTGTGATTTTTTTCACATATCTGGTTTATGAATTTTGCGATTTTCTTCCCAGCTAATCAACAAACTTCATTTTTTCCCATAAACAGTTGTTGAATTTTTTTTTTTTTTTTCATATGGTCGCTGACTGAATTTCACAGATTTTCTGTGCGGCTGATCAAAGAATTTCATTCCCAAAGCTGAATACTTTGCAATGTTCTGCAATGTACTTCAGCTAATCAAATGTTCTGTGTGAATTTAAAAAAAAGTCACAGGAAAATTTTCTTTATATATGAAGAAGTGCAATTGCATCTTTTATAGAAATGCAAAAGACATTTCATTAAACCCTGACATACTCACGCGAATGAAATTATTGGTGAATTTTGTGATTTCTCTCCCCCCCCCCCTTAATCGAATGATAATTTAGCGGGGTTTTTTTTCCAACAATCGATTGATGATTTTCGAATTATTTCAGATTTTTCCCTCTGTCAACTGGCGAATTTGGCCTTTTTTCTCTGACTAAATCGATGAATTTCACAATTTTTGTCCTGCGATTGAGTGAAGAATTTTGATATATTTTCCACAATTCATTGACGAATTTCGCATTTTTTAACCACGACTGGTGGGTGAATTTTGTGATATTTTTCATTGACCTTTTGGCGAAAATCGTAGTTCTTTTTCACATGACCGATCCATGAATTTCATGCTTTTTTACCGAAGACTGATTGGCAAATGTTCCAATTTTTTCTTGCGACAGATTGGAAACAATCGTTGGTTTTTTCCACGACTGATCGAAGAATTTCGTGAATTTTCTGAGAACTTCAGAGTTTTTTTTACATGCGACTGATAAGCGAATTTCATTATATTTTCTTTTTACTTATTTTCAAATTTTTTCTCTTTTTCGTGTAAACGATTGGTAAAAAACCCTTTTCTTTCTGCAACCGTTCGACAAATTTCGCGTTCTACTGCGACAGATCGGTGAATATCGTGATTATTTTCTCACGGTCGACTGGTGAACTTTGTCGCTTTTCTGCGACTGATTGGCCAAATTTTCATGGTGTTTTTTTTGCACGACTGATCGACTAATTCTATTTTTTTCGATAATACACCGACGAATTTCACTTTTTTTTTTCCTGTGACCGATTTTAAAATTCTGCGATATTTCTCTTGAACCAGTAAGCAAGTCTTGACACAGATTGGAGAAAGTTGTGAGTTTTTTTCCGCTACTGATCTACGAATTTCGCAGATACTTATGACAATCTTCACGATTTTTTTTTAACCGCAACCGATTTGCAATTTTCACGAATTTTTCCTTGTAACATAGCAAATTTTGAGGCTTTTTCTTGCGAACGATTAGAGAAGATTGTAGTATTTTTTTCGCTGTTTTTTCTAGAGGTGCACTGACAAATTTTGCGTTTTTTTATCTGCAACCGATTGGCGAAAATCATGGATTTTTTTCTCGCAACAGTTCGTCGAATTTTGTATGTTTTCCCACAGCAAGCTAAAGGATTTCATGAATTGTTCTCCATGACTGACGAATTACACGAGTTTTCTTGCGACCGATTGATGAATTTCGCAATCTTTTTAAATGAACGATTAAAGAGTTTGCCGTTTTTTTTTTTTTTTTTTTTTTTTTTTTTTCTTGAAAATGAAAATTTGAAATGTTCTGCATTGAAGTCAATGTATGGCGCATTTATAATCATATTCTGCTTTGGGGAATTTTATTATGTCTTACTTTTCAGATTTTTTTTTTATTGCAGTATTTTCATCATTTTAGATTGAATTTTTTTACGGAGCCTTCCGATAAATATTATTTGTACTATATAAAAATTTCAAAGGGGAGAGGGCACAATACTAGTCCCAAAGAGGGGCACTTTTATAACTTTTACCGACCCCTGTCATATAACATACTGTTGGAAAGACGTGTGACCTTTTATTCATGTTATGCGCATATGATGTCCCTCCGCCTACTTTGCTCCCCCTGAGGGGGCAGTTTTCTAAATTTTGCCGAAACCCCTCATCTGACATATTGTCGGAAAAGCCTGTGATCACTTACTCATGTTAACGGCACATCTGATGCCCCTCTGCCTACTTTGCTCCCCCCTGAAGGGGGCAGTTTTCTAAATTTTGCCGAAACCCCTCATGTGACACATTATCGGAACGGCCTGTGACTACTTATTCATGTTATACACATCCGATGTCCCTGCCCCCACTTTGCTCCCCCTAAGGGGGCACTTTTCTAAATTTTGCTAAAACCCCTCATATGACATATTGTAGGAAAGGCCTGTGACCACTTATTCATGTTATGCACATCTGATGCCCCCCCGCCCACTTTGCTCCCCCCTCAGGGGGCAGTTTTCTAAATTTTGCCGAAACCCCTCATGTGACATATTGTCGGAAAGGCCTGGGACTACTTATTCGTGTTATGCACATCTGTTGCCGCTCCGCCTACTTTGCTCCCCCCCCCTGAGGGGGCAGTTTTCTAAATTTTGCCGAAACCCCTCATGCGACATATTGTCGGAACGGTCTGTGACTACTTATTAATGTTATACACATCCGATGTCCCTGCCCCCAATTTCCTCCCCCTGAGGGGGCACTTTTCTAAATTTTGCTAACACCCCTCATATGACATATTGTAGGAAAGGCCTGTGACCACTTATTCATGTTATGCACATCTGATGCCCCCCCCCCGCCCACTTTGCTCTCCCCTCAGGGGCAGTTTTCTAAATTTTGCCGAAACCCCTCATGTGACATATTGTCGGAAAGGCCTGGGACTACTTATTCATGTTATGCACATCTGATGCCGCCCCCGCCCACTTTGCTCCCCCCTCAGGGGGCAGTTTTCTAAATTTTGCCGAAACCCCTCATGTGACATATTGTCGGAAAGGCCTGGGACTACCCAGGTAAAAAAATCAGAGAAAAACCTTTAAAAATTTTGAGATTTTGCAGCCATTTTGAAGGTTTCAACGGGTATCTTTAAGGCAAATGAAAACTAAAGGTTATCTTAAGAGAAGTATACCTCTTTTTAAAAGATTTCATACAGGTTTATTTCTGTAAGTTATAACCTCCAATGACTTAGAAGATTTTTGTGAAATCACATGAGGTATGTTGAAGGAAAATGAAAATTGTTTCTTTACCAGGTACCATGAAGGTTTTACTTAAAGGTTTTATTATTGCACATTATGGTATCTAAGATTCTGATATGCCCGCATTTCCTCATTAATATTTTAAATTTATTTCGAAATTAATATATTAGATAATTCCCGGAAATCTAACGTCTTCCACCGGTTCAGTCAAAAATTCTCAACTCCCCCTCGTTAAAATTTCTAATTAATATTTAAAATTACCATTTTAAATAGCGATATAAAAATCCCATTCTAGAAATAAAAATCTCAAAATTATCTTAAAGTCCCCCTCGTTGAGATTTTTAATTACCATTTAAAATACTATTTTTTAATTCCCTACAAATCCCTTCAAAAAGAAAGAAAAATCTCGAAATTATTTTGAAGAGTCTACTAGTTAAAATTTTTAATTACCCCATTTATGAAGTTATTACGAGCAACAATTTCACCTCTAACACGCTCAAAAATTTCAATCTCCGAGAATTCCCCCTAAAAAGAAAAACAAATCACGAAATTTTTTCGAAGCCCTTTTTGACCTTAAATTTGCCACAATTGTTTCTAATATTATAACCATTCAATCTCAAAATATTCCCCCTAAAACGAAAAAAAATAATCACGAAAGTATTTCAAAGTCCCCTTTTTATCCTAAAATTTGTCATAAATTTCTCTTAAATTACCACCAGTAAAAATATAACCCTTCGAAGTCTAACACGTACAAAAATTGCACCCTAAAAAAAAAAAAAAAAAAAAAAAAAAATCTCCAAATTATTTCAAAGTCCCTTTCATTAATATTTAAAATCGTATTCAAACACGCACAAAAAATATTTTAGTTAAATTTCAAAATCTAACGAGGGCCCTCAATTTCCCTTCTCCCTTTTCTAAAAATGTCTTATTTAGTTTTTCATTTTAAGTTTTTCGAAAAGAATATATTTTACTGTGCTCTTCTAAATCAGACAAAAAAAGAAAGAAATTTTAATTAATTAAATTTCAAAATGCAGGAAGGGATACAATGCACTCCGCTCCCCCCCCCCACACACACACACTTCCACCATGCCACTCCTGTCGTCCTAGCTCAAAATCCTTAGTTCCTCTTCACAACCACCCCACCAGTGGCCGAGAGGTTCTGCTCTTAAAGCTGGTAGACGGGAGATGCTGGGTTCGAACCCAATCGCGCCCGTCGGCCTAGTCGTTCGGAGTTTTTTTCGTGGTTTTCTTCGAACCTTGGATTTCTTTGCTTAAATACGGATTAGCTTCCCTTTGAAAGACCCCAGGCAACCCCCCTTCGGCCCAATATCCCAAGTGTAGACAATTGGCCATCATAAAACAACACCTCTTTAAAAAAGAAACTAAGAATTTTGCACATACTGACATTAAAGAGAAGAGGCTCTTTTAATTTAGTTACTCGAAAATAATACATTTTATATTGTTTTTGAAAACATAACAAAAAGAAATATCTAGTTACTTAAATTTTAAAATATAGGGAGGGGCAGGGTCCCTCCCCCCCCCCTTTCCTCATTTTGGTAGCGTCCACGATTAAAGCTGAAAAATATAGGTGGGGTTATTACATGCATAATTTGCCCTTATCCTCTATCAGGCGTGAATTCCAGTTTTTATAAAAGTTACTTCTTCAAAAACAAAGTTTTCGTTGCAACATTTGATTTTTGATCATATAGCTGTAATTTGACATTTGAAGTCGACCGAGGTGGAGAATGCTTTGGGGCCTATAGCTACAATGGCTGTCGCCTCGAATGATCCTTATTATACATAGAAACAACAACAAGTCACAATAATTTTTATTTTTCATTACATATATTATATAACTACAATGGGACATACACAATTACATCCATGTCTTACCCAGGGACTCGAACCCGGGCCCTCGAGATGACAGCAGCCCTCATGTAGCTGTATTTCTGACTCCATGTCATGGGAGAATGAGAAGGAAGTTATCAACTCAACACACAGAAAGCATGTTTACTTTTCCGCCACTCAGAAAATAAGCGGGAGCAGTCGTTACGCTGTCGTTTTGTTATTCTATTTTTCCTTTTTGCAGGGCTCTTTTTATCTGTATATTAGTCACATTTTAATTAATTTTTAAATGGATATATATATAGCCGTAAGAGGGGTATAAGTGAGCCTTGTATTATACTTATTTTAATATTATAGCTTGGTACTTTGTATTCAGCCATTCATGCGATACTAACCACTTTCGGTAAACCAGATCGCCACGTATAGAAATACAGTGGTATGGAAATAATGTTTTACAAGAAATCTTCGTGTATGACTAAAGATGAATTTTTACTATTTTTTAAAATAATAGCGATAAAAATCTCTCAGTTTTAAAAACGGCGTGATACTTCACTTTTCAAATACATCCTAGAGAGAACTATTTTATTTTTTGATATTTTCATTAATACGTCTTTTTATTTTTGGGAAAAATCTAGTCATAATTTTCTGAATTTCAAAGAATCGTTATGTGCAGTTTCTTGTTTATACTTTTAAGGAAATATATGCATATATTTCCATTATGCATAAAAGTGATAGAAGGATTAAATTACTTCTTGATAATTAAACTTGTAAAAAGCTCAGTTTGGAGGTGGAAACGTTTTGTGAAGGGCCCTTGTTTTGAGAGGGAAAAGTTTGTGAAGGGTCTTTTAAAGGACCTAAGTTCTTTCTAAGCAGATCACTGTATTGGAATATCATTTTATGAGTAAGTAATTTGGTTTCTTTAAAAATCAAGCAGCTATAATCTTTTTAGGAACATAGATGCTTGATTAATACTCAGTGGAGGTGTAATATCTCTGGCAAATCTTTTAGTGGGGTTTAATGTCTCTAGCTGCAATATTCGACTCATAAAATTAATTAAAAAAATTATATATTATAGAATAATTTATAATACAGAATATGAAATATGGGAAAAATAATTTTAAAATTCTTTACATGTGTATAATTATTTTAAATAAAGTAATTTTTTCACAAAAAAACATTTAAAGACAAATTTAGAGTCAATAATATTGTTCTATAGTGCATAACATCATTAAAAATTATATATAGATTCTTGGGGCCTTTAACAAACAGGGGTCGATGCAGGTTTTTATTCTTGGGTTCCATTTTGTGAAAATTAAAAGTTATTTTTGTGAAAAGTAATATTTTGTAACTATAGTTGAAATCCAGTTACTCAAATTCGGATCAAGAATTTATTAACAGAAACTTCTTTAAATTTCAGTTAAAGTTTTTGTTTCACATTACCTGGTTTTATTTACTAATTACATATTTAAAATAGTTTTTATGCGAAAGATGTTATGAAGTGGGCCTATTTTATTAAAAAGGAATTTTGAGGATGGGCCCATTTTATTAAATTTACTTTTGTGAAGCGTCCCATTTTATTAAATTTTTTTGTGAAAGAGCCCATTTTATTAAATTTATTTTTGTGAAGGGGCTCATTTTATAATATTTATTTTTGTGATGGGGCCTATTTTATTAAATAGACTTTTGTGAAAGGGCCCTAAAAAAACCCTCAAATTTTGCCTGGATCGATCCCTGCGTTTACCTCCTGTGTGTACAAAACCATTATTAAAAAGGACTGTTCTGTAATGGATGAGAATCTTCCATGTTTTGAGCAGATTTGCATGTTTTATTGTGTATGTAAATTTTATTTGTGTAATTTTCTCTTGTTTGCATTGTTACTTTTATCATTTACAGGCTTAAAAGAAATAACTGATTTCATTCTGTGCTTGTTCAGTTCATATTGCTTAGTATGTTTTTGAGTAGTAAATATTTAAAAAGTCATATTATTCACTGTCAGTTCAGCATTCGATTTCCTTGGGGGTCTGCTGGGACTGTTCTGTACCACCAGAAATTCAATTGGACCACTAATTTGAAAAATTTTATAATCTGCAGGACCAGTAACTCCCCCCCCCCCTCTCTGACAGGTAAACGTAAACTTTCCTCTCCCTGCAAAAACTGCAACTAAACACATATCGCATAACTTTATTTTATTTAAAAAAACAAAGAAAATTCGATTAAATCTTAGTCAGATGAAGTAATTAATTGTCACTCAAAGGGTTAAAGGGATGAAATAGAATTTTATGTAGCAGACCAGTGATGAATGCGGACAAATAAATTCTCATGCTTACTGTTCCTTGGAACCAGTGGCTTTTTTATGTCAATTCTACTACTGGTCAGTTGGTGTTTTTTATATTTGTTTTTAGATCTTTTTGTCAACTTGATTTACTCGTGTAAAAAGTATGCATGTGTGCATTTTTATGACGTGCCTCCTTCCTTTTTTTAACATTAATATTACATTACATATGCAGTGTTGACTAGAAAAAAGGACTGCCGGGCGGGAATTTTTCAAAAAGGAAACACTATTCTAAAAAAGGGCACACTTGTACATTATTCACAAAAATATTTTGAACTGGTTTGTTTAGAGTCCCTAGAGTTTGCGATATTTTACCACGATCAGTTGAATTGCCACAGGGAGCATAGGAAGTGTTAAAAAGAGCAGAAGGCTTTAAAAGAGCTTTGCCATGCACAAAAAAGGAAAAAAAAAGGCTTCCGGCGCTGCGCCCTGCTAAAGCGGCTTAGACTCAATGCTAATATACATGGATTCATATCATAAAAGAGTGAAAAACAAGCTTTCTTTCTTTTTTTTTTTTTTTTTTTTTTTCCTCTTTAAGAGGCAGATAATAAAAATGCACACCTGCATTCTTTTTTATATTGAAATCTTCTTTAAAAGAAATATCCACAAGCAAATGTAAATTTAAAAAAAAAAAAAAAAAAAAAAAAAAAAATACAAATTCACAATGATAACACTGTCTTAACAAATTAATTATTCAGAAACATATTAAGCAGTATGAATAACAATAGAGTAGTAATCACTTATTTCATTTTATTCTACAATTATATTAAAAATGCCTTCAACAGTGTGGACTCTAGAAAAAAATTACTGCCAGCTGGACACTTAAAAAAAAAAAACACTCAAGAACCTTGTTCACTGAAAATATTTTGCATTTAGTCCTTTTTTATTTTGACCTTTTTAATTTTGTGATATTTTCCTGCAACTGATGAAATTTCTTGATTTTCCTCCCTGTTGACTGACGAATTATGTTTTTCTCCTGTAACTGTTTGACGAATTTCACATTTTTTTCTGCAGCCAACTGTAAAATTTCACGATTGTTTCTCATGATTGCCTGCTGAATTTCATGTTGTTTTCCTGTGACCAATTGACGAATTTCACAATATTTTAAAGCAATCGACTGAAGGGTTTCTAGATTTTTTTTCCCCATTAATCGACGGTTGAATTTCTCAGTTTTTTTCAGGTGATTGAATGAGAATTTTTGCAATTTTTTCCCCGCAACCAACTGATAAATTTTGTGATATTTTATTTCAGAACAAATGTTTTGTAATCCCACATCCGCCATCTTGGATTATTTTCTTGGCGTGAATTAAAAATGTTTTTTAATTAATAGTTATAATGATTATATTCTAGTTTTTTCAATGTTATATTAATCTATCAACAATATTTAACCATTGGCGACATTTACTACTTGGCGAAAAAGGAGTTTTCATGCAAGAAAAAAATCAAAGATGGCAAATGCGGGATTATAATACATCTAAACCATACCGATTGGCGTATATTGCATTTTTCCTTGCGGCTGATTGGCAAAACTCGTGTGATTTTTTTCACATATACGGTTTATGAATTTTGCCAATTTTCTTCTTAGCTAATCAACAAACTTCATTTTTTTCCCATAAACAGTTGTTGAATTTTTTTTTTTCATATGGTCGCTGACTGAATTTCACAGATTTTCTCTGCGGCTGATCAAAGAATTTCATTCCCAAAGCTGAATACTTTGCAATGTTCTGCAATGTACTTCAGCTAATCAAATGTTCTGTGTGAATTAAAAAAAAAAAAAGTCACAGGAAAATTTTCTTTATATATGAAGAAGTGCAATTGCATCTTTTATAGAAATGCAAAAGACATTTCATAAAACCCTGACATACTCACGCGAATGAAATTATTGGTGAATTTTGTGATTTCTCCCCCTCTCCCCCTAATCGAATGATAATTTAGCGGGGTTTTTTTCCAACAATCGATTGATGATTTTCGAATTATTTCAGATTTTTCCCTCTGTCAACTGGCGAATTTGGCCTTTTTTCTCTGACCAAATAGATGAATTTCACAATTTTTCTCCTGCAATTGGGTGAAGAATTTTGATATTTTCCACAATTCATTGACGAATTTCGCATTTTTTAACCACGACAGGTGGGTGAATTTTGTGATATTTTTCATTAACTTTTTGGCGAAAATCGTAGTTATTTTTCACACGACCAATCCATGAATTTCATGCTTTTTTACCGAAGACTGATTGGCAAATGTTCCAATTTTTTCTTGCGACAGATTGGAAACAATCGTTGGTTTTTTCCACGACTGATCGAAGAATTTCGTGAATTTTCTGACAACTTCAGAGTTTTTTTTACATGCGACTGATAAGCGAATTTCATTATATTTTCTTTTTACTGATTAGCAAATTTTTTCTCTTTTTCGTGTAAACGATTGGTAAAAAACCCTTTTTTTCTGCAACCGATCGACGAATTTCGCATTCTACTGCGACAGATCGGTGAATATCGTGATTATTTTCTCACGGTCGACTGGTGAACTTTGTCGCTTTTCTGCGACTGATTGGCCAAATCTTCATGGGGTTTTTTTTGCACGACTGATCGACTAATTCTATTTTTTTTTTCGATAATACACCGACGAATTTCACTTTTTTTTTTTCCTGTGACCGATTTTAAAATTTTGCGATATTTCTCTTGAACCAGTAAGCAAGTCTTGACACAGATTGGAGAAAGTCGTGAGTTTTTTTCCGCTACTGATCTACGAATTTTGCAGATTCTCCTGACAATCTTCACGATTTTTTTTTTAACCGCAACCGATTTGCAATTTTCACGAAATTTTCCTTTTAACATAGCAAATTTTGAGGCATTTTCTTGCGAACGATTAGAGAAGATCGTAGTTTTTTCTTCGCTGTTTCTTCTAGAGGTGCACTGACAAATTTTGCGTTTTTTTACCTGCAACCGATTGGCGAAAATCGTGGATTTTTTTCTCGCAACTGTTCGTCGAATTTTGTATGTTTTTCCACAGCAAGCTAAAGGATTTCATGAATTGTTCTCCATGACTGACGAATTGAACGAGTTTTCTTGCGACCGATTGATGAATTTCGCAATCTTTTTAAATGAACGATTAAAGAGTTTGCCGTTTTTTTTTTTCCTTGCCATTGAGTGACAAATTTCGTGATTTTTCCTACAATTGAATGGTGGATTTTCGTTAAAATGAAAATTTGAAATGTTCTGCAGTGAAGTCAATGTATGGCGCATTTATAATCATATTCTGCTTTGGGGAATTTTATTATGTCTTACTTTTCAGATTTTTTTTTTTTTATTGCAGTATTTTCATCATTTTAGATTGAATTTTTTTACGGAGCCTTCCGATAAATATTATTTGTAATACATAAATATTTCAAAGGGGGGGGGGCACAATACTAGTCCCAAAGAGGGGCACTTTTCTAACTTTTATTGACACCTGTCATATAACATACTGTTGGAAAGACGTGTGACCTCTAATTCATGTTATGCGCATCTGATGCCCCCCGCCCACTTTGCTCCCCCCTCAGGTGGCAGTTTTCTAAATTTTGCCGAAACCCCTCATGTGACATATTGTCGGAAAGGCCTGGGCCTATTATTCATGTTATGCACATCTGTTGCCCCTCCACCTACTTTGCTCCCCCCTGAGGAGGCAGTTTTCTAAATTTTGCCGAAACCCCTCATATGACACATTGTCGGAACGGCCTGTGACTACTTATTCATGTTATACACATCCAATGTCCCTGCCCCCACTTTGCTCCTCCTGAGGGGGCACTTTTCTAAATTTTGCTAACACCCCTCATGTGACATATTGTAGGAAAGGCCTGTGACCACTTATTCATGTTATGCACATCTGATGCCCCCCGCCCACTTTGCTCTCCCCCTCAGGGGGCAGTTTTCTAAATTTTGCATACACCCCTCATGTGACATATTGTCGGAAAGGCCTGGGGCTACTTATTCATGTTATGCACATCTGTTGCCCCTCCGCCTACTTTGCTCCCCCCTGAGGGGGCAGTTTTCAAAATTTTGCTGAAACCCCTCATGTGACACATTGTCGGAACGGCCTGTGACTACTTATTCATGCTATACACATCCGATGTCCCTGCCCCCACTTTGCTCCCCCTGAGGGGGCACTTTTCTAAATTTTGCTAACACCCCTCATGTGACATATTGTAGGAAAGGCCTGTGACCACTTATTCATGTTATGCACATCTGATGCCCCCCCGCCCACTTTGCTCCCCCCTCAGGGGGCAGTTTTCTAAATTTTGCCGAAACCCCTCATGTGACATATTGTCGGAAAGGCCTGGGACTACTTATTCATGTTATGCACATCTGTTGCCCCTACACCTACTTTGCTCCCCCCTGAGGGGGCAGTTTTCTAAATTTTGCCGAAACCCCTCATGTGACACATTGTCGGAAAGGCCTGGGACTACTTATTCATGTTATGCACATCTGTTGCCCCTCCGCCTACTTTGCTCCCCCCTAAGGGGGCAGTTTTCTAAATTTTGCCGAAACCCCTCATGTGACATATTGTCGGAAAGGCCTGGGAGTACTTATTCATGTTATGCACATCTGTTGCCCCTCCGCCTACTTTGCTCCCCCCTGAGGGGGCAGTTTTCTAAATTTTGCCGAAACATCCTCATGTGACACATTGTCGGAACGGCCTGTGACTACTTATTCATGTTATACACATCCGATGTCCCTGCCCCCACTTTGCTCCCCCTGAGGGGGAACTTTTCTAAATTTTGCTAACACCCCTCATGTGACATATTGTAGGAAAGGCCTGTGACCACTTGTTCATGTTATGCACATCTGATGCCCCCCCGCCCACTTTGCTCCCTCCTCAGGGGGCAGTTTTCTAAATTTTGCCGAAACCCCTCATGTGACATATTGTCGGAAAGGCCTGGGACTACTTATTCATGTTATACACATCCGATGTCCCTGCCCCCACTTTGCTCCCCCCGAGGGGGCTCTTTTCTAAATTTTGCTGACACCCCTCATGTGACATATTGTAGGAAAGGCCTGTGAGCATTTATTCATGTTATGCACATCTGGTGCCCCTCCGCCCACTTTGCTCCCCCCTGAGGGGGCTGTTTTCTAAATTTTGCCGAAACCCCTCATATGACATAGTGTTGGAATGGCCTATAACTAATTGTTCATGTTATACACATCTGATGTCCCTGACCCCTCTTTGCATCCCCCTCTGAGGAGGGACTTTTATCTATTTTGCCGGCACACCTTGTGACATTGTTGGAACGGCCTGTGATCAGTTATTTATTTTATGCACCTCCAGTGTTCCTTCTACCACTTCACTGGCTTATCTTTCAGGAAAACCACTGATATTTAAGACCAAAGCAGGCCGTACAGTGATACTACATGATTTTATGTAAAGAGAAGACACAGGTTTTTTACTTAAAGGAAATCTTCAGGTATTTCGGACAACATGGTAAGGGAATGCGCAGGTTTGTTTACCTAAAGGAAAGCTGAAGGTATTTCGGACAAAAAAAGTGGGGGGTTAATTCAGGTTTTTTGCCTAAAGGAAACCCGCAGATTTTTTTGTCCGAAATACCTTCAGTTTTCCTAAATGTTTTTTTTAAAGGTTTTTTGCTGACTTTTTTACCTGGGTACTTATTCATGTTATGCACATCTGTTGCCCCTCCGCCTACTTTGCTCCCCCCTGAGGGGGCAGTTTTCTAAATTTTGCCGAAACCCCTCATGTGACATATTGTAGGAAAGGCCTGGGACTACTTATTCATGTTATGCACATCTGATGCCCCCCCGCCAACTTTGCTCCCCCCTCAGGGGGCAGTTTTCTAAATTTTGCCGAAACCCCTCATGTGACATATTGTCGGAAAGGCCTGGGACTACTTATTCATGTTATGCACATATGTTGCCCCCCCGCCCACTTTGCTCCCCCCTCAGGGGGCAGTTTTCTAAATTTTGCCGAAACCCCTCATGTGACATATTGTCGGAAAGGCCTGGGACTACTTATTCATGTTATGCACATCTGTTGCCCCCTCCGCCTACTTTGCTCCCCCTGAGGGGGCAGTTTTCTAAATTTTGCCGAAACCCCTCATGTGACATATTGTCGGAACGGCCTGTGACTACTTATTCATGTTATGCACATCTGATGCTCCTCCGCCCACTTTGCTCCCCCTAAGGGGGCTGTTTTCTAAATTTTGCCGAAACCCCTCATATGACATAGTGTTGGAATGGCCTATAACTAATTGTTCATGTTATACACATCTGATGTCCCTGACCCCTCTTTGCATCCCCCCCTGAGGAGGCACTTTTATCAATTTTGCCGGCACACCTTGTGACATATTGTTGGAACGGCCTGTGATCACTTATTTATTTTATGCACCTCCAGTGTTCCTTCTACCACTTCACTGGCTTATCTTTCAGGAAAACCACTGATATTTAAGACAAAAGCAGGCCCTACAGTGATACTGCATGATTTTATGTAAAGAGAAGACACAGATTTTTCACTTAAAGGAAAACTTCAGGTATTTCGGACAACATGGTAAGGGAATGCGCAGGTTTGTTTACCTAAAGGAAAGCTGAAGGTATTTCGGACAAAAAAAGTGGGGGGTTAATTCAGGTTTTTTACCTAAAGGAAACCCACAGATTTTTTTGTCCGAAATACCTTCAGGTTTCCTGAATGTTTTTTTTAAAGGTTTTTGCTGACTTTTTTACCTGGGAGGCTTTTTTATTAGGAAATTAATTTTCAGCCGTGCACCGGAATTTAATTCGAAAATATTGCATGATTTGTATTCGGTATATCAGTTTCAAGGATTTCCTAACAATGGTTTCATTGTTTGAACAATGCATTCAGTTTTACTTTATTTTACATTTCTAAAAACTCACACTGGCGAACAACTTTCAAACCGAAAAATTTTTACGTCATTCATTTTTAAATGTGCTTATTTATTAGGAAATTAATTTTCAGCCGTGCACCGGTATTTAATTCGAAAATATTGCGTGTTTTGTATTCGGTATATCAGTTTCTAGGATTTCCTAACAATGGTTTCATTGTTTAAACAATGTATTCAGTTTTACTTTATTTTACATTTCTAGAAATTCATACCGGCGAACAACTTTAAAACGAAAAAATATTTACTTCATTCATTTGGAAATGTGCTTTTTTATTAGGAAATTAATTTTCAGCCGTGCACCGGAATGTAATTCAAAAATATTGCGTGTTTTGTATTCGGTATATCAATTTCCATGGTTCCCTAACAATGGTTTCATTGTTTAAACAATGTATTCAGTTTTACTTTATTTTACATTTCTAAAAATTCACACAGGCGAATACCTTTAAAACGAAAAAATATTTACGTCATTCATTTGGAAATGTGCTTTTTTATTAGGAAATTAATTTTCAGCCGTGCACCGGAATGTAATGCGAAAATATTGCGTGTTTTGTATTCGGTATATCAGTTTCTAGGATTTCCTAACAATGGTTTCATTTTTTAAACAATGTATTCAGTTTTACTTTATTTTACATTTGTGAAAACTCACACTGGCGAACTACTTTAAAACTGAAAAATTTTTACACCATTCATTTGAAAATTTGCTTATGCCCAAGCCGGGAATCGAAACCGGTCCCCTGGAATAGATCTCCAATGCTCTACCAATAAGCCACAAGGACTATGGCATCTCTCACTTATAAAAGTCGGTAAGGTTGCAACCACAGCACTAGATGGAAAAGACTTCATGAGCACACAATCTAGTGGCGAAACATGAGTAGCAAATGAACCCAGTATCGGTGAATATACATTTTTAATTAATTTTTCAACTACATTTCAGCAGTGAAATTACGCTTCAAATTATTGAATATTAAATACGTGAATAATCAAATTGCTAACAAGACGTAAACAGACATATATAAGTGACAGATGCCAAGCTGGGCACCGTCCTTGTGGCTTAGTGTTAGAGCACTGGAGCTCCAGGGGCCCGGGATCGAATTCCGTCTTGGACATTTTTCACTAAGTTGGTTTACGACTTGTTAGCAATGTGATTATTCACGTATTTAATATTCAATGGTTTCATTGTTTAAACAATATTCGGTTTTACTTTATTTTGCATTTCAAAAAACTCACACAGGTGAACTACTTTAAAACCGAAATATTTTTACGTCATTCATTTTTAAATGTGCTTATTTATTAGAAAATTAATTTTCAGCCGTGCACCGGAATTTAATTCGAAAATATTGCGTGTTTTGTATTCGGTATATCAGTTTCTAGGATTTCAAAACAATGGTTTCTTTGTTTAAACAATGCATTCAGTTTTACTTTATTTTACATTTCTAGAAATTCACGCCGGCGACCACCTTTAAAACGAAAAAATATTTACGTCATTCATATGGAAATGTGCTTTTTTATTAAGAAATTAATTTTCCGCCGTGCACCGGAATGTAATGCGAAAATATTGCGTGTTTTGTATTCGGTATATCATTTTCCAAAATTTCCTAACAATGGTCTCATTGTTTAAACAATGTATTCAGTTTTGCTTCATTTTACATTTCTAAAAATTCACACAGGCGAACAACTTTAAAACCGAGAAATTTTTACGTCTTTCATTTGGAAATGTGCTTTTTTATTAGAAAATTAATTTTCAGGCGTGCACCAGAATTTAATTCGAAAATATTGCGTGTTTTGTATTCGGTATATCAGTTTCTAGGATTTCAAAACAATGGTTTCATTCTTTAAACAATGCATTCAGTTTTACTTTATTTTACATTTCTAGAAATTCACACCGGCGACCACATTTAAAACAAAAAAATATTTACGTCATTCATTTGGAAATGTGCTTTTTTATTAGGAAATTAATTTTCAGCCGTGCACCGGAATGTAATGCGAAAATATTGCTTGTTTTGCATTAGGTATATCATTTTCCAGGAATTCTTAACAATGGTTTCATTGTTTAAACAATGTATTCGCTTTTACCTTATTTTACATTTCTAAAAACTCACACGGGCGAACAACTTTAAAACCGAAATATTTTTACGTCTTTCGTTTGGAAATGTGCTTTTTTATTAGAAAATTAATTTTCAGGCGTGCACCAGAATTTAATTCGAAAATATTGCGTGTTTTGTATTCGGTATATCAGTTTCTAGGATTTCAAAACAATGGTTTCATTGTTTAAACAATGCATTCAGTTTTACTTTATTTTACATTTCTAGAAATTCACACCGGCGACCACCTTTAAAACAGAAAAATATTTACGTCATTCATTTGGAAATGTGCTTTTTTATTAGGAAATTAATTTTCAGCCGTGCACCGGAATGTAATGCGAAAATATTGCGTGTTTTGTATTCGGTATATCATTTTCCAGGAATTCTTAACAATGGTTTCATTGTTTAAACAATGTATTCGCTTTTACCTTATTTTACATTTCTAAAAACTCACACTGGCGAACAACTTTAAAACCGAAATATTTTTACGTCATTCATTTTTAAATGTGCTTATTTATTAGGAAATTAATTTTAAGCCGTGCACCGGAATTTCATTCGAAAATATTGCGTGTTTTGTATTCGGTATATCAGTTTCTAGGATTTCAAAACAATGGTTTCTTTGTTTAAACAATGCATTCAGTTTTACTTTATTTTACATTTCTAGAAATTCACGCCGGCGACCACCTTTAAAACGAAAAAATATTTACGTCATTCATATGGAAATGTGCTTTTTTATTAAGAAATTAATTTTCCGCCGTGCACCGGAATGTAATGCGAAAATATTGCGTGTTTTGTATTCGGTATATCATTTTCCAAAATTTCCTAACAATGGTCTCATTGTTTAAACAATGTATTCAGTTTTGCTTCATTTTACATTTCTAAAAATTCACACAGGCGAACAACTTTAAAACCGAGAAATTTTTACGTCTTTCATTTGGAAATGTGCTTTTTTATTAGAAAATTAATTTTCAGGCGTGCACCAGAATTTAATTCGAAAATATTGCGTGTTTTGTATTCGGTATATCAGTTTCTAGGATTTCAAAACAATGGTTTCATTCTTTAAACAATGCATTCAGTTTTACTTTATTTTACATTTCTAGAAATTCACACCGGCGACCACATTTAAAACAATAAAATATTTACGTCATTCATTTGGAAATGTGCTTTTTTATTAGGAAATTAATTTTCAGCCGTGCACCGGAATGTAATGCGAAAATATTGCTTGTTTTGCATTAGGTATATCATTTTCCATGAATTCTTAACAATGGTTTCATTGTTTAAACAATGTATTCGCTTTTACCTTATTTTATATTTCTAAAAACTCACACGGGCGAACAACTTTAAAACCGAAATATTTTTACGTCATTCATTTTTAAATGTGCTTATTTAGTAGGAAATTAATTTTCAGCCGTGCACCGGAATTTAATGCGAGAATTTATCGTGTTTTGTATTGGGTATATCAGTTTCTAGGATTCCCTAACAATGGTTTCATTGTTTAAACAATGTATTCAGTTTTGCTTCATTTTACATTTCTAAAAATTCACACAGGCGAACAACTTTAAAACCGAGAAATTTTTACGTCTTTCGTTTGGAAATGTGCTTTTTTATTAGAAAATTAATTTTCAGGCGTGCACCAGAATTTAATTCGAAAATATTGCGTGTTTTGTATTCGGTATATCAGTTTCTAGGATTTCAAAACAATGGTTTCATTGTTTAAACAATGCATTCAGTTTTACTTTATTTTACATTTCTAGAAATTCACACCGGCGACCACCTTTAAAACAGAAAAATATTTACGACATTCATTTGGAAATGTGCTTTTTTATTAGGAAATTAATTTTCAGCCGTGCACCGGAATGTAATGCGAAAATATTGCGTGTTTTGTATTCGGTATATCATTTTCCAGGAATTCTTAACAATGGTTTCATTGTTTAAACAATGTATTCGCTTTTACCTTATTTTACATTTCTAAAAACTCACACTGGCGAACAACTTTAAAACCGAAATATTTTTACGTCATTCATTTTTAAATGTGCTTATTTATTAGGAAATTAATTTTAAGCCGTGCACCGGAATTTCATTCGAAAATATTGCGTGTTTTGTATTCGGTATATCAGTTTCTAGGATTTCAAAACAATGGTTTCACTGTTTAAACAATGCATTCAGTTTTACTTTATTTTACATTTCTAGAAATTCACACCGGCGACCACCATTAAAACGAAAAAATATTTACGTCATTCATTTGGAAATGTGCTTTTTAATTAGGAAATTAATTTTCAGATGTGCACCGGAATGTAATGCGAAAATATTGCGTGTTTTTATTCGGTATATCAGTTTCCAGGATTCCCTAACAATGGTTTCATTTTTTAAATAATGTATTCGGTTTTACTTTATTTTACATTTGTGAAAACTCACACTGGCGAACTACTTTAAAACCGAAAAATTTTTACACCATTCATTTGAAAATGTGCTTATGCCCAAGCCGGGAATCGAAACCGGTATCCTGGAATAGATCTCCAATAATCTACCACTAAGCCACAAGGACTATGGCATCTCTCACTTATAAGAGTCGGTAAGGTTGCAAACACAGCACTAGATGGAAAAGACTTCATGAGCACACAATCTAGTGGCGAAACATGAGTAGCAAATGAACCCAGTATCGGTGAATATACATTTTTAATTAATTTTTCAACTACATTTCAGCAGTGAAATTACGCTTCAAATTATTGAATATTAAATACGTGAATAATAACATTGCTAAAAAGTCGTAAACAGACTTATATAAGTGACAGATGCCAAGCTGGGCACCGTCCTTGTGGCTTAGTGTTAGAGCACTCGAGCTCCAGGGGCCCGGGATCGATTCCAGTCTTGGACATTTTTCAGTAAGTTGGTTTACGACTTGTTAGCAATGTGATTATTCACGTATTTAATATTCAATGGTTTCATTGTTTAAACAATATTCGGTTTTACTTTATTTTGCATTTCAAAAAACTCACACAGGTGAACTACTTTCAAACCGATAAATTTTTACTTCATTCATTTGTAAATAGGCTTTTTTATTAGGAAATTAATTTTCAGCCGTGCACCGGAATTTAATGCGAAAATATATCGTGTTTTGTATTGGGTATATCAGTTTCTAGGATTCCCTAACAATGGAGCCCCACCAGTGGCCGAGAGGTTCTGCTCTCGAAGCTGGTAGACGGGAGGTGTTGGGTTCGATCCCAATCGCGCCCGTCGGCCTAATCGTTCGGAGTTTTCATGGTTTTCTTCGAGCCGTGGATCTTCCATGCGTTAATACGGATTAGGTTCCCATAGAAAGACCCCCACGGAGGGCACTGCCCCCGGGCCTATATCCCTCGTGTAGATAAATGGCCGTCAAAAATCAACCCAACTCAACCCTAACAATGGTTTCATTGTTTAAACAACGTATTCTGTTTTACTTTATTTTACATTTCTAAAAATTCACACAGGCGAACACCTTTAAAACGAAAAAATATTTACGTCATTCATTTGGAAATGTGCTTTTTTATTAGGAAATTAATTTTCAGCCGTGCACCGGAATGAAATTC
Organism: Maratus speciosus; assembly: GCA_963932465.1. Classification (NCBI taxonomy): domain Eukaryota; kingdom Metazoa; phylum Arthropoda; class Arachnida; order Araneae; family Salticidae; genus Maratus; species Maratus speciosus. Next base: position 312,533 of record CAWVRF010001488.1, on the reverse strand, counting down.
GAAAATATTGCGTGTTTTGTATTCGGTATATCATTTTCCAAGATTTCCTAACAATGGTCTCATTGTTTAAACAATGTATTCAGTTTTGCTTCATTTTACATTTCTAAAAATTCACACAGGCGAACAAGTTTAAAACCGAGAAATTTTTACGTCTTTCATTTGGAGATGTGCTTATTTATTAGAAAATTAATTTTCAGGCGTGCACCAGAATTTAATTCGAAAATATTGCGTGTTTTGTATTCGGTATATCAGTTTCAAGGATTTCATAACAATGGTCTCATTGTTTGAACAATGCATTCAGTTTTACTTTATTTTACATTTCTAAAAACTCACACTGGCGAACAACTTTAAAACTGAAAAATTTTTACGTCATTCATTTTTAAATGTGATTATTTATTAGGAAATTAATTTTCAGCCGAGCACCGGAATTTAATTCGACAATATTGCGTGTTTTGTATTCGGTATATCAATTTCCAGGGTTCCGTAACAATGGTTTCACTGTTTAAACAATGTATTCAGTTTTACTTTATTTTACATTTCTAAAAATTCACACAGGCGAACACCTTTAAAACGAAAAAATATTTACGTCATTCATTTGGAAATGTGCTTTTTTATTAGGAAATTAATTTTCAGCCGAGCACCGGAATTTAATTCGACAATATTGCGTGTTTTGTATTCGGTATATCAATTTCCAGGGTTCCGTAACAATGGTTTCATTGTTTAAACAATGTATTCAGTTTTACTTTATTTTACATTTCTAAAAATTCACACAGGCGAACACCTTTAAAACGAAAAAATATTTACGTCATTCATTTGGAAATGTGCTTTTTTATTAGGAAATTAATTTTCAGCAGTGCACCGGAATGTAATTCGAAAATATTGCGTGTTTTGTATTCGGTATATCAATTTCCAGGGTTCCCTAACAATGGTTTCATTGTTTAAACAATGTACTCAGTTTTACTTTATTTTACATTTCTAAAAATTCACACAGGCGAACACCTTTAAAACGAAAAAATATTTACGTCATTCATTTGGAAATGTGCTTTTTTATTAGGAAATTAATTTTCAGCCGTGCACCGGAATGTAATACGAAAATATTGCGTGTTTTGTATTCGGTATATCATTTTCCAGGAATTCTTAACAATGGTTTCATTGTTTAAACAATGTATTCGCTTTTACCTTATTTTATATTTCTAAAAACTCACACAGGCGAACAACTTTAAAACCGAGAAATTTTTACGTCTTTCATTTGGAAATGTGCTTATTTATTAGGAAATTAATTTTCAGCCGTGCACCGGAATTGAATTCGAAAATATTGCATGTTTTGTATTCGGTATATCAGTTACTAGGATTTCAAAACAATGGTTTCATTTTTTAAACAATGTATTCAGTTTTACTTTATTTTACATTTCTAGAAATTCACACCGGCATACACCTTTAAAACGAAAAAATATTTACTTCATTCATTTGGAAATGTGCTTTTTTATTAGGAAATTAATTTTAAGCCGTGCACCGGAATGTAATTCGAAAATATTGCGTGTTTTGTATTCGGTATAGCAATTTCCAGGGTTCCCTAACAATGGTTTCATTGTTTAACCAATGTATTCAGTTTTACTTTATTTTACATTTCTAAAAATTCACACAGGCGAACACCTTTAAAACGAAAAAATATTTACGTCATTCATTTGGAAATGTGCTTTTTTATTAGGATATTAATTTTCAGCCGTGCACCGGAAAGTAATGCGAAAATATTGCGTGTTTTTTATTCGGTGTATCAGTTTCCAGGATTCCCTATCAATGGTTTCATTGTTCAAACAATGTATTTGGTTTTACTTTATTTTACATTCCTAAAACTTCACACCGGCGAACAACTTTAAAACCGAAAAATGTTTACGTCATTCATTTTTAAATGCGCTTATTTATTATGAAATCAATTTTCAGCCGTGCACCGGAATTTAATTCGAAAATATTTCGTGTTTTGCATTCGGTATATCAGTTTCTAGGATTTCAAAACAATGGTTTCATTGTTTAAACAATGCATTCAGTTTTACTTTATTTTACATTTCTAGAAATTCACACCGGCGACCACCTTTAAAACGAAAAAATATTTACGTCATTCATTTGAAAATGTGCTTTTTTATTAGGAAATTAATTTTCAGCCGTGCACCGGAATGTAATGCGAAAATATTGCGTGTTTTGTATTCGGTATATCATTTTCCAGGAATTCTTAACAATGGATTCATTGTTTAAACAATGTATTCGCTTTTACCTTATTTTACATTTTTAAAAACTCACACTGGCGAACAACTTTAAAACCGAAATATTTTTACGTCATTCATTTGGAAATGTGCTTATTTATTAGGAAATTAATTTTCAGCCGTGCACCGGAATTTAATTCGAAAATATTGCGTGTTTTGTATTCGGTATATCAGTTTCTAGGATTTCAAAACAATGGTTTCATTGTTTAAACAATGTATTTAGTTTTACTTTATTTTACCTTTCTAGAAATTCACACCGGCGACCACCTTTAATACGAAAAAATATTTACGTCATTCATTTGAAAATGTGCTTTTTAATTAGGAAATTAATTTTCAGCCGTGCACCGGAATGTAATGCGAAAATATTGCGTGTTTTTTATTCGTTATATCAGTTTCCAGGATTCCCTAACAATGATTTCATTTTTTAAACAATGTATTCGGTTTTACTTTATTTTACATTTCTAAAAACTCACACTGGCGAACTAATTTAAAACCGAAAAATTTTTCACCATTCATTTGAAAATGTGCTTATGCCCAAGCCGGGAATCGAACCTGGTCCCCTGGACTTGATCTCCAATGCTCTACCACAAAGCCACAAGGACGATGGCATCTCTTGCTTATAAATTCGGTAAGGTTGCAACCACAGCACTAGATGGAAAAGACTTCATGAGCGCACAATCTAGTGGCGAAACATGAGTAGCAAATGAACACAGTATCGGTGAATATACATTTTTAATTAATTTTTCAACTACATTTCAGCAGTGAAATTACGTTTCAAATTATTGAATATTAAATACGTGAATAATCACATTGCTAACAAGTCGTAAACAGACTTATATAAGTGACAGATGCCAAGCTGGGCACCGTCCTTATGGCTTAGTGTTAGAGTACTGGAGCTCCAGGGGCCCGGGATCGATTCCCGTCTTGGACATTTTTCACTTAGTTGGTTTACGATATGTTAGCAATGTGATTATTCACGTATTTAAGATTCAATGGTTTCATTGTTTAAACAATATTCGGTTTTACTTTATTTTGCATTTCAAAAAACTCACGCAGGTGAACTACTTTAAAACCGAAAAATTTTTACTTCATTCATTTGTAAATAGGCTTTTTTATTAGGAAATTAATTTTCAGCCGTGCACCGGAATTTAATTCGAAAATATTGCATGTTTTGTATTCGGTATAATAGTTCCAAGGATTTCCTAACAATGGTCTCATTGTTTGAACAATGCATTCAGTTTTACTTTATTTTACATTTCTAAAAACTCACACTGGCGAACAACTTTAAAACCGAAAAATGTTTACGTCATTCATTTTTATATGTGCTTATTTATTAGGAAATTAATTTTTAGCCGTGCACCGGAATGTAATGCGAAAATATTGCGTGTTTTGTATTCGGTATATCATTTTCCAGGAATTCTTAACAATGGTTTCATTGTTTAAACAATGTATTCGCTTTTACCTTATTTTATATTTCTAAAAACTCACACTGGCGAACAACTTTAAAACCGAAATATTTTTACGTCATTCATTTGGAAATGTGCTTATTTATTAGGAAATTAATTTTCAGCCGTGCACCGGAATTTAATTCGAAAATATTGCGTGTTTTGTATTCGATATATCAGTTTCTAGGATTTCAAAACAATGGTTTCATTGTATAAACAATGTATTCAGTTTTACTTTATTTTACATTTCTAGAAATTCACACCGGCGACCACCTTTAAAACGAAAAAATATTTACGTCATTCATTTGAAAATGTGCTTTTTAATTAGGAAATTAATTTTCAGCCGTGCACCGGAATGTAATGCGAAAATATTGCGCGTTTTTTATTCGGTATATCAGTTTCCAGGATTCCCTAACAATGGTTTCATTTTTTAAACAATGTATTCGGTTTTACTTTATTTTACATTTCTAAAAACTCACACTGGCGAACTAATTTAAAACCGAAAAATGTTTACACCATTCATTTGAAAATGTGCTTATGCCCAAGCCGGGAATCGAACCTGGTCCCCTGGAATTGATCTCCAATGCTCTACCACTAAGCCACAAGGACGATGGCGTCTCTCACTTATAAAAGTCGGTAAGGTTGCAACCACAGCACGAGATGGAAAAGACTTCACGAGCGCGCAATCTAGTGGCGAAACATGAGTAGCAAATGAACCCAGTATCGGTGAATATACATTTTTAATTAATTTTTCAACTACATTTCAGCAGTGAAATTACGTTTCAAATTATTCAATATTAAATACGTGAATAATCACATTGCTAACAAGTCGTAAACAGACTTATATAAGTGACAGATGCCAAACTGGGCACCGTCCTTGTGGCTTAGTGTTAGAGCACTGGAGCTCCAGGGGCCCGGGATCGATTCCCGTCTTGGACATTTTTCACTAAGTTGGTTAACGATTTGTTAGCAATGTCATTATTCACGTATTTAATACTCAATGGTTTCATTGTTTAAACAATATTCGGTTTTACTTTATTTTGCATTTAAAAAAACTCACGCAGGTGAACTACTTTACAACCGAAAAATTTTTACTTCATTCATTTGTAAATAGGCTTTTTTATTAGGAAATTAATTTTCAGCCGTGCACCGGAATATAATTTGAAAATATTGCGTGTTTTGTATTCGGTATATCAGTTTCAAGGATTTCCTAACAAAGGTCTCATTGTTTGAACAATGCATTCAGTTTTACTTTATTTTACATTTCTAAAAACTCACACTGGCGAACAACTTTAATCCGAAATATTTTTACGTCATTCATTTTTAAATGTGCTTATTTATTAGGAAATTAATTTTCAGCCGTGCACCGGAATTTAATTCGAAAATATTGCGTGTTTTTTATTCGGTATATCAGTTTCTAGGATTTCCTGACAATGGGTGGGGTTGGGTTGATTTTTGACGGCCAATTATCTACACGAGGGATATAGGCCCGGGGGGAGCGCCCTCCGTGGGGCTCTTTCTAAGGAAACCTAATCCATATTAACGCATGGAAGATCCACGGCTCGAAGAAAACCACGAAAACTCCGAACGATTAGGCCGACGGGTTTCGTTTGGGATAGAACCCAGCACCTCCCGTCTACCAGCTTTGAGAGAAGAACCTCTCGGCCACTGGTGGGGCCTCCAGTGACACGTGATTAAATACGTGAATAATCACATTGCTAACAAGTCGTAAACCAACTTAGTGAAAAATTTTTAAACAATGCATTCAGTTTTACTTTATTATACATTTCTAAAAATTCACACAGGCGAACACCTTTAAAACGAAAAAATATTTACGTCATTCATTTGGAAATGTGCTTTTTTATTAGGAAATTAATTTTCAGCCGTGCACCGGAATGTAATGCGAAAATATTGCGTGTTTTGTATTCGGTATATCATTTTCCAGGAATTCTTAACAATGGTTTCATTGTTTAAACAATGTATTCGGTTTTACTTTATTTTACATTTCTAAAAACTCACACAGGTGATCTACTTTAAAACCGAAAATTTTTTACGTCATTCATTTGGAAATGTGCTTATTTATTAGGAAATTAATTTTCAGCCGTGCACCGGAATTTAATTCGAAAATATTGCGTGTTTTGTATTCGGTATATCAGTTTCTAGGATTTCAAAACAATGGTTTCATTGTTTAAACAATGTATTCAGTTTTACTTTATTTTACATTTCTAGAAATTCACACCGGCGACCACCTTTAATACGAAAAAATATTTACGTCATTCATTTGAAAATGTGCTTTTTAATTAGGAAATTAATTTTCAGCCGTTCACCGGAATGTAATGCGAAAATATTGCGTGTTTTTTATTCGGTATATCAGTTTCCAGGATTCCCTAACAATGATTTCATTTTTTAAACAATGTATTCGGTTTTACTTTATTTTACATTTCTAAAAACTCACACTGGCGAACTAATTTAAAACCGAAAAATTTTTACAGCATTCATTTGAAAATGTGCTTACGCCGAAGCCGGGAATCGAACCTGGTCCACTGGAATTGATCGCCAATGCTCTACCACTAAGCCACAAGGACGATGTCGTCTATAGCTTATAAATTCGGTAAGGTTGCAACCACAGCACTAGATGGAAAAGACTTCATGAGCGCACAATCTAGTGGCGAAACATGAGTAGCAAATGAACACAGTATCGGTGAATATACATTTTTAATTAATTTTTCAACGACATTTCAGCAGTGAAATTACGTTTCAAATTATTGAATATTAAATACGTGAATAATCACATTGCTAACAAGTCGTAAACAGACTTATATAAGTGACAGATTCCAAGCTGGGCACCGTCCTTGTGGCTTAGTGTTAGAGTACTGGAGCTCCAGGGGCCCGGGATCGATTCCCGTCTTGGACATTTTTCACTTAGTTGGTTTACGATTTGTTAGCAATGTGATTATTCACGTATTTAAGATTCAATGGTTTCATTGTTTAAACAATATTCGGTTTTACTTTATTTTGCATTTCAAAAAACTCACGCAGGTGAACTACTTTAAAACCGAAAAATTTTTACTTCATTCATTTGTAAATAGGCTTTTTTATTAGGAAATTAATTTTCAGCCGTTCACCGGAATTTAATTCGAAAATATTGCATGTTTTGTATTCGGTATATTAGTTTCAAGGATTTCCTAACAATGGTCTCATTGTTTGAACAATGCATTCAGTTTTACTTTATTTTACATTTCTAAAAACTCACACTGGCGAACAACTTTAAAACCGAAAAATTTTTACGTCATTCATTTTTATATGGGCCCCACCAGTGGCCGAGAGGTTCTGCTCTCGAAGCTGGTAGACGGGAAGTGCTGGGTTCGAACCCAATCGCGCCTGTCGGCCTAATCGTTCGGAGTTTTCGTGGTTTTCTTCGAACCTTGGCTTTCCAAGCGTTAATACGGGTTTGGTTCCCTTAGAAAGACCCCCACGAAGGGCACTCCCCCCTTAGGGCCTATATCCCTCGTGTATATAATTGGCCGTCATAAACACAACCAACCAACCAATCATTTTTATATGTGCTTATTTATTAGGAAATTAATTTTCAGCCGTGCACCGGAATTTAATTCGAAAATATTGCGTGTTTTGTATTCGGTATATCAGTTTCTAGGATTTCCTAACAATGGATTCATTGTTTAAACAATGTATTCAGTTTTACTTTATTTTACATTTCTAAAAATTCATCCAGGCGAACACCTTTAAAACGAAAAAATATTTACGTCATTCATTTGGAAATGTGCTTTTTTATTAGGAAATTAATTTTCAGCCGTGCACCGGAATGTAATGCGAAAATATTGCGTGTTTTGTATTCGGTATATCATTTTCCAACATTTCTTAACAATGGTCTCATTGTTTAAACAATGTATTCAGTTTTGCTTCATTTTACATTTCTAAAAATTCACACAGGCGAACAACTTTAAAACCGAGAAATTTTTACGTCTTTCATTTGGAAATGTGCTTATTTAGTAGAAAATTAATTTTCAGGCGTGCACCAGAAATTAATTCGAAATATTGCGTGTTTTGTATTCGGTATATCAGTTTCTAGGATTTAAAAACAATGGTTTCATTGTTTAAACAATGCATTCAGTTTTACTTTATTTTACATTTCTAGAAATTCACACCGGCGACCACCTTTAAAACGAAAAAATATTTACGTCATTCATTTGAAAATGTGCTTTTTTATTAGGAAATTAATTTTCAGCCGTGCACCGGAATGTAATGCGAAAATATTGCGTGTTTTGTATTCGGTATATCATTTTCCAGGAATTCTTAACAATGGATTCATTGTTTAAACAATGTATTCGCTTTTACCTTATTTTACATTTTTAAAAACTCACACTGGCGAACAACTTTAAAACCGAAATATTTTTACGTCATTCATTTGGAAATGTGCTTATTTATTAGGAAATTAATTTTCAGCCGTGCACCGGAATTTAATTCGAAAATATTGCGTGTTTTGTATTCGGTATATCAGTTTCTAGGATTTCAAAACAATGGTTTCATTGTTTAAAGAATGTATTCAGTTTTACTTTATTTTACATTTCTAGAAATTCACACCGGCGACCACCTTTAATACGAAAAAATATTTACGTCATTCATTTGAAAATGTGCTTTATAATTAGGAAATTAATTTTCAGCCGTTCACCGGAATGTAATGCGAAAATATTGCGTGTTTTTTATTCGGTATATCAGTTTCCAGGATTCCCTAACAATGATTTAATTTTTTAAACAATGTATTCGGTTTTACTTTATTTTACATTTCTAGAAATTCACACCGGCGATCACCTTTAAAACGAAAAAAGGTTTACGTCATTCATTTGGAAAAGTGCTTTTTAATTAGGAAATTAATTTTCAGCCGTGCACCGGAATGTAATGCGAAAATATTGCGTGTTTTTTATTCGGTATATCAGTTTCCAGGATTCCCTAACAATGGTTTCATTTTTTAAACAATGTATTCGGTTTTACTTTATTTTACATTTCTAAAAACTCACACTGGCGAACTACTTTAAAACCGAAAAATTTTTACACAATTCATTTGAAAATGTGCTTATGCCCAAGCCGGGAATCGAACCCGGTCCCCTGGAATAGATCTCCAATGCTCTACCACTAAGCCACAAGGACTATGGCATCTCTCACTTATAAAAGTCGGTAAGGTTGCAACCACAGCACTAGATGGAAAAGACTTCATGAGCACACAATCTAGTGGCGAAACATGAATAGCAAATGAACCCAGTATCGGTGAATATACATTTTTAATTAATATCTCAACTACATTTTAGCAGTGAAATTACCCTTCAAATTATTGAATATTATATACGTGAATAATCACATTGCTAACAAGTCGTAAACAGACTTATATAAGTGACAGATGCCAAGCTGGGCACCGTCCTTGTGGCTTAGTGTTAGAGCACTGGAGCTCCAGGGGCCCGGGATCGATTCCCGTCTTGTACATTTTTCACTAAGTTGGTTTAAGACTTGTTAGGAATGTGATTATTCACGTATTTAATGGTTTCATTGTTTAAACAATATTCGGTTTTACTTTTTTTTTGCATTTCAAAAAACTCACACAGGTGAACTACTTTAAAACCGATAAATTTTTACTTCATTCATTTGTAAATAGGCTTTTTTATTAGGAAATTAATTTTCAGCCGTGCACCGGAATGTAATGCGAAAATATTGCGTGTTTTGTATTCGGTATATCAATTTCCAAGGTTCCTTAACAATGGTTTCATTGTTTAAACAATGTATTCGTTTTTTCCTCATTTTACATATCTAAAAATTCACACAGGCGAACAACTTTAAAACCGAGAAATTTTTACGTCTTTCATTTGGAAATGTGCTTATTTATTAGAAAATTAATTTTCAGCCGTGCACCGGAATTTAATCGAAAATATTGCGTGTTTTGTATTCGGTATATCAGTTTCTAGGATTTCCTAACAATGGTTTCATTTTTTAAACAATGTATTCAGTTTTACTTTATTTTACATTTCTAGAAATTCACACCGGCGAACACCTTTAAAACGAAAAAATATTTACTTCATTCATTTGGAAATGTGCTTTTTTATTAGGAAATTAATTTTCAGCCGTGCACCGGGATGTAATTCGAAAATATTGCGTGTTTTGTATTCGGTATATCAATTTCCAGGGTTCCCTAACAATGGTTTCATTGTTTAAACAATGTATTCAGTTTTACTTTATTTTACATTTCTAAAAATTCACACAGGCGAACAACTTTAAAACCGAGAAATTTTTACGTCTTTCGTTTGGAAATGTGCTTATTTATTAGGAAATTAATTTTCAGCCGTGCACCGGAATGTAATTCGAAAATATTGCGTGTTTTGTATTCGGTATATCAATTTCCAGGGTTCCCTAACAATGGTTTCATTGTTTAACAATGCATTCAGTTTTACTTTATTTTACATTTCTAGAAATTCATTCCGGCGACCACCTTTAAAATGAAAAAAAATTTACGTCATTAATTTGGAAATGTGCTTTTTTATTAGGAAATTAATTTTCAGCCGTGCACCGGAATTGAATTCGAAAATATTGCGTGTTTTGTATTCGGTATATCAGTTTATAGGATTTCCTAACAATGTTTTCATTTTTTAAACAATGTATTCAGTTTTACTTTATTTTACATTTCTAGAAATTCACACCGGCGAACACCTTTAAAACGAAAAAATATTTACTTCATTCATTTGGAAATGTGCTTTTTTATTAGGAAATTAATTTTCAGCCGTGCACCGGAATGTAATTCGAAAATATTGCGTGTTTTGTATTCGGTATATCGATTTCCAGGGTTCCCTAACAATGGTTTCATTGTTTAAACAATGTATTCAGTTTTACTTCATTTTAAATTTCTAAAAATTCACACAGGCGAACAACTTTAATACCGAGAAATTTTTACGTCTTTCATTTGGAAATGTGCTTATTTATTAGGAAATTAATTTTCAGCCGTGCACCGGAATATAATTCGAAAATATTGCGTGTTTTGTATTCGGTATATCAATTTCCAGGGTTCCCTAACAATGGTTTCATTGTTTAACAATGCATTCAGTTTTACTTTATTTTACATTTCTAGAAATTCACACCGGCGACCACCTTTAAAACGAAAAAATATTTACGTCATTCATTTTAAAATGTGCTTATTTATTAGAAAATTAATTTTAAGCCGTGCACCGGAATTTAATTCGAAAATATTGCGTGTTTTGTATTCGGTATATCAGTTGCAAGGATTTCCTAACAATGGTCTCATTGTTTGAACAATGCATTCAGTTTTACTTTATTTTACATTTCTAAAAACTCACACTGGCGAACAACTTTGAAACCGAAAAATTTTTACTTCATTCATTTTTAAATGTGCTTATTTAATAGGAAATTAATTTTCAACCGTGCACCGGAATTTAATTCGAAAATATTGCGTGTTTTGTATTCGGAATATCAGTTTCTAGGATTTCCTAACAATGGTTTCATTGTTTAAACAATGTATTCAGTTTTACTTTCCCAGGTAAAAAAATCAGAGAAAAACCTTTAAAAATTTTGAGATTTTGCTGCTATTTTGAAGGTTTCAACGGGTATCTTTAAGGCAAATGAAAACTAAAGGTTATCTTAAGAGAAGTATACCTCTATTTAAAAGATTTCATACAGGTTTATTTCTGTAAGTTATCATCTCCAAATTACCTTCAATGACTTAGGAGATTTTCGTGATATCACATGAGGTATGTTGAAGGAAAATGAAAATTGTTTCTTTACCAGGTAACATGAAAGTTTTACTTAAAGGTTTTATTATTGCACATTATGGTATCTAAGATTTTGATATGCCCGCATTTCCTCATTAATATTTTAAATTTATTTCGAAATTAATATATTAGATAATTCCCGGAAATCTAACGTCTTTCACCGGTTCAGTCAAAAATTCTTAACTCCCCCTCGTTAAAATTTTTAATTAATATTTAAAATTACCATTTTAAATAGCGATATAAAAATCCCATTCTAGAAATAAAAATCTGAAAATTATCTTAAAGTCCCCTCGTTGAGATTTTTAATTACCATTTAAAATACTATTTTTTAATTCCCTACAAAAAGAAAGAAAAATCTCGAAATTATTTTGAAGAGTCTACTACTTAAAATTTTTAATTACCCCATTTATGAAGTTATTACGACCAACAATTTCACCTCTAACACGCTCAAAAATTTCAATCCCCGAAAATTCCCCCTAAAAAGAAAAACAAATCACGAAATTTTTTCGAAGCCCTTTTTGACCTTAAATTTGTCACAATTTTTTCTAATATTATAACCAGTAACAATGTCACCTCCAACTCTAACAAGCTCAAAAATTTCAATCTCAAAATATTCCCCCTAAAACGAAAAAAAATAATCACGAAAGTATTTCAAAGTCCCTTTTTTATCCTAAAATTTGTCATAAATTTCTCTTAAATTACCACCAGTAAAAATAACCCTTCGAAGTCTAACACGTACAAAAATTGCACCCTAAAAAAAAAAATCTCCAAATTATTTCAAAGTCCCTTTCATTAATATTTAAAATCGTATTCAAACACGCACAAAAAATATTTTAGTTAAATTTCAAAATCTAACGAGGGCCCTCAATTTCCCTTCTCCCTTTTCTAAAAATGTCTTATTTAGTTTTCCATTTTAAGTTTTTCGAAAAGAATATATTTTACTGTGCTCTTCTAAATCTGACAAAAAAAAAAAAAATTAGTTAATTAAATTTCAAAATGCAGGAAGGGATACAATGCACTCCGCTTCCCCCCCCCCCCCCTCTTCCACCATGCCACTCCTGTCGTCCTAGCTCAAAATTCTTAGTTCCTCTTCAAAACCACTCCACCAGTGGCCGAGAGGTTCTGCTCTCAAAGCTGGTAGACGGGAGATGCTGGGTTCGAACCCAATCGCGCCCGTCGGCCTAGTCGTTCAGAGTTTTTTCGTGGTTTTCTTCGAACCTTGGATTTTTTTGCTTAAATACGGATTAGCTTCCCTTTGAAAGACCCCAGGCACCCCCCCCCCCTTCGGCCCAATATCCTAAGTGTAGACAATTGGCCATCATAAAACAACACAAACAGCACCTCTTTAAAAAAAGAGGAACTAAGAATTTTGCACATACTAACATTAAAGAAAAGAGGCTCTTTTAATTTAGTTACTCGAAAATAATACATTTTATATTGTTTTTGAAAACATAACAAAAAGAAATATCTAGTTACTTAAATTTTAAAATCTAGGGAGAGGCAGGGTCCCTCCCCCCCCCCCCTTTCCTCATTTTGGTAGCGTCCACGATTAAGGGGACAAGGGAGCTTAAAATAATTTTTTTTATTTTTTGTAAATTTTACCTTAAATATTATTCAAAGGTACATTATATGCATTATGCCATGCATTTATCACAAAAAAATTTAAAAAAAAAATTTATTTTTAAGAAAAAAAATGGAATTTTACGCGTCGTCTTAGAAATCTTCGAAATGCCCCCTGCGTCTTCCATATCAATGAAAATCCCCAATACTTTTTATAAAAGTTTGGTTTATATATATAAACAAAATAGAGCATCGAATTTTCTATATTTCAATTTAAAGGTAAAAAAAAAAAAAAAAAAAAAAAAAAAATTGAAAAATTTTGCAATTTTTTCGAAAAAATTTCAAAATTTCAAAGTTTTTCAATTTTTTCTTTATTTTTTGTAATTTTCATCCTAAATATTATTTAAAGGTACATTATATGCATTATGGCATGCATTTATCACAAAAAAAAATGTAAAAAGAATTTTATTTTTGAGAAAAAAATGGAATTTTACGCATTGTCTTGGAAATCTTCAAAATGCCCCCTGCGCGTCCCATATCAATGAAAATCCCCAATATTTTTTATAAAAGTTTGATTTATATATATAAATAAAATAGAGCATCGAATTTTATATATTTGAATTTAAAGGTAAAAAAATTAAAAATTTTGAAATTTTTTCGAAAAAATTTCAAAAATTTTCATTTTTTTAAATTTTTTGTAAATTTTATCTAAAATATTATTCAGGGGTACATTATATTCATTATGGCATGCATTTAGTACAAAAAAAAATAAAAAATAAATTTATTTTTGAGAAAAAAATGGAATTTTACGCGTCGTCTTAGAAATCTTCGAAATGCCCCCTGCGCATCCCATATGAATGAAAATCCCCAATATTTTTTATAAAAGTCTGTTTTATATATATAAATAATATAGAGCATCAAGTTTTATATATTTGAATTTTAAAGTTAAAAGAAAATGAAAAATTGAAAATTTTTGAAATTTTTTCGAAAAAATTTCAAAATTTTTATTTTTTTTTTTTACCTTTAAATTCAAATATTTAAAATTCGATGCTCTATTTTATTTATATATATAACACAAACTTTTATAAAAAATATTGGGGATTTTCATTGATATGGAGAACGCAGGGGGCATTTCGAAAATTTCTAAGACGACGCGTAAAATTCCATTTTTTCTCAAAAATAATTTTTTTTTAATTTTTTTTTTTTTTTTGTGCTAAATACATGCCATAATGCATATAATGTACCCTTGGATAATATTTAGGTGAAATTTACAAAAAATAAAAAAAATTATTTTTAAGGATTTTAAGGTCCCTTGTCCCCTTAAAGCTGAAAAATATAGGTGGGGTTATTGCATGCATAATTTGCCCTTATCCTCTATCAGGCGTGAATTCCAGTTTTTATAAAAGTTACTTCTTCAAAAACAAAGTTTTCGTTGCAACATTTGATTTTTGATCATGTAGCTGTCATTTGACATCCGAGGTGGAGAATGCTTTGGGGCCTATAGCTACAATGGCTGTCGCCTCGAATGATCCTTATTATACATAGTAACAACAACAAGTCACAACAATTTTTATTTTCCATTATATATATTATAAAACTACAATGGTACATACACAATTACATCCATGTCTTACCCAGGGACTCGAACCCGGGCCCTCGCGTAACAGCAGCCCTCATGTAGATGTATTTCTGACTCCATGTCATGGTAGAATGAGAAGGAAGTTATCAACTCAACACACAGAAAGCATGTTTACTTTTCCGCCACTCGGAAAAAATGCAGGAGTAGTCGTTACGCTGTCGTTTTGCTATTCTATTTTTCCTTTTTGCAGGGCTCTTTTTATCTGTATATTAGTCACATTTTAATTAATTTTTAAATGGATATACATATAGCCGTAAGAGGGGTATAAGTGAGCCTTGTATTATAATTATTTTTAATATTTTAGCTTGATATTGGCACTTTGTATTCAGCCATTCATGCTGAACATTCGGTAAACCAGATCGCCACGTATAGAAATACTGTGGTATGGGGATAATGTTTTACACGAAATCTTCGTGTATGACTAAAGATGAATTTTTACTATTTTTTAAAATATTAGCGATAAAAATCTCTCCGTTTTAAAAACGGCGTGACACTTCACTTTTCAAATACATCCTAGAGAGAACTATTTTATTTTTTGATCTTTTTATTTTTGTGAAAAATCTAGTCATAATTTTCTGAATTTCAAAGAATCGTTATGTTCAGTTTCTTGTTTATACTTTTAAGGAGATATATGCATATATTTCCATTATGCATAAAAGTGATAGAAGGATTAAATTACTTCTTGATAATTAAACTTGCAAAAAGCTCAGTTTGGAGGTGGAAACGTTTTGTGAAGGGCCCTTGTTTTGAGGGGAAAAAGTTTGTGAAGGGTCCTTTAAAGGACCTAAGTTCTTTCTAAGCAGATCACTGTATTGGAATATCATTTTATGAGTAAGTAATTTGGTTTCTTTAAAAATCAGGCAGCTATAATCTTTTTAGGAACATAGATGCTTGATTAATACTCAGTGGAGGTGTAATATCTCTGGCAAATCATTTAGCGGGGTTTAATGTCTCTAGCTGCAATATTCGACTCATAAAAATTAATTTAAAAAAAATTATATATTGTAGAATAATTTATAATACAGAATTTGAAATATGGGAAAAATAATTTTAAAATTCTTTACATGTGTATAATTACTTTAAATAAAGTAATTTTTTCACGAAAAAACATTTAAAGACAAATTTAGAGCAATAATATTGTTCTACAGTGCATAACATCATTAAAAATTATATATATAGATTCTTGGGGCCTTTAACAAACAGGGGTCGATGCAAGTTTTTATTCTTGGGTTCCATTTTGTGAAAATTAAAAGTTATTTTTGTGGAAAGTAATATTTTGTAACTATAGTTAAAATCTAGTTACTCAAATGCAGATCAAGAACTTATTAACAAAAACTTCTTTAAATTTCAGTTAAAGTTTTTGTTTCGCATGACCTGGTTTTATTTACTAATTACATATTTAAAATAGTTTTTATGCAAAAGAATGTTATGAAGTGGACCTATTTTATTAAAAGGAATTTTGTGAATGGGCCCATTTTATTAAATTTATTTTTGTGAAGCGGCCCATTTTATTAAATTTATTTTTGTGAAGGGGCCCATTTTATTAAATTTATTTTTGTGAAGGGGCTCATTTTATAATATTTATTTTTGTGATGGGGCCTATTTTATTAAATAGACTTTTGTGAAAGGGCCCTAAAAAACCCTCAAATTTTGCCTGAATCGACCCCTGTGTTTACCTCCTGTGTGTACAAAACTATTATTAAAAAGGACTGTTCTGTAATGGGTGAGAATCTCCTATGTTTTGAGCAGATTCGCATGTTTTATTGTGTATGTAAATTTTATTTGTGTAATTTTCTCTTTTTTGCATTGTTACTTTTATCATTTACAGGCTTAAAAGAAATAACTGATTTCATTCTGTGCTTGTTCATTTCATATTGCTTAATATGTTTTTGAGTAGTAAATATTTAAAAAGTCATATTATTCATTGTCAGTTCAGCTTTTGATTTCCTTGGGGGTTCGCTGGGACTGTTCTGTACCACCAGAAATTCAATTGGACCACTAATTTGAAAAAATTTATAATCTGCAGAACCAGTAACTCCCCCCCCCCTCCCCCCTATCTGACAGGTAAACGTAAACTTTCTTCTCCCTGCAAAAACTGCAACTAAGCACATATCGCATAACTTTATTTTATTTAAAAAAACAAAGAAAATTCGATTAAATCTTAGATGAAGTAATTGTCACTCAAAGGATTAAAGGGATGAAATAGAATTTTATGTAGCAGACCGGTGATGATGACTGCGGACAAATAAATTCTCATGGTTACTGTTCCTTGGGACCAGTGGCTTTTTTATGTCAATTCTACTACTGGTCAGTTGGTGTTTTTTAGATCTTTTTGTCAACTTGATTTAATCGTGTAAAAAGTATGCATGTATGCATTTTTATTATGTGCCTCCTTCCTTTTTTTAACATTAATATTACATTACATATGCAGTGTTGACTCTAGAAAAAAGGACTGCCGGGCGGGGAATTTTTCAAAAAGGAAACACCATTCTATAAAAGGGCACACTTGTACATTATTCACAAAAATATTTTGAACTGGTTTGTTTAGAGTCCCTAGAATTTGCGATATTTTCCCACGATCAGTTGAATTGCCACAGGGAGCATAGGAAGTGTTAAAAAGAGCAGAAGGGTTTAATGGGGCTTTGCCATGCACAAAGAAGAAAAAGGGCTGCCGGCGCTGCGCCCTGCTAAAGCGGCTTAGACAATGCTAATATATATGGATTCATATCATAAAAGGGTGAAAAACAAGATTTCTTTCTTTCTTTTTTTTTTCCTATTTAAGAGGAAGATAATAAAAATGCACACCTGCATTCTTTTTTATATTGAAATCACCTTTAAAAGAAATATCCACAAGCAAATGTAAATAATAATAAAAAAAAAATACAAATTCACAATAACACTGTCTTGACAAATTAATTATTCAGAAACATATTAAGCAGTATGAATAACAATAGAGTAGTAATCACTTATTTCATTTTATTCTATAATTATATTAAAAATGCCTTCAACAGTGTGGACTCTAGAAAAAAATTACTGCCAGCTGGACACTTAAAAAAAACACTCAAGAACCTTGTTCACTGAAAATATTTTGCATTTAGTCCTTTTTTATTTTAACCTTTTTAATTTTGTGATATTTTCCTGCAACTGATGAAATTTCTTGATTTTCCTCCCTGTTGACTGATGAATTATGTTTTTCTCCTGTAACTGATTGACGAATTTCACATTTTTTTCTGCAGCCAACGGTAAAATTTCACAATTGTTTCTCATGATTGCCTGCTGAATTTCATGTTGTTTTCCTGTGACCAATTGACGAATTTAACAATATTTTAAAGCAATCGACTGAAGGGTTTCTAGATTTTTTTACCCCCATTAATCGACGGTTGAATTTCTCAGTTTTTTTTTCAGGTGACTGAATGAGAATTTTTGCAATTTTTTCCCCGCAACCAACTGATAAATTTTGTGATATTTTATTTCAGAACAAATGTAATCCCACATCCGCCATCTTGGATTTTTTTCTTGGTGTGAATTAAAAATTTTTTTAATTAATAGTTAATAATTAATAATAATTATTATATTCCAGTTTTTTCAATGTTATATTAATCTATCAACAATATTTAACCATTGGCGACATTTACTACTTGGCGAAAAAGGAGTTTTCATCCAAGAAAAAAATCAAAAATGGCAAATGCGGGATTATAATACATCTAAACCATACCGATTGGCGTATATTGCATTTTTCCTTGCGGCTGATTGGCAAAACTCGTGTGATTTTTTTCACATATCCGGTTTATGAATTTTGCCGATTTTCTTCCCAGCTAATCAACAAACTTCATTTTTTCCTATAAACAGTTGAATTTTTTTTTCATATGGTCGCTGAATGAATTTCACAGATTTTCTCTGCGGCTGATCAAAGAATTTCATTTCCAAAGCTGAATACTTTGCAATGTTCTGCAATGTACTTCAGCTAATCAAATGTTCTGTGTGAATTTAAAAAAAAAAAAAGTCACAGGAAAATTTTCTTTATATATGAAGAAGTGCAATTGCATCTTTTATAGAAATGCAAAAGACATTTCATAAAACCCTGACATACTCACACGAATGAAATTATTGGTGAATTTTGTGAGTTCCCCCCCCCCTCCCTCCTAATCGAATGATAATTTAGTGGGGTTTTTTTCCAACAATCGATTGATGATTTTCGAATTATTTCAGATTTTTCCCTCTGTCAACTGGCGAATTTGGCCTTTTTTCTCTGACCAAATCGTTGAATTTCACAATTTTTCTCCTGCGATTGGGTGAAGAATTTTGATATATTTTCCCCCAATTCATTGACGAATTTCGCATTTTTTAACCACGACTGGTGGATGAATTTTGTGATATTTTTCATTGACCTTTTGGAGAAAATCGTAGTTTTTTTTCACACGACTGATCCATGAATTTCATGCTTTTTTACCGAAGACTGATTGGCAAATGTTCCAATTTTTTCTTGCGACAGATTGGAAACAATCGTTGGTTTTTTCCACGACTGATCGAAGAATTTCGTGAATTTTCTGACAACTTCAGAGTTTTTTTTACATGCGACTGATAAGCGAATTTCATTATATTTTCTTTTTACTGATTGGCAAATTTTTTCTCTTTTTCGTGTAAACGTTTGGTAAAAAACCCTTTTTTTTCTGCAACCGATCGACGAATTTCGCATTCTACTGCGACAGATCGGTGAATATCGTGATTATTTTCTCACGGTCGACTGGTGAATTTTGTCGCTTTTCTGCGACTGATTGGCCAAATCTTCATGTTTTGTTTTGGTTTTTTTTGCACGACTGATCGACAAATTCTATTTTTTTCGATAATCCACCGACGAATTTCGCTTTTTTTTTTCCCTGTGACCGATTTTAAAATTTTGCGATATTTCTCTTGAACCAGTAAGCAAGTCTTGACACAGATTGGAGAGTCGTGAGATCTACAAATTTCGCAGATTCTTCTGACAATCTTCACGATTTTTTTTAACCGCAACCGATTTGCAATTTTCACGAATTTTTCCTTGTAACATAGGCAAATTTTGAGGCTTTTTCTTGCGAACGATTAGAGAAGATTGTGGTTTTTTTTTCGCTGTTTCTTCTAGAGGTGCACTGACAAATTTTGCGTTTTTTTACCGGCAACCGATTGTCGAAAATCATGGATTTTTTTCTCGCAACTGTTCGTCGAATTTTGTATGTTTTTCCACAGCAAGCTAAAGAATTTCATGAATTGTTCTCCATGACTGACGAATTGCACAAGTTTTCTTGCGACTGATTGATGATTTTCGCAATCTTTTTAAATGAACGATTAAAGAGTTTGCCGATTTTTTTTTTTTTTTCTTGCCATTGAGTGACAAATTTCGCGATTTTTCCTACAATTGAATGGTGGATTTTCTTGAAAATGAAAATTTGAAATGTTCTGCTGTGAAGTCAATGTATGGCGCATTTATAATCATATTCTGCTTTGGGGAATTTTATTATGTCTTACTTTTCAGATTTTTTTTTTTATTGCAGTATTTTCATCATTTTAGATTGAATTTTTTTACAGAGCCTTCCGATAAATATTATTTGTAATATATAAAAATTTCAAAGGGGGGGGGGGGCACAATACTAGTCCCAAAGAGGGGCACTTTTCTAACACCTGTCATATAACATACTGTTCGAAAGACGTGTGATCTCTTATTCATGCTATGCGCATCTGATGCCCTCCGCCTACTTTGCTCCCCCTGAGGGGGCGGTTTTCTAAATTTTGCTGAAACCCCTCATGTGACATATTGTCGGAACAGCCTGTGACTGCTTATTCATGTTATACACATCCGATCTCCCTGCCCTAACTTTGTTCCCCCTGAGGGGGCACTTTTCTAAATTTAGCTAACACCCCTCATGTGACATATTGTAGGAAAGGTCTGTGACCACTTATTCATGTTATGCACATTGATGCCCCCCCACCCACTTTGCTCCCCCTCAGGGGGCAGTTTTCTAAATTTTACCGAAACCCCTCATGTGACATACTGTTCGAAAGACGTGTGACCTTCTTATTCATGCTATGCGCATCTGGTGCCCCTCCGCCTACTTTGCTCCCCCTGAGGGGGCGGTTTTCTAAATTTTGCTGAAACCCCTCATGTGACATATTGTCGGAACAGCCTGTGGCTACTTATTCATAGTTATACACATCCGATGTCCCTGCCCCCACTTTGCTCCCCCTGGGGGGCCACTTTTCTAAATTTTGCTGACACCTCTCATGTGACATATCGTTCAAAAGGCCTGTGACCACTTATTCCTGTTATGCACCTCTAATGTCACTCCCCCCCATTTTGCCCCATGGGGGGGGCGCTTTTCTAAATTTTGCTGACATCCCTCATGTGACATATTGTTCAAAAGGCCTGTGACCACGTATTCATGTTATGCACCTCTAATGTACTCCCCCCACTTTGCACCACGGGGGGGAGCACTTTTCTAAATTTTGCTGACACCCCTCATGTGACATATCGTTGGAAAGGTCTGCGACCACTTATTCATGCTATGCAACTCTAATGCCCCTCCCCCCACTTTGCCCCTCGGGGGCACTTTTCTAAATTTTGCCGGCACCTCTCATGTGACATATCGTTCAAAAGGTCTGTGACCACTTATTCATGTTATGCCCTCCCCCCCACTTTGCCCCACTGGGGGGGCACTTTTCTAAATTTTGCTGACATCCCTGACGTGACATATCGTTCAAAAGGCCTATGACCACTTATTCATGTTATGCACCTCTAATGACCCTACACCCACTTTGCCCCCCCCGGGGGGCACTTTTCTAAATTTTGCTGACACCCCTCATGTCACATATTGTTGGAAAGGCCTGTGACCACTTATTCATGTTATGCACCTCTAATGCCCCTCCCCCACTTTGCCCCCCCTCGGGGCATTTTTCTAAATTTTGCCGACACCCCTCATGTGACATATCGTTCAAAAGGTCTGTGACCCCTTATTCATGTTATGCACCTGTAATGCTCCTACCCCGCACTTTGCCCCCCTTGGGGGCATTTTTCTAAATTTTGTTAACATCCCTGATGTGACATATCGTTCAAAAGGCCTTTGACCACTTATTCATGTTATGCACCTCTAATGCCCCTGCCCCCACTTTGCCCCCCCGGGGGGCACTTTTCTAAATTTTGCTGACACCCCTCATGTGACATATCGTTCGAAAGTCCTGTGACCACTTATTCATGTTACGCACCTCCGGTGCTTTCCCCCCTGGGGGGGACACTTTTTTAAATTTTACTGACACCCCTCATGTGACATATCTTTCAAAAGGCATGTGACCACTTATTCATGTTATGCACCTTCAATGCCCCTTCCCCCACCTTGCCGCACGGGGGGGCACTTTTCTAAATTTTGCCAACACTGTTCGTGCAATTTATTATAAGCTTAGTTGATTTCCAGAAACGAGCCTATACAAAGCCATGACATGATACCCCCAAAAGCTAATGTTAAATCAACCAACTTCACAAAT
The DNA here is from genome assembly GCA_963932465.1 of Maratus speciosus. Lineage (NCBI taxonomy): Eukaryota > Metazoa > Arthropoda > Arachnida > Araneae > Salticidae > Maratus > Maratus speciosus. The sequence continues at coordinate 290,338 of CAWVRF010001488.1, read as the reverse complement.
TTTTAATTTCATTTGAGTATTTGAAGTTTATTTTATGCATAATATGTATCAAATCATTGTCGAACTGGATATGTAATCATTATTATGTATTGATCTGATGCGAATTAGCATAGAAGGCTGTCTGTATGCAGGTGCAATGATATAATGCAAAGAGAAGATACAGGTTTTTTGTCTGGCGGCGACCTTCGGGACGCGTCGCGGGGCTTGCTTCACGGGCGGTTCCTTGCGTCGACAAATGGGCCTGAAAAGGGCCCGGGACCGGAAGATGAACCCCTCATACCTAAAGGAAAACTGCAGATATTTCTGCCAAAATCGGTGAAGGGAAATAACAGGTTTTTTACCTAAAGGAAAACAGCAGGTATTTGGAACCAAGAAGGTTAAGGGAAAATACATGTTTTTTACCTAAAGGTAAGCTGAAGGTAATTTTAGTTCCAAATACCTTCAGTTTCCCTGAAGTTTTTTTTTAAGGTTTCTTGCTGATTTTTTTACCTGGGTTATTTTACATTTCTAGAAATTCATACCGGCGAACACCTTTAAAACGAAAAAATATTTACTTCATTCATTTGGAAATGTGCTTTTTTATTACGAAATTAATTTTCAGCCGTGCACCGGAATGTAATTCCAAAATATTGCGTGTTTTGTATCCGGTATATCAATTTCCAGGGTTCCCTAACAATGGTTTCATTGTTTAAACAATGTATTCAGTTTTACTTTATTTTACATTTCTAAAAATTCACACAGGCGAACAACTTTAAAACCGAGAAATTTTTACGTCTTTCATTTGGGCATGTGCTTATTTATTAGGAAATTAATTTTCAGCCGTGCACCGGAATTTAATTCGAAAATATTGCATGTTTTGTATTCGGTATATCAGTTTCTAGGATTTCAAAACAATGGTTTCATTTTTTAAACAATGCATTCAGTTTTACTTTATTTTACATTTCTAGAAATTCACACGGGCGATCACCTTTAAAACGAAAAAAGGTTTACGTCATTCATTTGGAAAAGTGCTTTTTAATTAGGAAATTAATTTTCAGCCGTGCACCGGAATGTAATGCGAAAATATTGCGTGTTTTTTATTCGGTATATCAGTTTCCAGGATTCCCTAACAATGGTTTCATTTTTTAAACAATGTATTCGGTTTTACTTTACTTTACATTTCTAAAAACTCACACTGGCGAACTACTTTAAAACCGAAAAATTTTTACACAAGTCATTTGAAAATGTGCTTATGCCCAAGCCGGGAATCGAACCCGGTCCCCTGGAATAGATCTCCAATGCTCTACCACTAAGCCACAAGGACTATGGCATCTCTCACTTATAAAAGTCGGTAAGGTTGCAACCACAGCACTAGATGGAAAAGACTTCATGAGCACACAATCTAGTGGCGAAACATGAATAGCAAATGAACCCAGTATCGGTGAATATACATTTTTAATTAATTTCTCAACTACATTTTAGCAGTGAAATTACCCTTCAAATTATTGAATATTAAATACGTGAATAATCACATTGCTAACAAGTCGTAAACAGACTTATATAAGTGACAGATGCCAAGCTGGGCACCGTCCTTGTGGCTTAGTGTTAGAGCACTGGAGCTCCAGGGGCCCGGGGTCGATTCCCGTCTTGTACATTTTTCACTAAGTTGGTTTAAGACTTGTTAGGAATGTGATTATTCACGTATTTAATATTTAATGGTTTCATTGTTTAAACAATATTCGGTTTTACTTTTTTTTGCATTTCAAAAAACTCACACAGGTGAACTACTTTAAAACCGATAAATTTTTACTTCATTCATTTGTAAATAGGCTTTTTTATTAGGAAATTAATTTTCAGCCTTGCACCGGAATTTAATTCGACAATATTGCGTGTTTTGTATTCGGTATATCAATTTCCAAGGTTCCTTAACAATGGTTTCATTGTTTAAACAATGTATTCGGTTTTTCCTCATTTTACATATCTAAAAATTCACACAGGCGAACAACTTTAAAACCGAGAAATTTTTACGTCTTTCATTTGGAAATGTGCTTATTTATTATAAAATTAATTTTCAGCCGTGCACCGGAATTTAATTCGAAAATATTGCGTGTTTTGTATTCGGTATATCAGTTTCTAGGATTTCCTAACAATGGTTTCATTTTTTAAACAATGTATTCAGTTTTACTTTATTTTACATTTCTAGAAATTCACACCGGCGAACACCTTTAAAACGAAAAAATATTTACTTCATTCATTTGGAAATGCGCTTTTTTATTAGGAAATTAATTTTCAGCCGTGCACCGGGATGTAATTCGAAAATATTGCGTGTTTTGTATTCGGTATATCAATTTCCAGGGTTCCCTAACAATGGTTTCATTGTTTAAACAATGTATTCAGTTTTACTTTATTTTACATTTTTAAAAATTCACACAGGCGAACAACTTTAAAACCGAGAAATTTTTACGTCTTTCATTTGGAAATGTGCTTATTTATTAGGAAATTAATTTTCAGCGGTGCACCGGAATGTAATTCGAAAATATTGCGTGTTTTGTATTCGGTATATCAATTTCCAGGGTTCCCTAACAATGGTTTCATTGTTTAACAATGCATTCAGTTTTACTTTATTTTACATTTCTAGAAATTCATTCCGGCGACCACCTTTAAAACGAAAAAATATTTACGTCATTAATTTGGAAATGTGCATTTTTATTAGGAAATTAATTTTCAGCCGTGCACCGGAATTGAATTCGAAAATATTGCGTGTTTTGTATTCGGTATATCAGTTTATAGGATTTCCTAACAATGTTTTCATTTTTTAAACAATGTATTCAGTTTTACTTTATTTTACATTTCTAGAAATTCACACCGTCGAACACCTTTAAAACGAAAAAATATTTACTTCATTCATTTGGAAATGTGCTTTTTTATTAGGAAATTAATTTTCAGCCGTGCACCGGAATGTAATTCGAAAATATTGCGTGTTTTGTATTCGGTATATCAATTTCCAGGGTTCCCTAACAATGGTTTCATTGTTTAAACAATGTATTCAGTTTTACTTCATTTTACATTTCTAAAAATTCACACAGGCGAACAACTTTAATACCGAGAAATTTTTACGTCTTTCATTTGGAAATGTGCTTATTTATTAGGAAATTAATTTTCAGCCGTGCACCGGAATGTAATTCGAAAATATTGCGTGTTTTGTATTCGGTATATCAATTTCCAGGGTTCCCTAACAATGGTTTCATTGTTTAACAATGCATTCAGTTTTACTTTATTTTACATTTCTAGAAATTCACACCGGCGACCACCTTTAAAACGAAAAAATATTTACGTCATTCATTTTAAAATGTGCTTATTTATTAGAAAATTAATTTTAAGCCGTGCACCGGAATTTAATTCGAAAATATTGCGTGTTTTGTATTCGGTATATCAGTTGCAAGGATTTCCTAACAATGGTCTCATTGTTTGAACAATGCATTCAGTTTTACTTTATTTTACATTTCTAAAAACTCACACTGGCGAACAACTTTGAAACCGAAAAATTTTTACGTCATTCATTTTTAAATGTGCTTATTTAATAGGAAATTAATTTTCAACCGTGCACCGGAATTTAATTCGAAAATATTGCGTGTTTTGTATTCGGAATATCAGTTTCTAGGATTTCCTAACAATGGTTTCATTGTTTAAACAATGTATTCAGTTTTACTTTATTTTACATTTCTAGAAATTCATACCGGCGAACACCTTTAAAACGAAAAAATATTTACTTCATTCATTTGGAAATGTGCTTTTTTATTACGAAATTAATTTTCAGCCGTGCACCGGAATGTAATTCAAAAATATTGCGTGTTTTGTATCCGGTATATCAATTTCCAGGGTTCCCTAACAATGGTTTCATTGTTTAAACAATGTATTCAGTTTTACTTTATTTTACATTTCTAAAAATTCACACAGGCGAACAACTTTAAAACCGAGAAATTTTTACGTCTTTCATATGGACATGTGCTTATTTATTAGGAAATTAATTTTCAGCCGTGCACCGGAATTTAATTCGAAAATATTTCGTGTTTTGCATTCGGTATATCAGTTTCTAGGATTTCAAAACAATGGTTTCATTGTTTAAACAATGCATTCAGTTTTACTTTATTTTACATTTCTAAAAATTCACACAGGCGAACAACTTTAAAACCGAGAAATTTTTACGTCTTTCATATGGACATGTGCTTATTTATTAGGAAATTAATTTTCAGCCGTGCACCGGAATTTAATTCGAAAATATTGCATGTTTTGTATTCGGTATAACAGTTTCTAGGATTTCAAAACAATGGTTTCATTTTTTAAACAATGCATTCAGTTTTACTTTATTTTACATTTCTAGAAATTCACACCGGCGATCACCTTTAAAACGAAAAAAGGTTTACGTCATTCATTTGGAAAAGTGCTTTTTAATTGGGAAATTAATTTTCAGCCGTGCACCGGAATGTAATGCGAAAATATTGCGTGTTTTTTATTCGGTATATCAGTTTCCAGGATTCCCTAACAATGGTTTCATTTTTTAAACAATGTATTCGGTTTTACTTTATTTTACATTTCTAAAAACTCACACTGGCGAACTACTTTAAAACCGAAAAATTTTTACACAATTCATTTGAAAATGTGCTTAAGCCCAAGCCGGGAATCGAACCCGGTCCCCTGGAATAGATCTCCAATGCTCTACCACTAAGCCACAAGGACTATGGCATCTCTCACTTATAAAAGTCGGTAAGGTTGCAACCACAGCACTAGATGGAAAAGACTTCATGAGCACACAATCTAGTGGCGAAACATGAATAGCAAATGAACCCAGTATCGGTGAATATACATTTTTAATTAATTTCTCAACTACATTTTAGCAGTGAAATTACCCTTCAAATTATTGAATATTAAATACGTGAATAATCACATTGCTAACAAGTCGTAAACAGACTTATATAAGTGACAGATGCAGAGCTGGGCACCGTCCTTGTGGCTTAGTGTTAGAGCACTGGAGCTCCAGGGGCCCGGGATCGATTCCCGTCTTGTACATTTTTCACTAAGTTGGTTTAAGACTTGTTAGGAATGTGATTATTCACGTATTTAATGGTTTCATTGTTTAAACAATATTCGGTTTTACTTTTTTTCATTTCAAAAAACTCACACAGGTGAACTACTTTAAAACCGATAAATTTTTACTTCATTCATTTGTAAATAGGCTTTTTTATTAGGACATTAATTTTCAGCCGTGCACCGGAATTTAATTCGACAATATTGCGTGTTTTGTATTCGGTATATCAATTTCCAAGGTTCCTTAACAATGGTTTCATTGTTTAAACAATGTATTCGGTTTTTCCTCATTTTACATATCTAAAAATTCACACAGGCGAACAACTTTAAAACCGAGAAATTTTTACGTCTTTCATTTGGAAATGTGCTTATTTATTAGAAAATTAATTTTCAGCCGTGCACCGGAATTTAATTCGAAAATATTGCGTGTTTTGTATTCGGTATATCAGTTTCTAGGATTTCCTAACAATGGTTTCATTGTTTAACAATGCATTCAGTTTTACTTTATTTTACATTTCTAGAAATTCACACCGGCCACCACCTTTAAAACGAAAAAATATTTACGTCAATAATTTGGAAATGTGCTTTTTTATTAAGAAATTAATTTTCAGCCGTGCACCGGAATTGAATTCGAAAATATTGCGTGTTTTGTATTCGGTATATCAGTTTATAGGATTTCCTAACAATGTTTTCATTTTTTAAACAATGTATTCAGTTTTACTTTATTTTACATTTCTAGAAATTCACACCGGCGAACACCTCTAAAACGAAAAAATATTTACTTCATTCATTTGGAAATGTGCTTTTTTATTAGGAAATTAATTTTCAGCCGTGCACCGGAATGTAATTCGAAAATATTGCGTGTTTTGTATTCGGTATATCAATTTCCAGGGTTCCCTAACAATGGTTTCATTGTTTAACAATGCATTCAGTTTTACTTTATTTTACATTTCTAGAAATTCATTCCGGCGACCACCTTTAAAACGAAAAAATATTTACGTCATTAATTTGGAAATGTGCATTTTTATTAGGAAATTAATTTTCAGCCGTGCACCGGAATTGAATTCGAAAATATTGCGTGTTTTGTATTCGGTATATCAGTTTATAGGATTTCCTAACAATGTTTTCATTTTTTAAACAATGTATTCAGTTTTACTTTATTTTACATTTCTAGAAATTCACACCGGCGAACACCTTTAAAACGAAAAAATATTTACTTCATTCATTTGGAAATGTGCTTTTTTATTAGGAAATTAATTTTCAGCCGTGCACCGGAATGTAATTCGAAAATATTGCGTGTTTTGTATTCGGTATATCAATTTCCAGGGTTCCCTAACAATGGTTTCATTGTTTAAAGAATGTATTCAGTTTTACTTCATTTTACATTTCTAAAAATTCACACAGGCGAACAACTTTAATACCGAGAAATTTTTACGTCTTTCATTTGGAAATGTGCTTATTTATTAGGAAATTAATTTTCAGCCATGCACCGGAATGTAATTCGAAAATATTGCGTGTTTTGTATTCGGTATATCAATTTCCAGGGTTCCCTAACAATGGTTTCATTGTTTAACAATGCATTCAGTTTTACTTTATTTTACATTTCTAGAAATTCACACCGGCGACCACCTTTAAAACGAAAAAATATTTACGTCATTCATTTTAAAATGTGCTTATTTATTAGAAAATTAATTTTAAGCCGTGCACCGGAATTTAATTCGAAAATATTGCGTGTTTTGTATTCGGTATATCAGTTGCAAGGATTTCCTAACAATGGTCTAATTGTTTGAACAATGCATTGAGTTTTACTTTATTTTACATTTCTAAAAACTCACACTGGCGAACAACTTTGAAACCGAAAAATTTTTACGTCATTCATTTTTAAATGTGCTTATTTAATAGGAAATTAATTTTCAACCGTGCACCGGAATTTAATTCGAAATTATTGCGTGTTTTGTATTCGGTATATCAATTTCCAGGGTTCCCTAACAATGGTTTCTTATTTTAAACAATGTATTCGGTTTTGCTTCATTTTACTTTCCTAAAACTTCACACAGGCGAACAACTTTAAAACCGATAAATTTTTACGTCATTCATTTTTAAATGTGCTTAGTTATAAGGAAATTAATTTTCAGCCGTGCACCGGAATTTAATTCGAAAATATTGCGTGTTTTGTATACGGTGTATCGGCTTCCAGGATTTCTTAACAATGGTTTCATTGTTTAAACAATGTATTCAGTTTTTCTTTATTTTACATTTCAAAAAACTCACCTTGCCGATCTACTTTAAAACGGAAAAAGTTTTACGTCATTCATTTGGAAATGAGCTAATTTATTACGAAAAACAATTTCAGCCGTGCACCGGAATTTAATTCGAAACTATTTCGTGTTTTGTAATCGGTATAACAGTTTACAGCTTTTTCTAACAATGGTTTCTTTTTTCATTATCGGTTTTACTTCATTTTAAATTTCTAAAAATTCGCACAGGAGAACACCTTTAAAACGTCAAATATTTTACGTCATTCATTTGGAAATGTGCTAATTTATTAGGAAATTAACTTTTAGCCATGCACCGGAATTTAAATCGAAAATATTGCATGTTTTGTATTCAGTATATCAGTTATTTGGGTTATCCTAACAATGCACTAGATTAATATTAATACAATTATACTAATTGGTAAATAAATCATCTAATATCCTAACAATGGTTTCATTGTTTAATCAATGTATTCGGTTTTGCTTTATTTTACATTTCTAAAAACTCACACAGGGCATGGGTTTGGTTGATTGTTGACAGTCGATTATCTACACGAGGGATATAGTCCCTAGGGGGAGTGCCTTCCGTGGAGGTCTTTCTAAGGGAACCTAAACCGTATTAACGCATGGAAATCCACGGTTCGAAGAAAACCACGAAAACTTCGAACGATTAGGCCGACGGGCGCGATTGGGTTCGAACCCAGCACTTCCCGTCTACCAGCTTTGAGAGCAGAACCTCTCAGCCACTGGTGGAGCCTCACACAGGGGAACATCTTTAAAACCGAAAAATTATTAATTCATTCATCAGTTAATGTGCATATTTATTACGAAATTAATTTTCAGTCGGGCACCGGAATTTAACGCGAAAATATTGCGTGTTTTATATTTATTATATCAGTTTCCAGGATTCCTTAATAATGGTTTCATTTTTTAATTAATTTTTCAACTACATTTCAGCAGTGAAATTACGCTTGAAATTATTGAATATTAAATACGTGAATAATCACATTGCTACAAAGTCGTAAACTGACTTATATAAGTGAGAGATGCCAAGCTGGGCATCGTCCTTGTGGCTTAGTGGTAGAGCACTGGAGAGGTCCAGGGTCCAATGATCTATTCCCGGCTTGGACATTTTTCTCTAAGTTGGTGTACGAATTGTTAGCAATGTGATTATTCACGTATTTAGTATTCAATGGTTTCATTGTTTAAACAATATTCGGTTTTACTTTATTTTACATTCCTAAAAATTCACACAGGCGAACACCTTTAAAACGAAAAATTTTTTACGTCATTCATTTGGAAATGTGCTTTTTTATTAAGAAATTAATTTTCAGCCGTGCACCGGAATGTAATGCGAAAATATTGAGCGCTTTTTATTCAGTATATCAGTTTCCATGATTCCCTAACAATGGTTTCATTGTTTAAACAATGTATTCGGTTTTACTTTATTTTACATTTCTAAAAACTCACACTTGCGAACTACATTAAAACCGAAAAATTTTTACATCATTCATTTGAAAATGTGCTTATTTCTTAGAAAATAAATTTTCAGCCGTGCACCGGGATTTATTTCGAAAATATTCCATATTTTGTATTCGGTATATCCGTTTCTAGGATTTCCTAACAATGTTTTCATTGTTTAAACAATGTATTCGGTTTTACTTTGTTTAACATTTCTAAAATCTCACACAGGCGAACTACTTTATAACCAAAAAATATTTACGTCATTCATTTGGAAATGTGCTTATTTATTAGGAAATTAATTTTCAGTCGTGCACCGGAAATTAATTCGAAAATATTGCGTGTTTTGTATTCGGTATATCAGTTTCCAGGGTTTCCTAACAATGGTTTCATTGTTTAAAAAATGTATTCGGTTTTACTTTATTTCCATTTCTAAAAACTCACACAGGCGAACTACTTTAAAACCGAAAAAGTTTTACGTCATTCATTTGGAAATGTGTTTTTTTATTAGGAAATTAATTTTCAGCTGTGCAACGGAATTTAAGTCGAAAATATTGCGTGTTTGTATTCGGTATATAAGTTTCTAGGATTTCCTAACAATGGCTTCATTGTTCAAACAATGTATTCTGTTTTAATTTGTTTAAAATTTCTAAAAACTCACATTTGCGAACAACTATAAAACCGAAAATGTTTTACGTCATTCGTATGGAAATGTGCTTATTTCTCTGAAAATTAATTTTCAGCCGTGCACCGGTATTCAATTCGAAAATATTGCGTGTTTAGTATTCGCTATATCGGTTTCCAGGATTTCCTAACAATGGCTTCATTGTTTAAACAATGTATTCAGTTTTACTTTTTTTAACATTTCTTAAAACTCACACAGGCGAACTACTCTAAATCGAAAAATTCTTACGTCATTTTTTGAATATGTGCTTATTTCATAGAAAATATATTTTCAGTCGTGCACCGGAACTTAATTCGAAAATATTGCATGTTTTGTGTTCGGTGCAGCAGTTTTTAGGATTCCCTAACAAGGGTTTCATTGTTTAAACAATGTATTCGATTTTATTTTATATTACTAAAAATTCACACAGGCAGACATCTTCAAAACCGAAGTATTTTTACTTCAGTCATTTAGAAATGTGCTTATTTATTAGAAAATTAATTTTCAGCCGTGCACCGGTATTTAATTCGAAAATATTGCGTGTTTTGTATTCGGTATATCAGTTTCCAGGATTTCCTAATAATGGATTCATTGTTTAAGCAATGTATTCGGTTTTACTTTATTTTATATTTCTATAAACTCACACAGGCGAACAATTTTAAAAACGAAAATTTTTTACGTCATTCATTTGGAAATGTGCTTATTTCTTAGAAAAGTAATTTTCAGCCGTGCACCGGAATTTAATTCGAAAATATTGCATGTTTTGTGTTCGGTGCAGCTTTTTTTAGGATTCCTTAACAATGGTTTCATTGTTTAAACAATGTATTAGGTTTTACTTTATTTTATATTACTAAAAATTCACACAGGCGAACAACTTTAAAACCGAAAATTTTTTACGTCATTCATTTTGAAATGTGCTTATTTATTAGGAAATTAATTTTCGGCTGTGCACCGGAATTTAATTCAAAAATATTACGTGTCTTGTATTCGGTATATCAGTTTCCAGGATTTCCTAACAATCGTTTCATTGTTTAATCAATGTGTTCGATTTTACTTCATTTTATATTTCTAAAAACTCACATTTGCGAAGACTTTAAAACTGAAAAAGGAAATTAATTTTCAGCCGTGCACCGGAATGTAATGCGAAAATACTGCGTGCTTTTTTATTCGGTATATCAGTTTCCATGATTCCCGCCCCACCATTGGCTGAGAGGTTCTGCTCTCGAAGCTGGTAGACGGGAAGTGCTGGGTTCGAACCCAATCGTGCCCGTCGGCCTAATCGTTCGGAGTTTTCGTGGTTTTCTACGAACCTTGGATTTCCAAGCGTTAATACGGTTTAGGTTCCCTTAAAAAGACCTCCACGAAGGGCACTCCCCCCTCCGCCTATATCCCTCGTGCAGATAATTGGCCGTCATAAATACAACCAACCAACCAACCAAGATTCCCTAACAATGGTTTCATTGTTTAAACAATGTATTTGGTTTTACTTTATTTTACATTCCTAAAACTTCACACAGGCGAACAACTTTAAAGCCGAAATTTTTTTACGTCATTCATTTGGAAATGTGCTTTTTTATTAGGAAATTAATTTTCAGCCGTGCACCGAAATTCAATGCGAAAATATTGCATGTTTTGTGTATCAGTTTCCCGGATTCCTTAACAATGGTTTCATTTTTTAATTAATTTTTTAACTACTTTTCAGCAGTGAAATTACACTTGAAATTATTGAATATTAAATTATCACATTGCTAACAAGTCGTAAACCAACGTAGTGAAAAATGTCCAAGCCGGGAATCGAACCCGGTCCCATGGAATAGATCTCCAGTCCTCTACCACCAAGCCACAAGGACGATGCCAAGCTTGGCTTCTCTCACTTATATAAGTCGGTAAGTTTGCAACCGCAGCACTAGATGGAAATGTGTTCACGAGCACACAATCACGTGGCGAAACATGACACGCAAATGAACCCATCATCGGTGATTATACAATTATAAATAATTTTTGCTTTTTTTTTAGGAAATTAATTTTCAGACGTGCACCGGAATTTAATTCGAAAATACCGCGTGTTTTGTATTGGGTATATCAATTTCCAGGATTTCCTAACAATGGTTTCATTGTTTAAACAATGTATTCCGCTTTACTTTTTTTTACATTTCTAAAAACTCACACAGGCGACCTACTTTAAAACCGAAAAATATTTACGTCATTCATTTGGAAATGTGCTTATTTATTAGGAAATTAATTTTCAGTCGTGCACCGGAATTTAATTCGAAAGTATTGCGTGTTTTGTATTCGGTATATCAGTTTCGAGGATTCCCTAACAATGGTTTCATTGTTTAAACAATGTCTTCGGTTTTGCCTTATATTACATTTCTAAAAACTCACACTGGAAAACTACTTTATATCCGAAAAAAATTTTTTCATTCATTTGTAAATAGGCTTTTTTATTAGGAAATTAATTTTCAGCCGTGCACCGGAATTTAATGCGAAAATATATCGTGTTTTGTATTGGGTATATCAGTTTCCAGGATTTCCTAACAATGGTTTCATTGTTTAAACAATGTATTTCGCTTTACCTTTTTTTACATTTCTAAAAACTCACACAGGCGACCTACTTTAAATCCGAAAAATTTTTACTTCATTCATTTGTAAATAGGCTTTTTTATTAGGAAATTAATTTTCAGCCGTGCATCGGAATTTAATTCGAAAATATTGCGTGTTTTGTATTCGGTACATCAGTTTCAAGGATTTCCTAACAATGGCTTCATTGTTTAAACAATGCATTCAGTTTTACTTTATTTTACATTTCTAAAAACTCACACTGGCGAACTACTTTAAAACCGAAAAATTTTTACATCATTCCTTTGAAAATGTGCTTATTTCTTAGAAAATTAATTTTCAGCCGTGCACCGGAATGTAATGCGAAAATATCGCATATTTTGTATTCGGTATATCAGTTTCTAGGATTTCCTAACAATGGTTTCATTGTTTAAACAATGTATTCCGCTTTACTTTTTTTTACATTTCTAAAAACTCACACAGGCGACCTACTTTAAAACCGAAAAATATTTACATCATTCATTTGGAAATGTGCTTATTTCTTAGAAAAGTAATTTTCAGTCGTGCACCGGAATTTAATTCGAAAATATTGCATGTTTTGTGTTCGGTGCAGCAGTTTTTAGGATTCCTTAACAATGGTTTCATTGCGAAACAGCACCGGAAACTGGCGATATGAAGCAATTAAAATAATAAAACTTTGTAAAAAATCACCATAAAATTAAAACAAAAACACAGGACGCGTTTCGAGCTAAAAACATAACAGCTCGTCATCAGCTAAGCATACACGTGTCCGTAAACGAACAAGTTCAAAAATGAATTGAAGATAAAGAATGTTGCGAAGAATGCGACAGATGGCGCTACCTGATAGAGGGATATGCAAAAGGGAAATGTGTTGAAAAAAGACAGAAGAGAAAATGAAATGGAAAAAATGGAAATAAAAGAAAAAATAAAAATAAAAGAAGTAAATTAAAAATATAAATAAAAATAATAAATAAAGAACTATAAAAGAACAAGAAAAAAATCCAAATTATTATTATTTTTTTTTTTTTTTTTTTTACAAAATAAAAAGAAAAGAAACAAGAGAAAAGGGAAAAGAATTACAAAATTAATTTCCACGCTGGAGATAGGAAAGGAGATGATGGGAGATCATTGACAAGATTAGCAGAATTTTTAGAAATAAAATATGCTTCATGAAAATCCAAGTGAGAGGGAGAGGCAGGGGAAGAAATAATTTTGGCCATGGAGAAATTGAAACAATGACTGGAAGACCAACATTGAGAAGCAATCGAAGATTTAGAGATTTCTTGATTTGCAATTTATCTCTGATGCTCGCCTAATCTGAATTTTAAAGCTCTCTTTGTTTGACCAATATAACCTAAATTGCAAGAGCAAGGAATGAAATAAACACCCCACCTGTTCTCAGTAGGAACAGGATCTTTTAGAGAAGAGAATTTAATTTTATTCATAGGTTTGAAGATAACTTTAAAGTTAAAACGAGAAAGTATTTTAGCAATTTTGAAACATAGAAGAGAATAAAAGGGCAGAACTATTATAGAATTAAAATTAGGAGGATTATTTGAATCAGAAAAAGGACGTTTAGGCTTATTAAATTTATACAAAGCTTTATCAATTAAAGAGGGATTATAACCACGAGCAAGGGCAAGAGATTTCAGATAATTAATTTCATTATTCAGAGCAGAAGAGTCAGAAAAAATGCGTGACGCCCTAAAAACAAAAGTATAAAAGGACGCCACTTTTTGTTGAGGAGGATAATTTGAAAGGGCATGAGGAGGAAGGGAGACAGCGAAAGGTTTTCTATAAACGGAGGTAGAGAACCGATCTGGGAGTTTTGAAACCAAGACGTCAAGGAAAGGAAGAGAATTGTTCTCTTCGACTTCGAGAGTAAATTGAATACAAGGATCAACAGAATTAACAAGAGAAAGGAAATTAGAAAGATCAAGGTCAGATGGAATTAAAATGAAAGTGTCATCAACATACCTAAACCAGAAAGGAAATTTATATAAACTGAAGAGTTTTTCTTCAACAAAATGCATATAAATATCACATAAAAGAGGAGACAATGGATTACCCATGGCCAGACCCTCAGTTTGAGAATAGAAAGAATTGTTAAACTGAAAAGCAGTTTGCCTGACACAAATACTAACTAAATGCAGGATTTCATCAATCTCAATGGAAGAGTAATGAAATTCGCGCAACCTTCTTTCCAAACAATCAATTGCCCCTTGAACAGGCACGTTAGTGAAAAGGGATTTAACATCTAAGGAAACCATTATATAATTGCAAGGAGAAAGGCGTTTAATTTTATCAACAAAGTCAAAAGAGTTTTTCACGGTATGAAAGTTAGTGGAAGGTAAAGGAGCGAGTAACTTAGAAAGGAACTTGGCAAGTTTATAAGAAGCAGTACCAATATTGGAAACGATAGGGCGAAAGGAAAGAGTAGGTTTATGGACCTTAGGAAGAGCATAGAAACGAGCACAATTAGCGATAGTAGGGGTGACCAAACGTTTAGTGTTATCATTAAGAAAGACAGAATTTTTAATGACATGCTTGATGTCAGATAAATGCTTAGTAGAAGGATCCTTTTTTAATTTGGAATATGGACCAGAGTTTAACATAGATTCAACATGGGAAATATAATCAGATTTATTGAGAAGAACTGTTTGACCGCCTTTATCAGCCTTAGTAATAAGAAGGTTAGGAACGGAATTAAGTTCACTGAGAGCAGATTTCTGAGAAGAAGAAAGATTAGACTTATTAAAAGATTTATTAGAAGAAATGACATTAGCCAAAAGGTAGCGAAGAGAATCAAGTTGACCAGAAGAAATTTTACTGTTTTTGAAAGAATGTTCAATGGGAGCAATTAAGTTCGGAATAGAAGGCTTAGAAATGCACGAAAAATTCAAGCCAAGTGAGAGAACATCACGCTGAGAATCAGTAAGAGAGTGAGAAGATAAATTGACAACATAATTTTGCTCAAGAGGAGAAATACTAGGAGCAGAAGAATTAGAAGTCAGAAGAGAAGAAAACTTTTTATCCAAAATAGCATTGTGACACCTAGATTTGAAATCGACGTAAGCAAAAATCCGTTTCTCAAGGAAAGGGAAATAAATTACAGTTTTACTTAACTGTAAATGCAAAGAATATAATTCATATTCGATGCAAGAAAGAGAGTAACGAACATCTTGAATGATGGCTCTAAGAATAGCAAACTTACTCCTAGTTAAGGCATTTTGAACACGAATGGAAGAAGGAAGCTTGAAAATAATATTAATGAACTTAGGAATAACCCTTGAACCCTTTATTTTAATTATTTTAATTTAATGGTTTCATTGTTTAAACAATGTATTAGGTTTTACTTTATTTTATATTACTAAAAATTCACACAGGCGAACAACTTTAAAACCGAAAAATTTTTACGTCATTCATTTGGAAATGTGCTTATTTATTAGGAAATTAATTTTCGGCTGTGCACCGGAATTTAATTCAAAAATATTACGTGTCTTGTATTCGGTATACCAGTTTCCAGGATTTCCTAACAATCGTTTCATTGTTTAATCAATGTATTCGATTTTACTTCATTTTATATTTCTAAAAACTCACATTTGCGAAGACTTAAAACTGAAAAATTTTTACGTGATTCATTTGGAAATGTGCTTTTTTATTAGGAAATTAATTTTCAGACATGCACCGGAATTTAATTCGAAAATATTGCGTGTTTTGTATTCGGTATATCAGTTTTCATGATTCTCTAACAATGGTTTCATTTTTTAAACAATGTATTCGGTTTTGCATTATTTTACATTTCTAAAAATTCACACACGCGAACAACTTTAAAAACGAAAAAGTATTTACGTCATTCATTTGGAAATGTGCTTTTTTAATACGAAATTAATTTTCAGCCGTGCACCGGAATGTAATGCGAAAATATTGCGTGCTTTTTTATTCGGTATATCAGTTTCCATGATTCCCGCCCCACCAGTGGCTGAGAGGTTCTGCTCTCGAAGCTGGTAGACGGGTGGGTTCGAACCCAACCGTGCCCGTCGGCCTAATCGTACGGAGTTTTCGTGGTTTTCTTCGAATTTTGGATTTCCAAGCGTTAATACGGGTTAGTGTTAGAAAATGCTCTTTTGTTTTCAAGAACATCCACCAGATGGCAGCATCAGACAATCATTTTTTATTTGATCTACTGTGACAGACACTCAGTTTAGTGAGTGTTGCTCCTTCCCTTATAGCAGTTGGCAGCAAAATGCTGCTTGATTAAAAAAATCCAATAATATTCCAAAGGAATATAATATGATAAAAAAACTGTAACAAGCCATAGTTCAAAGTATTTCTTTGTGTTTGTAAATAGTCTTATACATCTGTTTTGTTTTATTGTGAAATGTGATCCGTATTTTGACCAGCATATATATTATTCTAGTGTATTCAATCTTCTAATAAATGTTCTTTGTTCATCCTAAGAAGATTATATTTCCATTGAAACACATCAAAACATAAAGGTAAAACTTTTAACTTTTTTTATTGTTTACCTATTGAGGAATTTTGTATTCATGCCTTCCATATGGAATAACATTCCAACTGTCGATTATGAGACTGAAGTTATCTCAATTTTAAATATAGTAATAATAAAAGAAGAAAATATAATATAATTAAATTCAAAGAAGTAATTATTTTCTGAATATTGTATTTGTCACAAGTGAATGATATAAAAGAAAATTCAAAGAATTGTTCTTATTTTGAAATCAAAAGTATTGTGTATTAATAAGAAAAGAAATTATTTTTATTTTTATTTTGCCAGTTTCTTATTGAAATTTTATTATATAAGTTGCAAATGTAAATTTATGTTTTAAACAAACAATTGAACATTTAAGAACAGTTTTTCTGAATCAAAAATAACTTCAAAAATTGCTCTCAAGAATTTTATTTTGTTCTTATTTCATCATTAGCATTATATTTGAGTTTATAATTGTTGTTTTGATGTATTAATAAGAGAAAAAGTTTTATTTTCTGTGAAATAAGCAAATATTATTATATCATAATGTCTAGTATTAAAGAATCTCATTATGTTGATAAATTATCTGATGACAACTATTCAGTTTGGAAGTTTAAAATAGAGCAATTGTTAATCAAAGAAGGTCTGTATGATGTTGTATTTGAACCTAAAAAGGAAAATGATGATAATTGGGTAAAAAATGATAGAAATGCTAGGGCTTTAATTTGTTTAAATATCTCAGATTCACAAATTGTTCATGTCAGACATGCTAAAAGTGCTAAAGAGACATATGATCAATTGAAATCTGTTCATGAAAGAGTAAATTTAACAAATAAACTTTATCTTCTTAGGAAGCTGTATTCCACTAAATATAATGAAAGTGTAAAAATGCAGGATCATATTAATTCTGTCTTAGAATTAACAGAAAAATTAAGAAGTATAGGTGAAGTAATACAAGATGATAATTTAATAGCTATTTTGCTCTGTTCCTTACCAAATTCTTATAGTACCTTTATAACTGCTATTGAAAGTAAATATGAAACAGATTTATCATTAAAATATGTTCAAAACAAATTAATTGATGAGTATCTTAGAAGAGTTGAAACTAAACAAATTTCAACAAAATTTGAATCTATTGCTTTAAAGGGTAATAGGGATAAACCAAAGCATTTGAATAAGCAGAAATTTTGTTCTCATTGCAAAAAGAATAATCACAACCGTGAAGATTGTTTTCACTTAAAGGGTAATAATACTAACAAAACCAAACCAAATTTCACCCAAGACAGATCACGTCAACAGTTTAAAAAAACCAAACACTTTCTCTGCCTCTACTGCTAGTCAAAATGAAAATCTATCAGATTCTCAAAACTATCATGAATTAATGGAAGAATCAAATTCTTCGAGTTTTGTTATGAAATCTCAACAAAATGGAAATAAAAACAAAAATTTTTTTTTGTTATTGATTCAGCTGCGTCTGTTCATTTAGCTAATTCCTTGGAACTGTTCTCAGAATTAAAAAGTTCGAATAAAGATACAATTACAATTGCTAATGGAACTAAATTAACTGCAAAGGGAAAGGGTAAATGTACTTTTAATATTGAAACACTTAATAGTCAAACAAATAGAGTTACATTGGATCATGTGCTTTATGTTCCCGAGTTGGATAGTAATTTATTATCTGTCCAGTCTTGTACTGAGAAAGGTTTTGTTGTGACATTTAAAGATGATATATGTTTAATTAAAAAGGGCAATATCTTAGTTGCAGATGCAAAAGCTGATGAGGGGTTATACAGATTAAAAATAATACCTACAAATGAAAAGGTATATAGTGCTTCAGAAATATTACCCGTTTGTTCTAATGTTAACTGCATTCTAAAATGGCACCAAAGGCTGGGCCATAGAAACTTTGAATTCATCAAGAAAATTCAAAAGGATGATTTAGATTTAGGTATTACTGTGAATAATTGTTCTCATAATACTGAATGTTCAAGTTGCATAAAAGCTAAGTTAACAGAAAAATCATTTCCAAAAGAAACGCAATACAGAAGTAAAAAACCACTTGATTTGATATACAGCGACGTATGCGGTCCTGCAGAAACAAAAAGTATGGGATCAAAAAGATATTTCGTTACATTTATTGATGATTACTCTCGTTATACACAAGTATATTTTATTTCCTCTAAAGATGAAGTATTTGATAAATTAAAAGAGTATGTTGCATCAACAACAAATAAATTTAGATTGAAGATTAAATCCTTGCGTAGTGACAATGGAACAGAATATTGCAACGAATCTGTCAAAGACTACCTTAAAAACTTAGGAATAAATCATGAAACAACGACGCCATATTCACCGTCCCAAAATGGAGTCGCAGAAAGAAAGAATCGCTCGCTTATTGAAATGTAAAGCCATGCTTATAAATGCTAAATTGCCAAAAACATTCTGGGCAGAAGCCATAGCTACAGCAGCCTACTTACAAAATATATTACCTACAAAATCAACTGAAAAGACACCATATGAACTGTGGAATGGGCATAAGCCAAATTTGAGTCACCTTAAAGTATTTGGATGCAAAGCATATGTGTATGTTCATAAACAGAAGAGACAAAAATTTGACGAAAAAGCCACTGAAGGAGTCTTTGTTGGTTACGATTTAAGAAGCAAAGGATACCGAATTTATATAGGCGGTATAAAAATAGTGATAAGCAGAACAGTGAAGTTTTTTGAAAATATGAACTGTGAAATTGTCTTTAAAGAAAATCCTGAAGAGCGAATTTCAGATTTAATGCACTTCAATTTTTCAGAAGAAAATCTTGAAAATGATAGTGAAGCTATCCGAATAGAAAATACTGCAGAAGAAATAAAAATGGATGAAAAATCAGTAGATAGCCCAACAACTGAAGAAAGTGAACATAATTTCCAGAGAAGAATATCTAACAGAGAGACTAAAGGTATTCCACCAGAAAGATATTCTTACAAAACTGAAGACAGTTATTCCAAAAATCAAGATCCTGAAACTTTTAAAGATGTTTTACGATTACCAGTAAAAGATCAACAGAAATGGTTTCAAGCTATGAAGGAAGAATTTAACTCTTTAAAAGAAAATGAAGTATTTGAGCTTGTTACTTTACCCAAAGGCAAGCACGCCATTGGCTGTAAATGGGTTTACAAAACAAAGCGTAATGAAAATGGAGAAGAAATAAAATGCAAAGCACGATTAGTTGCCAAAGGTTTCGCTCAAAAATTAGGCACTGATTATGATGAAACCCTCTCTCCTGTCGTCAAACATACAACTATTAGAGCTTTTCTGACCTGGGCAGCGTATCATAAAGCCAGAGTATTCCAAGTAGATGTTAAAACAGCCTTTCTACATGGTAAACTAGATAATGAAGAATTATACATGCATCAACCAGAAGGCTTTCATGATGAAGAAAATAAAGACAAAGTCTATAAATTAAAAAAGGCTATATACGGTCTTAAACAAGCCGCCAAGTGCTGGAATGAAGAAATAGAGAATACTTTAAAGGCATATGGATTTAAACAAAGTGAAGCTGATCCATGTTTGTTCATAAAGGAAAAATCAAAGAAGACAAATTATCTCATACTGTATGTAGATGATATGCTGATGAGCTCAGAAGATGAAAGTGAAGTTAATGAAGTAATAAATTACTTAAAGAAATCTTATCCCATATCATCACTAGGAGAAGCAAAATACTTCTTAGGTATAGAAATTTACAGAAAAGAAGATGGAAGTTATTTACTTTCACAAAGAAGTAAAATAACTCAATTAGTTAAGGATTTTCAGCTTGAAGAAGCCAAACCAACTTATACCCCAATGGAAACTAACTATTATAGTTTAGATAAAGAAGAAAAGCTTTTATCATCAAATGATAATTATAGACAAGCTATAGGAAGTCTTTTATATATTTCCTCATGCACAAGACCTGATATTGCCGCTCCCACACGCATACTAAGTCAAAGATGCAATAATCCAAGACAAAAGGACTGGAATGCTGTTAAGAGGTTAATAAGATAATTAAAAACAACGAAAGACCTTGATCTCCATCTTTCTTCAAAAGAATATCCTAATATAGTTGCATACTCGCATGCAGACTGGGGACAAGATGCTACAGACAGAAAATCCACCTCAGGAAATGTAATCTTCTTAGGCAATAACTGCATTTCTTGGTTCTCACGAAAACAAACATGTGTGACATTATCGTCAGCAGAAGCTCAATATGTGGCACTGTCACAAGGAACTCAAGAGGTGCTATGGATCTTAAAATTGTGTAACGACCTCAACTTACAACAACATTTTCCTATTAGAATTTTGGAGGATAACCAATCTACAATTAAATTGGTTGAAAGTGAAAAATTTAAATCTCGCACTAAGCACATTGATACAAAGTATCATTACATATGAGATTTAAAAACTAAAAATGTTATAGATGTCAAATATCTATCAACAAATGAAATGATAGCAGATATAATGACGAAGCCACTGCCAAAGGCCAAATTTGAACTTTGTAGAAACCTTATCCACCTGGTGTCCGATTCTATCACAAAACGGGAGAGATGTTAGAAAATGCTCTTTTGTTTTCAAGAACATCCACCAGATGGCAGCATCAGACAATCATTTTTTATTTGATCTACTGTGACAGACACTCAGTTTAGTGAGTGTTGCTCCTTCCCTTATAGCAGTTGGCAGCAAAATGCTGCTTGATTAAAAAAATCAAATAATATTCCAAAGGAATATAATATGATAAAAAAACTGCAACAAGCCATAGTTCAAAGTATTTCTTTGTGTTTGTAAATAGTCTTATACATCTGTTTTGTTTTATTGTGAAATGTGATCCGTATTTTGACCAGCATATATATTATTCTAGTGTATTCAATCTTCTAATAAATGTCCTTTGTTCATCCTAAGAAGAGTATATTTCCATTGAAACACATCAAAATATAAAGGTAAAACTTTTAACTTTTTTTATTGTTTACCTATTGAGGAATTTCGTATTCATGCCTTCCATATGGAATAACATTCCAACAGTTAGGTTCCCTTAGAAAGACCCCCACGAAGGGCACTCCCCCTTGGGCCTATATCCCTCGTGCAGATAATTAGCCGTCATAAATACAACCAACCAACCAACCATATTCCCTAACAATGGTTTCATTGTTTAAACAATGTATTTGGTTTTACTTTATTTTACATTCCTAAAACTTCACACAGGCGAACAACTTTAAAACCGAAATTTTTTTACGTCATTCATTTGGAAATGTGTTTTTTTATTAGGAAATTAATTTTCAGCCGTGCACCGAAATTCAATGCGAAAATATTGCATGTTTTGTATATCAGTTTCCTGGATTCCTTAACAATGGTTTCATTTTTTAATTAATTTTTTAACTACTTTTCAGCAGTGAAATTACGCTTGAAATTATTGAATATTAAATACGTGAATAATCACATTGCTAACAAGTCGTAAACCAACGTAGTGAAAAATGTCCAAGCCGGGAATCGAACCCGGTCCCCTGGAATAGATCTCCAGTCCTCTACCACTAAGCCACAAGGACGATGCCCAGCTTGGCATCTCTCACTTATATAAGTCGGTAAGTTTGCAACCGCAGCACTAGATGGAAATATGTTCACGAGCACACAATCACGTGGCGAAACATGACACGCAAATGAACCCATCATCGGTGAATATACAATTATAATGAATTTTTGCTTTTTTATTAGGAAATTAATTTTCAGACGTGCACCGGAATTTAATTCGAAAATACTGCGTGTTTTGTATTGGGTATATCAGTTTCCAGGATTTCCTAACAATGGTTTCATTGTTTAAACAATGTATTCCGCTTTACTTTTTTTTACATTTCTAAAAACTCACACTGGAAAACTACTTTAAAACCGAAAAATATTTACGTCATTCATTTGGAAATGTGCTTATTTATTAGGAAATTAATTTTCAGTCGTGCACCGGAATTTAATTCGAAAGTATTGCGTGATTTGTATTCGGTATATTAGTATCGAGGATTCCCTAACAATGATTTCATAGTTTAAACAATGTCTTCGGTTTTACCTTATATTACATTTCTAAAAACTCACACTGGAAAACTACTTTAAATCCGAAAAAATTTTACTTCATTCATTTGTAAATAGGCTTTTTTATTAGGAAATTAATTTTCAGCCGTGCAACGGAATTTAATGCAAAAATATATCGTGTTTTGTATTGGGTATATCAGTTTCCAGGATTCCCTAACAATGGTTTCATTGTTTAAACAATGTATTCTGTTTTGCTTCATTTTACATTTCTAAAAATTCACGCAGGCGAACACCTTTAAAACGAAAAAATATTTACGTCATTCATTTGGAAATGTGCTTTTTTATTAGGAAATTAATTTTCAGCCGTGCTCCGGAATTTAATTCGAAAATATTGCGTGTTTTGTATTCGGTATATCAGTTTCAAGGATTTCCTAACAATGGTCTCATTGTTTAAACAATGCATTCAGTTTTACTTTATTTTACATTTCCAAAAATTCACACAGGCGAACACCTTTAAAACGAAAAAATATTTACGTCATTCACTTTTAAATGTGCTTATTTATTAGGAAATTAATTTTCAGCCATGCACCGAAATTTAATTCGAAAATTTTGTGTGTTTTCTATACGGTATATCAGTTTCTAAGATTTCATAACAATGGTTTCATTGTTTAAACAATGTATTCAGTTTTACTTTATTTTACATTTCTAAAAACTCACACAGGCGAACTACTTTAAAACCGAAAAATTTTTACTTCATTCATTTGGAAATGTGCTTTTTTATTAGGAAATAAATTTTCAGCCGTGCACCGGAATGTAATGCGAAAATATTGCGTGCTTTGTATTCGGTATATCATTTTCCAAGATTTCCTAACAAAGGTTTCATTGTTTAAACAATGTATTCGGGGTTGGGTTGATTGTTGACGGCCGATTATCTACTCGAGGGATATAGGCCCTAGGGGAAGTGCCCTTCGTGGGGGTCTTTCTAAGAGAACCTAACCCGTATTTATGCATGGAAAATAAAAGGCTTCGAAGAAAACCACGAAAACTCCGAAACAGTTAGTCCGACGTGCGTGGTTGGTTTCGAACCCAGCACCTTCCGTCTACCAGCTTCGAAAGCAGAACCTCTCAGCGACTGGTGGGGCCAATGTATTCGGTGTTACTTTATTTTACATTTCTAAAAACTCACACTGGCGAACTACTTTAAAACCGAAAAATATTTACCCCATTCATTTGAAAATGTGCTTATTTCCAAGCCGGGAATCGAACCCGGTTCCCTGGAAGAGATCTCCAGTGCTCTACTACTAAGGCACAAGGACGATGGCATCTCTCACTTATAAAAGTCGGTAAGATTGCAACCACAGCACTAGATGGAAAAGACTTCATGAGCACACAATCTAGTGGCGAAACATGAGTAGCAAATGAACCCAGCATCGGTGAATATACATTTTTATTTAATTTTTCAGCTACATTTCAGCAGTGAAATTACGCTTAAAATTATTGAATATTAAATAGGTGAATAGTCACATTGCTAACAAGTCGTAAACAGACTTATATAAGTGACAGATGCACAGCTGGGCATCGTCCTTGTGGCTTAGTGGTAGAGCCCTGGAGCTCCAGGGGCCCGGGATCGATTCCCGTCTTGGACAATTTCACTAAGTTTGTTTACGATTTGTTAGCAATGTGATTATTCACGTATTTAATATTCAATGGTTTCATTGTTTAAACAATATTCGGTTTTACTTTATTTTACATTTCTAAAAACTCACACCTGCGAACTACTTTAAAACCGAAAAATTTTTACATCATTCCTTTGAAAATGTGCTTATTTCTTAGAAAATATATTTTCAGCCGTGCCCCGGAATTTATTTCGAAAAAATCGCATATTTTGTACTCGGTATATCAGTTTCTAGGATTTCCTAACAATGGTTTCATTGTTTAAACAATGTATTCGGTTTTACTTTATTTTACATTTCTAAAAACTCACACAGGCGAACAACCTTTAAATTAGAAATTTTTACTTCATTCATTTGTAAATGGGCTTTTTAATTAGGAAATTAATTTTCAGCCGTGCACCGGAATTTAATTCGAAAATATTGCGTGTTTTGTATTCGGTATATCAGTTTCAAGGATTTCCTAACAATGGTCTCATTGTTTAAACAATGCATTCAGTTTTTCTTTTTTTTACATTTCCAAAAATTCACACAGGCGAACAACTTTAAAACCGAGAATTTTTTACGTCTTTCATTTGGAAATGTGCTTATTTATTAGAAAATTAATTTTCAGCCGTGCACCGGAATTTAATTCGAAAATATTGCGTGTTTTGTATTCGGTGTATCAGTTTCCAGGATTTCCAAATAATGGTTTCATTGTTTAAGCAATGTATTCGGTTTTACTTTATTTTACATTTCTAAAAACTCACACTGGCGAACTACTTTAAAGCCGAAAAATTTTTACATCATTCCTTTGAAAATGTGCTTATTTCTTAGAAAATTAATTTTCAGTCGTGCACCGGAACGTAATGCGAAAATATCGCATATTTTGTATTCGGTATATCAGTTTCTAGGATTTCCTAACAATGGTTTCATTGTTTAAACAATGTATTCGGTTTTACTTTATTTTACATTTCTAAAAACTCACACTGGCGAACTACTTTAAAACCGAAAAATTTTTACACCATTCATTTGAAAATGTGCGTATGTCCAAGCCGGAAAAAGAACCCGGTGCCCTGGAATAGATCTCCAGTGCTCTACCACTAAGCCACAAGGACGATGGCATCTCTCACTTATAAAAGTCGGTAAGGTTGCAACCACAGCACTAGATGGAAAAGACTTCAAGAGCACACAATCTAGTGGCGAAACATGAGTGGCAAATGAACCTAGCATCGGTGAATATACATTTTTAATTAATTTTTCAGCTACATTTCAGCAGTGAAATTACGCTTCAAATTATTGAATATTAAATACGTGATTAGTCACATTGCTAACAAGTCGTAAACAGACTTATATAAGTGACAGATGCCAAGATGGGCACCGTCCTTGTGGCTTAGTGGTAGAGCCCTGGAGCTCCAGGGGCCCGGGATCGATTCCCGTCTTGGACAATTTCAATAAGTTGGTTTACGATTTGTTAGCAATGTTCACGTATTTAATATTCAATGGTTTCATTGTTTAAACAATATTCGCTTTTACTTTATTTTACATTTCTAAAAACTCACACTGGCGAACTACTTTAAAACCGAAAAAGTTTTACATAATTCCTTTGAAAATGTGCTTATTTCTTAGAAAATATATTTTCAGCCGTGCCCCGCAATTTATTTCGAAAATATCGCATATTTTGTATTCGGTATATCAGTTTCTAGGATTTCCTAACAATGGTTTCATTGTTTAAACAATGTATTCGGTTTTACTTTATTTTACATTTCTAAAAACTCACACAGGTGAACTACTTTAAAACCGAAATTTTTTTACGTCATTCATTTGGAAATGTGCTTTTTTATTAGGAAATTAATTTTCAGCTGTGCACCGGTATGTAATGCGAAAATATTGCGAGTTTTGAATTCGGTATATCATTTTCCAAGATATCCTAACAATGGTTTTATTGTTTAAACAATGTCTTCGGTTTTACCTTATATTACATTTCTAAAAACTCACACTGGAAAACTACTTTAAATCCGAAAAATTTTTACTTCATTCATTTGTAAATAGGCTTTTTTATAAGGAAATTCATTTTCAGCCGTGCACCGGAATTTAATGCGAAAATATATCGTGTTTTGTATTGGGTATATCAGTTTCCAGGATTCCCAAACAATGGTTTCATTGTTTAAACAATGCATTCGGTTTTGCTTCATTTTACATTTCTAAAAATTCACACAGGCGAACAACTTTAAAACCAGAAATTTTTACTTCATTCATTTCTAAATGGACTTTTTTATTAGGAAATTAATTTTCAGCCGTGCACCGGAATTTAATTCGAAAATATTGCGTGTTTTGTATTCGCTATATCAGTTTAGAGGATTTCCTAACAATGGATTCATTGTTTAAACAATGTATTCAGTTTTACTTTATTTTATATTTCTAAAAATTCTGGCAGGCGATCACCTTTAAAACGAAAAAATATTTACGTCATTCATTTGGAAATGTGCTTTTTTATTAGGAAATTAATTTTCAGTCGTGCACCGGAATGTAATGCTAAAATATTGCAAGTTTTGAATTCGGTATATCATTTTCCAAGATATCCTAACAATGGTTTCATTGTTTAAACAATGTCTTTGGTTTTACCTTATATTACATTTCTAAAAACTCACACTGGAAAACTACTTTAAATCCGAAAAATTTCGCTTTCCGAAAAATTTCCGAAAAATCGAAAAAACAACTTTAAAACCAGAAATTTTTACTTCATACATTTCTAAATGGACTTTTTTATTGGGAAATTAATTTTCAGCCGTGCACCGCAATTTAATTCGAAAATATTGCGTGTTTTGTATTCGGTATATCAGTTTCAAGGCTTTCCTAACAATGGTCTCATTGTTTAAACAATGCATTCAGTTTTACTTTATTTTACATTCCTAAAACTTAACACAGGCGAACAACTTTAAAACCGAGAAATTTTTACGTCTTTCATTTGGAAATGTGCTTACTTATTAGAAAATTAATTTTCAGCCGATTAATTCGAAAATATTGCGTGTTTTGTATTCGGTATATCAGTTTCCAGGATTTCCAAACAATGGTTTCATTGTTTAAACAATGTATTCGGTTTTAGTTTATTTTATATTTCTAAAAACTCACACTGGCGAACTACTTTAAAACCGAAAAATTTTTACATCATTCCTTTGAAAATGTGCTTATTTCTTAGAAAATTAATTTTCAGCCATGCACCGGAATGTAATGCGAAAATATCGCATATTTTGTATTCGGTATATCAGTTTCTAGGATTTCGTAACAATGGTTTCATTGTTTAATCAATGTATTCAGTTTTACTTTATTTAACATTTCTAAAAACTCACACAGGTGAACTACTTTAAAACCGAAAATTTTTTACGTCATTCATTTGGAAATGTGCTTTTTAGTTAGGAAATTAATTTTCAGCCGTGCACCGGAATGTAATGCGAAAATATTGCGAGTTTTGAATTCGGTATATCATTTTCCAAGATTTCCTTACAATGGTTTCATTGTTTAAACAATGTCTTCGGTTTTACCTTATATTATATTTCTAAAAACTCACACTGGCAAACTACTTTAAATCCGAAAAATTTTTACTTCATTCATTTGTAAGTAGGCTTTTTTATTAGGAAATTAATTTTCAGCCGTGCACCGGAATTTAATGCGAAAATATATCGTGTTTTGTATTGGGTCTATCAGTTTCCAGGATTCCCTAACAATGGTTTCATTGTTTAAACAATGTATTCGGTTTTGCTTCATTTTACATTTCTAAAAATTCACGCAGGCGAACACCTTTAAAACGAAAAAATGTTTACGTCATTCACGTTTAAATGTGCTTATTTATTAGGAAATTAATTTTCAGCCATGCACCGGAATTTAGTTCGAAAATTTTGCGTGTTTTCTATACGGTATATCAGTTTCTAAGATTTCCTAACAATGGTTTCATTGTTTAAACAATGTATTCAGTTTTACTTTATTTTACATTTCTAAAAATTCACACAGGCGAACACCTTTAAAACGAAAAAATAATTACGTCATTCATTTGGAAATGTGCTTTTTAATTAGGAAATTAATTTTCAGCCGTACACCGGAATGTAATGCGAAAATATTGCCTGTTTTGTATTCGGTATATCAGTTTCCAGGATTCCCTAACAATGGTTTCAATTTTTAAACAATGTATTCGGGGTTGGGTTGATTGTTGACGGCCGATTATCTACTCGAGGGATATAGGCCCTAGGGGAAGTGCCCTTCGAGCCGGTCTTTCAAAGGGAACCAAACCCGTATTTACGCATGGAAAATCCAAGGCTTCGAAGAAAACCACGAAAACTCCAAAACAGTTAGGCCGACGTGCGCGGTTGGGTTCGAACCCAGCACCTCCCGTCTACCAGCTTCGAGAGCAGAACCTCTCAGCGACTGCTGGGGCCAATGTATTAGGTTTTACTTTATTTTACATTTCTAAAAACTCACACTGGCGAACTACTTTAAAACCGAAAAATTTTTACACCCTTCATTTGAAAATGTGCTTATGTCCAAGCCGGGAATTGAACCCGGTGCCCTGGAATAGATCTCCAGTGCTCTACCACTAAGCCACAAGGACGATGGCATCTCTCACTTATAAAAGTCGGTAAGGTTGCAACCACAGCACTAGATGGAAAAGACTTCATGAGCACACAATCTAGTGGCGAAACATGAGTGGCAAATGAACCCAGCATCGGTTAATATACATTTTTAATTAATTTTTCAGCTACATTTCAGCAGTGAAATTACGCTTCAAATTATTGAATATTGAATACGTGAATAGTCACATTGCTAACAAGTCGTAAACAGACTTATATAAGTGACAGATGCCAAGCTGGGCCCCGTCCTTGTGGCTTAGTGGTAGAGCCCTGGAGCTCCAGTGGCCCGGGATCGATTCCCGTCTTGGACAATTTCACTAAGTTGGTTTACGATTTGTTAGCAATGTGATTTTTCACGTATTTAATATACAATGGTTTCATTGTTTAAACAATATTCGCTTTTACTTTATTTTACATTTCTAAAAACTCACACTGGCGAACTACTTTAAAACCGAAATTTTTTTACATAATTCCTTTGAAAATGTGCTTATTTCTTAGAAAATATATTTTCAGCCGTGCCCCGGAATTTATTTCGAAAATATTGCATATTTTGTATTCCGTATATCAGTTTCTAGGATTTCCTAACAATGGTTTCATTGTTTAAACAATGTATTCGGTTTTTCTTTATTTTACATTTCTAAAAACTCACACAGGTGAACTACTTTAAAACCGATAATTTTTTACGTCATTCATTTGGAAATGTGCTTTTTTATTAGGAAATTAATTTTCAGCCGTGCACCGGAATGTAATGCGAAAATATTGCGAGTTTTGAATTCGGTATATCATTTTCCAAGATATCCTAACAATGATTTCATTGTTTAAACAATGTCTTCGGTTTTACCTTATATTACATTTCTAAAAACTCGCACTGGAAAACTACTTTAAATCCGAAAAATTTTTACTTCATTCATTTGTAAATAGGCTTTTTTATAAGGAAATTCATTTTCAGCCGTGCACCGGAATTTAATGCGAAAATATATCGTGTTTTGTATTGGGTATATCAGTTTCCAGGATTCCCAAACAATGGTTTCATTGTTTAAACAATGCATTCGGTTTTGCTTCATTTTACATTTCTAAAATTCACACAGGCGAACAACTTTAGAACCAGAAATTTTTACTTCATTCATTTCTAAATGGGCTTTTTTATTAGGAAATTAATTTTCAGCCGTGCACCGGAATTTAATTCGAAAATATTGCGTGTTTTGTATTCGGTATATCAGTTTCAAGGCTTTCCTAACAATGGTCTCATTCCCAACTGAGCTAAAAAATGCCCAGGCAGGGAATCGAACCCAGATCCTTGGCTTACAAGGCCAATGCTTTTCCGTTTAAGCTAACTGGGCCGACAACCAGCCAGCATATTTCGCTCAGAAAACCTTATTGGTAGAACATCTGGTCTGTCATGTAGACAGCTCAACAGAATAAACCGCAGGTAAAGGAACTCCATATAAACGATGGATACGTTGATGAACTATTATTTTAACACAATCAAACTTATTGGTAAAGTTATCATACGAATTTGAATATTTCCAACTGAGCGAAAAAATGGCCAGGCTGGGAATCGAACCCAGATCCTTGGCTTACAAGGCCAATGCTTTTCCGTTTAAGCTAACTGGGCCGACAACCAGCCAGCACATTTCGCTCAGAAAAGCTTAACGTAAAAAAATTCGTATGATAACTTTACCAATCAGTTTGATTGTGTTAAAATAATAGTTCATCAACATATCCATCGTTTATATGGTGTTCCTTTACCTGCGGTTTATTCTGTTGAGCTGTCTACATGACAGACCAGATGTTCTACCAATAAGGTTTTCTGAGCGAAATATGCTAGCTAGTTGTCGGACCAGTTAGCTTAAACGGAAAAGCATTCGTCTTGTAAGCCAAGGATGTGGGTTCGATTCCCAGCCTTCGCATTTTTTCGCTCAGTTGGAAATATTCAAATTCGTATGATAACTTTACCAATCAGTTTGATTGTGTTAAAATAATAATGGTCTCATTGTTTAAACAATGCATTCAGTTTTACTTTGTTTTACATTCCTAAAACTTAACACAGGCGAAACACTTTAAAACCGAGAAATTTTTACGTCTTTCATTTGGAAATGTGCTTATTTATTAGAAAATTAATTTTCAGCCGTGCACCGGAATTTAATTCGAAAATATTGCGTGTTTTGTATTCGGTATATCAGTTTCCAAGATTTCCAAACAATGGTTTCATTGTTTAAACAACGTATTCGGTTTTACTTTATTTTACATTTCTAAAAACTCACACTGGCGAACTACTTTAAAACCGAAAAATTTTTACATCATTCCTTTGAAAATGTGCTTATTTCTTAGAAAATTAATTTTCAGCCGTGCACCGGAATGTAATGCGAAAATATCGCATATTTTGTATTCGGTATATCAGTTTCTAGGATTTCCTGACAATGGTTTCATTGTTTAAACAATGTATTCGGTTTTACTTTATTTAACATTTCTAAAAATTCACGCAGGCGAACACCTTTAAAACGAAAAAATATTTACGTGATTCATTTGGAAATGTGCTTTTTTATTAGGAAATTAATTTTCAGGCGTGCACCGGAATTTAATTCGAAAATATTACGTGTTTTGTATTCGGTATATCAGTTTCAAGGATTTCCTAACAATGGTCTCATTGTTTAAACAATGTATTCGGTTTTGCTTCATTTTACATTTCTAAAAATTCACGCAGGCGAACACCTTTAAAACGAAAAAATATTTACGTCATTCATTTGGAAATGTGCTTTTTAATTAGGAAATTAATTTTCAGCCGTACACCGGAATGTAATGCGGAAATATTGCGTGTTTTTTATTCGGTATATCAGTTTCCAGGATTCCCTAACAATGGTTTCAATTTTTAAACAATGTATTCGGGGTTGGGTTGATTGTTGACGGCCGATTATCTACTCGAGGGATATAGGCCCTAGGGGAAGTGCCCTTCGTGGGGGTCTTTCTAAGGGAACCTAACCCGTATTTACGCATGGAAAATCCAAGGCTTCGAAGAAAACCACGAAAACTCCGAAACAGTTAGGCCGACGTGCGCGGTTGGGTTCGAACCCAGCACCTCCCGTCTACCAGCTTCAAGAGCAGAACATCTCAGCGACTGGTGGGGCCAATGTATTCGGTTTTACTTTATTTTACATTTCTAAAAACTCACACTGGCGAACTACTTTAAAACCGACAAATTTTTACACCATTCATTTGAAAATGTGCTTATGTCCAAGACGGGAATCGAACCCGGTGCCCTGGAATAGATCTCCAGTGCTCTACCACTAAGCCACAAGGACGATGGCAACTCTCACTTATAAAAGTCGGTAACGTTGCAACCACAGCACTAGATGGAAAAGACTTCATGAGCACAAAATCTAGTGGCGAAACATGAGTGGCAAATGAACCCAGCATCGGTGAATATACATTTTTAATTAATTTTTCAACTACATTTCAGCAGTGAAATTACGCTTCAAATTATTGAATATTAAATACGTGAATAGTCACATTGCTAACAAGTCGTAAACAGACTTATATAAGTGACAGATGCCAAGCTGGGCACCGTCCTTGTGGCTTAGTGGTAGAGCCCTGGAGCTCCAGGGGCCCGGGATCGATTCCTGTCTTGGACAATTTCACTATGTTGGTTTAAGATTTGTTAGCAATGTTCACGTATTTAATATTCAATGGTTTCATTGCTTAAACAATATTCGCTTTTACTTTATTTTACATTTCTAAAAACTCACACTGGCGAACTACTTTAAAACCGAAAAAGTTTTTCATAATTCCTTTGAAAATGTTCTTATTTCTCAGAAAATATATTTTCAGCCGTGCCCCGGAATTTATTTCGAAAATATCGCATATTTTGTATTCGGTATATCAGTTTCTAGGATTTACTAACAATGGTTTCATTGTTTAAACAATGTATTCAGTTTTACCTTATATTACATTTCTAAAAACTCACACTGGAAAACTACTTTAAATCCGAAAAATTTTTACTTCATTCATTTGTAAATAGGCTTTTTTATAAGGAAATTCATTTTCAGCCGTGCACCGGAATATAATGCGAAAATATATCGTGTTTTGTATTGGGTATATCAGTTTCCAGGATTCCCAAACAATGGTTTCATTGTTTAAACAATGCATTCGGTTTTGCTTCATTTTACATTTCTAAAAATTCACACAGGCGAACAACTTTAAACCCAGAAATTTTTACTTCATTCATCTCTAAATGGGCTTTTTTATTAGGAAATTAATTTTCAGCCGTGCACCGGAATTTAATTCGAAAATATTGCGTGTTTTGTATTCGCTATATCAGTTTAGAGGATTTCCTAACAATGGATTCATTGTTTAAACAATGTATTCAGTTTTACTTTATTTTACATTTCTAAAAATTCTGGCAGGCGATCACCTTTAAAACGAAAAAATATTTGCGTCATTCATTTGGAAATGTGCTTTTTTATTAGGAAATTAATTTTCAGCCGTGCACCGGAATGTAATGCGAAAATATTGCGAGTTTTGAATTCGGTATATCATTTTCCAAGATATCCTAACAATGGTTTCATTGTTTAAACAATGTCTACGGTTTTACCTTATATTACATTTCTAAAAACTCACACTGGAAAACTACTTTAAATCCGAAAAATGTTTACTTCATTCATTTGTAAATGGGCTTTTTTATAAGGAAATTCATTTTCAGCCGTGCACCGGAATTTAATTCGAAAATATTGCGTGTTTTGTATTCCGTATATCAGTTTCCAGGATTTCCAAAGAATGGTTTCATTGTTTAAACAATGTATTCGGTTTTACTTTATTTTACATTTCTAGAAACTCACACTGGCGAACTACTTTAAAACCGAAAAATTTTTACATCATTCCTTTGAAAATGTGCTCATTTCTTAGAAAATTAATTTTCAGCCGTGCACCGGGATCTAATGCAAAAATATCTCATATTTTGTATTCGGTATATCAGTTTCTAGGATTTCCTAACAATGGTTTCATTGTTTAAACAATGTATTCGGTTTTACTTTATTTAACATTTCTAAAAACTCACACAGGTGAACTACTTTAAAACCGAAAAT
This sequence comes from Maratus speciosus, assembly GCA_963932465.1. Lineage (NCBI taxonomy): Eukaryota > Metazoa > Arthropoda > Arachnida > Araneae > Salticidae > Maratus > Maratus speciosus. Next base: position 256,433 of record CAWVRF010001488.1, on the reverse strand, counting down.
TTTTTACGTCATTCATTTGGAAATGTGCTTTTTTATTAGGAAATTAATTTTCAGTCGTGCACCGGAATTTAATTCGAAAATATTGCGTGTTTTGTATTCGGTATATCAGTTTAGAGGATTTCCTAACAATGGATTCATTGTATAAACAATGTATTCAGTTTTACTTTATTTTACATTTCTATAAAATTCACGCAGGCGAACACCTTTAAAACGAAAAAATATTTACGTCATTCATTTGGAAATGTGCTTTTTTATTAGGAAATTATTTTTCAGCCGTGCATCGGAATGTAAAGCAAAAATATTGCGAGTTTTGAATTCGGTATATCATTTTCCAAGATTTCCTAACAATGGTTTCATTGTTTAAACAATGTCTTCGGTTTTACCTTATATTACATTTCTAAAAACTCACACTGGCAAACTACTTTAAATCCGAAAAAAATTTACTTCATTCATTTGTAAATAGGCTTTTTTATTAGGAAATTAATTTTCAGTCGTGCACCGGAATTTAATTCGAAAATATTGCGTGTTTTGTATTCGGTATATCAGTTTCAAGGATTTCCTAACAATGGTTTCATTGTTTAAACAATGTATTCTGTTTTACTTTATTTTACATTTCTAAAAACTCACACTGGCGAACTACTTTAAAACCGACAAATTTTTACACCATTCATTTGAAAATGTGCTTATGTCCAAGCCGGGAATCAAACCCGGTCCCCTGGAATAGATCTCCAGTGCTCTACCACTAAGCCACAAGGACGATGGCATCTCTCACTTATAAAAGTCCGAAAGGTTGCAACCACAGCACTAGATGGAAAAGACTTCATGAGCACACAATCTAGTGGCGAAACATGAGTGGCAAATGAACCCAGCATCGGTGAATATACATTTTTAATTAATTTTTCAGCTACATTTCAGCAGTGAAATTACGCTTCAAATTATTGAATATTAAATACGTGAATAGTCACATTGCTAACAAGTCGTAAACAGACTTATATAAGTGACAGATGCCAAGCTGGGCACCGTCCTTGTGGCTTAGTGGTAGAGCCCTGGAGCTCCAGGGGCCCGGGATCGATTCCCGTCTTGGACAATTTCACTAAGTTGGTTTACGATTTGTTAGCAATGTTCACGTATTTAATATTCAATGGTTTCATTGTTTAAACAATATTCGCTTTTACTTTATTTTACATTTCTAAAAACTCACACTGGCGAACTACTTTAAAACCGAAAAATTTTTACATAATTCCTTTGAAAATGTGCTTATTTCTTAGAAAATATATTTTCAGCCGTGCCCCGGAATATATTTCGAAAATATCGCATATTGTATATTCGGTATATCAGTTTCTAGGATTTCCTAACAATGGTTTCATTGTTTAAACAATGTATTCGGTTTTACTTTATTTTACATTTCTAAAAACTCACACAGGTGAACTACTTCAAAACCGAAAATTTTTTACTTCATTCATTTGGAAATGTGCTTTTTTATTAGGAAATTAATTTTAAGCCGTGCACCGGAATGTAATGCGAAAATATTGCGAGTTTTGAATTCGGTATATCATTTTCCAAGATATCCTAACAATGGTTTCATTGTTTAAACAATGTCTTCGGTTTTACCTTATATTACATTTCTAAAAACTCACACTGGAAAACTACTTTAAATCCGAAAAATTTTTACTTCATTCATTTGTACATAGGCTTTTTTATAAGGAAATTCATTTTCAGCCGTGCACCGGAATATAATGCGAAAATATATCGTGTTTTGTATTGGGTATATCAGTTTCCAGGATTCCCAAACAATGGTTTCATTGTTTAAACAATGCATTCCGTTTTGCTTCATTTTACATTTCTAAAAATTCACACAGGCGAACAACTTTAAACCCAGAAATTTTTACTTCATTCATTTCTAAAAGGGCTTTTTTATTAGGAAATTAATTTTCAGCCGTGCACCGGAATTTAATTCGAAAATATTGCGTGTTTTGCATTCGCTATATCAGTTTAGAGGATTTCCTAACAATGGATTCATTGTTTAAACAATGCATTCAGTTTTACTTTATTTTGCATTTCTAAAAATTCTGGCAGGCGATCACCTTTAAAACGAAAAAATATTTACGTCATTCATTTGGAAATGTGCTTTTTTATTAGGAAATTAATTTTAATCCGTGCACCGGAATGGTTTGGTTTGGTTTGTGTTTATGACGGCCGATTATCAACACGTGGGATATAGGCCCTGGGTAGAGTGCCCTTCGTGGGGGTCTTTCTAAGGGAACCTAACCCGTATTTACGCATGGGAATCCACGGTTTCGAAGAAAACCACGAAAACTCCGAAACGGTTAGGCCGACGGGCGCGATTGGGTTCGAACCCAGCACCTCCCGTCTACCAGCTTCGAGAGCAGAACCTCTCGGCCGCTGGTGGGGCTGCACCGGAATGTAATGCGAAAATATTGCGAGATTTGAATTCGGTATATCATTTTCCAAGATATCCTAACAATGGTTTCATTGTTTAAACAATGTCTTCGGTTTTACCTTATATTACATTTCTAAAAACTCACACTGGAAAACTACTTTAAATCCGAAAAATGTTTACTTCATTCATTTGTAAATAGGCTTTTTTATAAGGAAATTCATTTTCAGCCGTGCACCGGAATTTAATGCGAAAATATATCGTGTTTTGTATTGGTTATATCAGTTTCCAGGATTCCCAAACAATGGTTTCATTGTTTAAACAATGCATTCGGTTTTGCTTCATTTTACATTTCTAAAAATTCACACAGGCGAACAACTTTAACACCAGAAATTTTTACTTCATTCATTTCTAAATGGGCTTTTTTATTAGGAAATTAATTTTCAGCCGTGCACCGGAATTTAATTCGAAAATATTGCGTGTTTTGTATTCGGTATATCAGTTTCAAGGCTTTCCTAACAATGGTCTCATTGTTTAAACAATGCATTCAGTTTTAATTTATTTTACGTTTCCAAAAATTCACACAGGCGAACAACTTTAAAACCGAGAAATTTTTACGTCTTTCATTTGGAAATGTGCTTATTTATTAGAAAATTAATTTTCAGCCGTGCACCGGAATTTAATTCGAAAATATTGCGTGTTTTGTATTCGGTATATCAGTTTCCAGGATTTCCAAACAATGGTTTCTTTGTTTAAACAATGTATTCGGTTTTACTTTATTTTACATTTCTAAAAACTCACACTGGCGAACTACTTTAAAACCGAAAAATTTTTACATCATTCCTTTGAAAATGTGCTTATTTCTTAGAAAATTAATTTTCAGCCGTGCACCGGGATGTAATGCGAAAATATCGCATATTTTGTATTCGATATATCAGTTTCGAATATTTCCTAACAATGGTTTCATTGTTTAAACAATGTATTCGGTTTTACTTTATTTAACATTTCTAAAAACTCACACAGGTGAACTACTTTAAAACCGAAAATTTTTTGCGTCATTCATTTGAAAATGTGCTTTTTTATTAGGAAATTAATTTTCAGCCGTGCACCGGAATTTAATTAGAAAATATTGCGAGTTTTGAATTCGGTATATCATTTTCCGAGTTTTCCTAACAATGGTTTCATTGTTTAAACAATGTCTTCGGTTTTACCTTATATTACATTTCTAAAAACTCACACTGGCAAACTACTTTAAATCCGAAAAATTTTTACTTCATTCATTTGTAAATAGGCTTTTTTATTAGGAAATTAATTTTCAGCCGTGCACCGGAATTTAATTCGAAAATATTGCGTGTTTTGTATCCGGTATATCAGTTTCAAGGATTTCCTAACAATGGTTTCATTGTTTAAACAATGTATTCGGTTTTACCTTATTTTACATTTCTAAAAACTCACACTGGCGAACTACTTTAAAACCGAAAAAAATTTACACCATTCATTTGAAAGTGTGCTTATGTCCAAGCCGGGAATCAAACCCGGTCCCCTGGAATAGATCTCCAGTGCTCTACCACTAAGCCACAAGGACGATGGCATCTCTCACTTATAAAATTCGGTAAGGTTGCAACCACAGCACTAGATGGAAAAGATTTCATGAGTACACAATCTAGTGGCGAAACATGAGTAGCAAATGAACGCAGCATCGGTGAATATACATTTTTATTTAATTTTTTAACTACTTTTCAGCAGTGAAATTACGCTTCATATTATTGAATATTAAATAAGTGAATAGTCACATTGCTAACAAGTCGTAAACAGACTTATATAAGTGACAGATGCCAAGCTGGGCACCGTCCTTGTGGCTTAGTGGTAGAGCCCTGGAGCTCCAGGGGCCCGGGATCGATTCCCGTCCTGAACAATTTCACTAAGTTGGTTTACGATTTGTTAGCAATGTGATTATTCACGTATTTAATATTCAATGGTTTCATTGTTTAAACAATATTCGCTTTTACTTTATTTTACATTTCTAAAAACTCACACTGGCGAACTACTTTAAAACCGAAAAATTTTTACATAAATCCTTTGAAAATGTGCTTATATCTTAGAAAATATATTTTCAGCCGTGCCCCGGAATTTATTTCGAAAATATCGCATATTTTGTATTCGGTATATCAGTTTCTAGGATTTCCTAACAATGATTTCATTGTTTAAACAATGTATTCGGTTTTACTTTATTTTACATTTCTAAAAACTCACACAGGTGAACTACTTTAAAACCGAAATTTTTTTACGTCATTCATTTGGAAATGTGCTTTTTTATTAGGAAATTAATTTTCAGCCGTGCACCGGAATGTAATGCGAAAATATTGCGAGTTTTGAATTCGGTATATCATTTTCCAAGGTATCCTAACAATGGTTTCATTGTTTAAACAATGTCTTCGGTTTTACCTTATATTACATTTCTAAAAACTCTCACTGGAAAACTACTTTAAATCCGAAAAACTTTTACTTCATTCATTTGTAAATAGGCTTTTTTATAAGGAAATTCATTTTCAGCCGTGCACCGGAATATAATGCGAAAATATATCGTGTTTTGTATTGGGTATATCAGTTTCCAGGATTCCCAAACAATGGTTTCATTGTTTAAACAATGCATTCGGTTTTGCTTCATTTTACATTTCTAAAAATTCACACAGGCGAACAACTTTAAACCCAGAAATTTTTACTTCATTCATTTCTAAATGGGCTTTTTTATTAGGAAATTAATTTTCAGCCGTGCACCGGAATTTAATTCGAAAATATTGCGTGTTTTGTATTCGCTATATCAGTTTAGAGGATTTCCTAACAATGGATTCATTGTTTAAACAATGTATTCAGTTTTACTTTATTTTACATTTCTAAAAATTCTGGCAGGCGATCACCTTTAAAACGAAAAAATATTTACGTCATTCATTTGGAAATGTGCTTTTTTATTAGGAAATTAATTTTCATCCGTGCACCGGAACGGTTTGGTTTGGTTTGTGTTTATGACGGCCGATTATCAACACGTGGGATATAGGCCCTGGGGGGAGTGCCCTTCGTGGGGGTCTTTTTAAGGGAACCTAACCCGTATTTACGCATGGGAATCCACGGTTTCGAAGAAAACCACGAAAATTCCGAAACGGTTAGGCCGACGGGCGCGATTGGGTTCGAACCCAGCACCTCCCGTCTACCAGCTTCGAGAGCAGAAACTCTCGGCCACTGGTGGGGCTGCACCGGAATGTAATGCGAAAATATTGCGAGATTTGAATTCGGTATATCATTTTCCAAGATATCCTAACAATGGTTTCATTGTTTAAACAATGTCTTCGGTTTTACCTTATATTACATTTCTAAAAACTCACACTGGAAAACTACTTTAAATCCGAAAAATGTTTACTTCATTCATTTGTAAATAGGCTTTTTTATAAGGAAATTCATTTTCAGCCGTGCACCGGAATTTAATGCGAAAATATATCGTGTTTTGTATTGGTTATATCAGTTTCCAGGATTCCCAAACAATGGTTTCATTGTTTAAACAATGCATTCGGTTTTGCTTCATTTTACATTTCTAAAAATTCACACATGCGAACAACTTTAACACCAGAAATTTTTACTTCATTCATTTCTAAATGGGCTTTTTTATTAGGAAATTAATTTTCAGCCGTGCACCGGAATTTAATTCGAAAATGTTGCGTGTTTTGTATTCGGTATATCAGTTTCAAGGCTTTCCTAACAATGGTCTCATTGTTTAAACAATGCATTCAGTTTTACTTTATTTTACGTTTCCAAAAATTCACACAGGCGAACAACTTTAAATCCGTGAAATTTTTACGTCTTTCATTTGGAAATGTGCTTATTTATTAGAAAATTAATTTTCAGCCGTGCACCGGATTTTAATTCGAAAATATTGCGAGTTTTGAATTCGGTATATCATTTTCCGAGTTTTCCTAACAATGGTTTCATTGTTTAAACAATGTCTTCGGTTTTACCTTATATTACATTTCTAAAAACTCACACTGGCAAACTACTTTAAATCCGAAAAATTTTTACTTCATTCATTTGTAAATAGGCTTTTTTATTAGGAAATTAATTTTCAGTCGTGCACCGGAATTTAATTCGAAAATATTGCGTGTTTTGTATTCGGTATATCAGTTTCAAGGATTTCCTAACAATGGTTTCATTGTTTAAACAATGTATTCGGTTTTACCTTATTTTACATTTCTAAAAACTCACACTGGCGAACTACTTTAAAACCGAAAAAAATTTACACCATTCATTTGAAAGTGTGCTTATGTCCAAGCAGGGAATCAAACCCGGTCCCCTCGAATAGATCTCCAGTGCTCTACCACTAAGCCATAAGGACGATGGCATCTCTCACTTATAAAATTCAGTAAGGTTGCAACCACAGCACTAGATGGAAAAGATTTCATGAGTACACAATCTAGTGGCGAAACATGAGTAGCAAATGAACGCAGCATCGGTGAATATACATTTTTAATTAATTTTTTAACTACTTTTCAGCAGTGAAATTACGCTTCATATTATTGAATATTAAATAAGTGAATAGTCACATTGCTAACAAGTCGCAAACAGACTTATATAAGTGACAGATGCCAAGCTGGGCACCGTCCTTGTGGCTTAGTGGTAGAGCCCTGGAGCTCCAGGGGCCCGGGATCGATTCCCGTCTTGAACAATTTCACTAAGTTGGTTTACGATTTGTTAGCAATGTGATTATTCACGTATTTAATATTCAATGGTTTCATTGTTTAAACAATATTTGCTTTTACTTTATTTTACATTTCTAAAAACTCACACTGGCGAACTACTTTAAAACCGAAAAATTTTTACATAAATCCTTTGAAAATGTGCTTATATCTTAGAAAATATATTTTCAGCCGTGCCCCGGAATTTATTTCGAAAATATCGCATATTTTGTATTCGGTATATCAGTTTCTAGGATTTCCTAACAATGATTTCATTGTTTAAACAATGTATTCAGTTTTACTTTATTTTACATTTCTAAAAATTCTGGCAGGCGATCACCTTTAAAACGAAAAAATATTTACGTCATTCATTTGGAAATGTGCATTTTTATTAGGAAATTAATTTTCATCCGTGCACCGGAATGTAATGCGAAAATATTGCGAGATTTGAATTCGGTATACATTTTCCAATATATCCTAACAATGGTTTTATTGTTTAAACAATGTCTTCGGTTTTACCTTATATTACATTTCTAAAAACTCACACTGCAAAACTACTTTAAATCCGAAAAATGTTTACTTCATTCATTTGTAAATAGGCTTTTTTATAAGGAAATTCATTTTCAGCCGTTCACCGGAATTTAATGCGAAAATATATCGTGTTTTGTATTGGGTATATCAGTTTCCATGATTCCCAAACAATGGTTTCATTGTTTAAACAATGCATTCCGTTTTGCTTCATTTTACATTTCTAAAAATTCACACAGGCGAACAACTTTAACACCAGAAATTTTTACTTCATTCATTTCTAAATGGGCTTTTTTATTAGGAAATTAATTTTCAGCCGTGCACCGGAATTTAATTCGAAAATATTGCGTGTTTTGTATTCGGTATATCAGTTTCAAGGCTTTCCTAACAATGGTCTCATTGTTTAAACAATGCATTCAGTTTTACTTTATTTTACGTTTCCAAAAATTCACACAGGTGAACAACTTTAAAACCGAGAAATTTTTACGTCTTTCATTTGGAAATGTGCTTATTTATTAGAAAATTAATTTTCAGCCGTGCACCTGAATTTAATTCGAAAATATTGCGTGTTTTGTATTCGGTATATCAGTTTCCAGGATTTCCAAACAATGGTTTCATTGTTTAAACAATGTATTCGGTTTTACTTTATTTTACATTTCTAAAAATTCACACAGGCGAACAACTTTAACACCAGAAATTTTTACTTCATTCATTTCTAAATGGGCTTTTTTATTAGGAAATTAATTTTCAGCCGTGCACCGGAATTTAATTCGAAAATATTGCGTGTTTTGTATTCGGTATATCAGTTTCCAGGATTTCCAAACAATGGTTTCATTGTTTAAACTATGTATTCGGTTTTACTTTATTTTACATTTCTAAAAACTCACACTGGCTAACTACTTTAAAACCGAAAAATTTTTACATCATTCCTTTGAAAATGTGCTTATTTCTTAGAAAATTAATTTTCAGCCGTGCACCGGAATGTAATGCGAAAATATCGCATTTTTTGTATTCGGTATATCAGTTTCTAGGATTTCCTAACAATGGATTCATTGTTTAAACAATGTATTCAGTTTTACTTTATTTTACATTTCTAAAAATTCTGGCAGGCGATCACCTTTAAAACGAAAAAATATTTACGTCATTCATTTGGAAATGTGCTTTTTTATTAGGAAATTATTTTTCAGCCGTGCACCGGAATGTAATTCGAAAATTTTGCGTGTTTTCTATACGGTATATCAGTTTCTAAGATTTCCTAACAAGGGTTTCATTGTTTAAACAATGTATTCAGTTTTACTTTATTTTACATTTCTAAAAATTCACACAGGCGAACACCTTTAAAACGAAAAAATATTTACGTCATTCATTTGGAAATGTGCTTTTTAATTAGGAAATTAATTTTCAGCCGTACACCGGAATGTAATGCGAAAATATTGCGTGTTTTTTATTCGGTATATCAGTTTCCAGGATTCCCTAACAATGGTTTCAATTTTTAAACTATGTATTCGGGGTTGGGTTGATTGTTGACGGCCGATTATCTACTCGAGGGATATAGGCCCTGGGGGAAGTGCTCTTCGTGGCGGTCTTTCTAAGGGAACCTAACCCGTATTTACGCATGGAAAATCTAAGGCTTCGAAGAAAACCACGAAAACTCCGAAACAGTTACGCCGACGTGCGCGGTTGGGTTCGAACCCAGCACATCCCGTCTACCAGCTTCGAGAGCAGAACTTCTCAGCGACTGGTGGGGCCAAAGTATTCGGTTTTACTTTATTTTACATTTCTAAAAACTCACACTGGCGAACTACTTTAAAACCGAAAACTTTTTACATCATTCCTTTGAAAATGTGCTTATTTCTTAGAAAATATATTTTCAGCCGTGCCCCGGAATTTATTTCGAAAATATCGCATATTTTGTATTCGGTATATCAGTTTCTAGGATTTCTTAACAATGGTTTCATTGTTTAAACAATGTATTCGGTTTTACTTTATTTAACATTTCTAAAAACTCACACAGGTGAACTACTTTAAAACCGAAAATTTTTTACATCATTCATTAGGAAATGTGCTTTTTAGTTAGGAAATTAATTTTCAGCCGTGCACCGGAATGTAATTCGAAATTATTGCGAGTTTTGAATTCGGTATATCATTTTCCAAGATTTCCTAACAATGGTTTCATTGTTTAAACAATGTCTTCTGTTTTACCTTATATTATATTTCTAAAAACTCACACTGTCAAACTACTTTAAATCCGAAAAATTTTTACTTCATTCATTTGTAAATGTGCTTTTTTATTAGGAAATTAATTTTCAGCCGTGCACCGGAATTTAATGCGAAAATATTGCGTGTTTTGTATTCGGTATATCAGTTTCAAGGATTTCCTATCAATGGTCTCATTGTTTAAACAATGTATTCGGTTTTACTTTATTTAAAATTTCTAAAAAGTCACACAGGTGAACTACTTTAAAACCGAAAATTTTTTACGTCATTCATTTGGAAATGTGCTTTTTTATTAGGAAATTAATTTTCAGCCGTGCACCGGAATTTAATTCGAAAATATTGCGTGTTTTGTATTCGGTATATCAGTTTAGAGGATTTCCTAACAATGGATTCATTGTATAAACAATGTATTCAGTTTTACTTTATTTTACATTTCTATAATATTCACGCAGGCGAACACCTTTAAAACGAAAAAATATTTACGTCATTCATTTGGAAATGTGCTTTTTTATTAGGAAATTATTTTTCAGCCGTGCATCGGAATGTAAAGCAAAAATATTGCGTGTTTTGTATTCGGTATATCAGTTTAGAGGATTTCCTAACAATGGATTCATTGTATAAACAATGTATTCTGTTTTACTTTATTTTACATTTCTAAAAACTCACACTGGCGAACTACTTTAAAACCGACAAATTTTTACACCATTCATTTGAAAATGTGCTTATATCCAAGCCGGGAATCAAACCCGGTCCCCTGGAATAGATCTCCAGTGCTCTACCACTAAGCCACAAGAAAGATTGCATCTCTCACTTATAAAAGTCGGTAAGGTTGCAACCACAGCACTAGATGGAAAAGATTTCATGAGTACACAATCTAGTGGCGAAATATGAGTAGCAAATGAACGCAGCATCGGTGAATATACATTTTTAATTAATTTTTTAACAACTTTTCAGCAGTGAAATTACGCTTCATATTATTGAATATTAAATAAGTGAATAGTCACATTGCTAACAAGTCGTAAACAGACTTATATAAGTGACAGATTCCAAGCTGGGCACCGTCCTTGTGGCTTAGTGGTAGAGCCCTGGGGCTCCAGGGGCCCGGGATCGATTCCCGTCTTGGACAATTTCACTAAGTTGGTTTACGATTTGTTAGCAATGTTCACGTATTTAATATTCAATGGTTTCATTGTTTAAACAATATTCGCTTTTACTTTATTTTACATTTCTAAAAACTCACACTGGCGAACTACTTTAAAACCGAAAAATTTTTACAGAATTCCTTTGAAAATGTGCTTATTTCTTAGAAAATATATTTTCAGCCGTGCCCCGGAATATATTTCGAAAATATCGCATATTGTATATTGGGTATATCAGTTTCTAGGATTTCCTAATAATGGTTTCATTGTTTAAACAATGTATTCGGTTTTACTTTATTTTACATTTCTAAAAACTCACACAGGTGAACTACTTCAAAACCGAAAATTTTTTACGTCATTCATTTGGAAATGTGCTTTTTTATTAGGAAATTAATTTTAAGCCGTGCACCGGAATGTAATGCGAAAATATTGCGAGTTTTGAATTCGGTATATCATTTTCCAAGATATCCTAACAATGGTTTCATTGTTTAAACAATGTCTTCGGTTTTACCTTATATTATATTTCTAAAAACTCACACTGGAAAACTACTTTAAATCCGAAAAATTTTTACTTCATTCATTTGTACATAGGCTTTTTTATAAGGAAATTCATTTTCAGCCGTGCACCGGAATATAATGCGAAAATATATCGTGTTTTGTATTGGGTATATCAGTTTCCAGGATTCCCAAACAATGGTTTCATTGTTTAAACAATGCATTCCGTTTTGCTTCATTTTACATTTCTAAAAATTCACACAGGCGAACAACTTTAAACCCAGAAATTTTTACTTCATTCATTTCTAAATGGGCTTTTTTATTAGGAAATTAATTTTCAGCCGTGCACCGGAATTTAATTCGAAAATATTGCGTGTTTTGTATTCGCTCTATCAGTTTAGAGGATTTCCTAACAATGGATTCATTGTTTAAACAATGTATTCAGTTTTACTTTATTTTACATTTCTAAAAATTCTGGCAGGCGATCACCTTTAAAACGAAAAAATATTTACGTCATTCATTTGGAAATGTGCTTTTATATTAGGAAATTAATTTTCAGCCGGCACCGGAATGTAATGCGAAAATATTGCGAGTTTTGAATTCGGTATATCATTTTCCAAGATATCCTAACAATGGTTTCATTGTTTAAACAATGTCTTCGGTTTTACCTTATATTACATTTTTAAAAACTCACACTGAAAAACTACTTTAAATCCGAAAAATTTTTACTTCATTCATTTGTAAATAGGCTTTTTTATAAGGAAATTCATTTTCAGCCGTGCACCGGAATTTAATGCGAAAATATATCGTGTTTTGTATTGGGTATATCAGTTTCCAGGATTCCCAAACAATGGTTTCATTGTTTAAACAGTGCATTCGGTTTTGCTTCATTTTACATTTCTAAAAATTCACACAGGCGAACAACTTTAAAACCAGAAATTTTTACTTCATTCGTTTCTAAATGGGCTTTTTTATTAGGAAATTAATTTTCAGCCGTGCACCGGAATTTAATTCGAAAATATTGCGTGTTTTGTATTCGGTATATCAGTTTCAAGGCTTTCCTTACAATGGTCTCATCATTTAAACAATGCATTCAGTTTTACTTTATTTTACATTTCCAAAAATTCACACAGACGAACAACTTTAAAACCGAGAAATTTTTACGTCTTTCATTTGGAAATGTGCTTATTTATTAGAAAATTAATTTTCAGCCGTGCACCGGAATTTAATTCGAAAATATTGCGTGTTTTGTATTCGGTATATCAGTTTCCAGGATTTCCAAACAATGGTTTCATTGTTTAAACAATGTATTCGGTTTTACTTTATTTTACATTTCTAAAAACTCACACTGGCGAACTACTTTAAAACCGAAAAATTTTTACATCATTCCTTTAAAAATGTGCTTATTTCTTAGAAAATTAATTTTCAGCCGTGCACCGGAATGTAATGCGAAAATATCGCATATTTTGTATTCGGTATATCAGTTTCTAGGATTTCCTAACAATGGTTTCATTGTTTAAACAATGTATTCGGTTTTACTTTATTTAAAATTTCTAAAAACTCACACAGGTGAACTACTTTAAAACCGGAAATTTTTTACGTCATTCATTTGGAAATGTGCTTTTCGTTAGGAAATTAATTTTCAGCCGTGCACCGGAACGTAATTCGAAAATATTGCGAGTTTTGAATTCGGTATATCATTTTCCAAGATTTCCTAACAATAGTTTCATTGTTTAAACAATGTCTTCGGTTTTACCTTATATTACATTTCTAAAAACTCACACTGGGAAACTACTTTAAAACCGAAAAAATTTTACTTCATTCATTTGTAAATAGGCTTTTTTATTAGGAAATTAATTTTCAGCCGTGCACGGGAATTTAATTCGAAAATATTGCGTGTTTTGTATTCGGTATATCAGTTTCAAGGATTTCCTAACAATGGTTTCATTGTTTAAACAATGTATTCGGTTTTACTTTATTTTACATTTCTAAAAACTCACACTGGCTAACTACTTTAAAACCGAAAAAATTTTACACCATTCATTTGAAAATGTGCTTATGTCCAAGCCGGGAATCAAACCCGGTCCCCTGGAATAGATCTCCAGTGCTCTACCACTAAGCCACAAGGACGATGGCATCTCTCACTTATAAAAGTCGGTAAGGTTGCAACCACAGCACTAGATGGAAAAGACTTCATGAGCACACAATCTAGTGGCGAAACATGAGTGGCAAATGAACCCAGCATCGGTGAATATACATTTTTAATTAATTTTTCAGCTACATTTTAGCAGTGAAATTACGCTTCAAATTATTGAATATTAAATACGTGAATAGTCACATTGCTAACAAGTCGTAAACAGACTTATATAAGTGACAGATGCCAAGCTGGGCACCGTCCTTGTGGCATAGTGGTAGAGCCCTGGAGCTCCAGGGGCCCGGGATCGATTCCCGTCTTGGACAATTTCACTAAGTTGGTTTACGATTTGTTAGCAATGTTCATGTATTTAATATTCAATGGTTTCATTGTTTAAACAATATTCGCTTTTACTTTATTTTACATTTCTAAAAACTCACACTGGCGAACTACTTTAAAACCGAAAAATTTTTACTTCATTCATTTGTAAATAGGCTTTTTTATAAGGAAATTCATTTTCAGCCGTGCACCGGAATATAATGCGAAAATATATCGTGTTTTGTATTGGGTATATCATTTTCCTAGATATCCTAACAATGGTTTTATTGTTTAAATAATATCTTCGGTTTTACCTTATATTACATTTCTAAAAACTCACACTGGAAAACTACTTTAAAACCAGAAATTTTTACTTCATTCATTTGTAAATGGGCTTTTTTATTAGGAAATTAATTTTCAGCCGTGCACCGGAATTTAATTCGAAAATATTGCGTGTTTTGTATTCGGTATATCAGTTTCAAGGCTTTCCTTACAATGGTCTCAATGTTTAAACAATGCATTCAGTTTTACTTTATTTTACATTTCCAAAAATTCACACAGGCGAACAACTTTAAAACCGAGAAATTTTTACGTCTTTCATTTGGAAATGTGCTTATTTATTAGAAAATTAATTTTCAGCCGTGCACCGGAATTTAATTCGAAAATATTGCGTGTTTTGTATTCGGTATATCAGTTTCCAGGATTTCCAAACAATGGTTTCATTGTTTAAACAATGTATTCGGTTTTACTTTATTTTACATTTCTAAAAACTCACACTGGCGAAATACTTTAAAACCGAAAAATTTTTACATCATTCCTTTGAAAATGTGCTTATTTCTTAGAAAATTAATTTTCAGCCGTGCACCGGAATGTAATGCGAAAATATCGCATATTTTGTATTCGGTATACCAGTTTCTAGGATTTCCTAACAATGGTTTCATTGTTTAAACAATGTATTTGGTTTTACTTTATTTAACATTTCTAAAAACTCACACAGGTGAACTACTTTAAAACCGAAAATTTTTTACATCATTCATTTGGAAATGTGCTTTTTAGTTAGGAAATTAATTTTCAGCCGTGCACCGGAATGTAATTCGAAAATATTGCGAGTTTTGAATTCGGTATATCATTTTCCAAGATTTCCTAACAATGGTTTCATTCTTTAAACAATGTGTTCGGTTTTACCTTATATTATATTTCTAAAAACTCACACTGTCAAACTACTTTAAATCCGAAAAATTTTTACTTCATTCATTTGTAAATAGGCTTTTTTATTAGGAAATTAATTTTCAGCCGTGCACCGGAATTTAATGCGAAAATATATCGTGTTTTGTATTGGGTATATCAGTTTCCAGGATTCCCTAACAATGGTTTCATTGTTTAAACAATGTATTCGGTTTTGCTTCATTTTACATTTCTAAAAATTCACGCAGGCGAACACCTTTAAAACGAAAAAATATTTACGTCATTCATTTGGAAATGTGCTTTTTTATTAGGAAATTAATTTTCAGCCGTGCACCGGAATTTAATTCGAAAATATTGCGTGTTTTGTATTCGGTATATCAGTTTCAAGGATTTCCTAACAATGGTCTCATTGTTTAAACAATGTATTCAGGGTTGGGTTGATTGTTGACGGCCGATTATCTACTCGAGGGATATAGGCCCTAGGGGAAGTGCCCTTCGTGGGGGTCTTTCTAAGGGAACCTAACCCGTATTTACGCATGGAAAATCCAAGGCTTCGAAGAAAACCACGAAAACTCCGAAACAGTTAGGCCGACGTGCGCGGTTGGGTTCGAACCCAGCACCTCCCGTCTACCAGCTTCGTGAGCAGAACCTCTCAGCGACTGGTGGGGCCAATGTATTCGGTTTTACTTTATTTTACATTTCTAAAAACTCACACTGGCGAACTACTTTAAAACCGAAAAATTTTTACACCTTTCATTTGAAAATGTGCTTATGTCCAAGCCGGAAATCGAACCCGGCGCCCGGGAATAGATCTCCTGTGCTCTACCACTAAGCCACAAGGACGATGGCATCTCTCACTTATAAAAGTCGGTAAGGTTGCAACCACAGCACTAGATGGAAAAGACTTCATGAGCACACAATCTAGTGGCTAAACATGAGTGGCAAATGAACCCAGCATCGGTGAATATACATTTTTAATTAATTTTTCAGCTACATTTCAGCAGTGAAATTACGTTTCAAATTGTTGAATATTAAATACGTGAATAGTCACATTGCTAACAAGTCGTATACAGACTTATATAAGTGACAGATGCCAAGCTGGGCACCGTCCTTGTGGCTTAGTGGTAGAGCCCTGGAGCTCCAGGGGCCCGGGATCGATTCCCGTCTTGGACAATTTCACTAAGTTGGTTTACGATTTGTTAGCAATGTTCACGTATTTAATATTCAATGGTTTCGTTGTTTAAACAATATTCGGTTTTACTTTATTTTACATTTCTAAAAACTCACACAGGTGAACTACTTCAAAACCGAAAATTTTTTACGTCATTCATTTGGAAATGTGCTTTTTTATTAGGAAATTAATTTTCAGCCGTGCACCGGAATGTAATGCGAAAATATTGCGAGCTTTGAATTCGGTATATCATTTTCCAAGATATCCTAACAATGGTTTCATTGTTTAAACAATGTCTTCGGTTTTACCTTATATTACATTTCTAAAAACTCACACTGGAAAACTACTTTAAATCCGAAAAATTTTTACTTCATTCATTTGTAAATAGGCTTTTTTATAAGGAAATTCATTTTCAGCCGTGCACCGGAATTTAATTCGAAAATATTGCGTGTTTTGTATTCGGTATATCAGTTTCCAAGATTTCCAAACAATGGTTTCATTGTTTAAACAATGTATTCGGTTTTGCTTCATTTTACATTTCTAAAAATTCACTCAGGCCAACACCTTTAAAACGAAAAAATATTTACGTCATTCATTTGGAAATGTGCTTTTTTATTAGGAAATTAATTTTCAGCCGTGCACCGGAATTTAATTCGAAAATATTGCGTGTTTTGTATTCGGTATATCAGTTTCAAGGATTTCCTAACAATGGTCTCATTGTTTAAACAATGTATTCAGTTTTACTTTATTTTACATTTCTAAAAATTCTGGCAGGCGATCACCTTTAAAACGAAAAAATATTTACGTCATTCATTTGGAAATGTGCTTTTTTATTAGGAAATTAATTTTCAGCCGGCACCGGAATGTAATGCGAAAATATTGCGAGTTTTGAATTCGGTATATCATTTTCCAAGATATCCTAACAATGGTTTCATTGTTTAAATAATATCTTCGGTTTTACCTTATATTGCATTTCTAAAAACTCACACTGGAAAACTACTTTAAAACCAGAAATTTTTACTTCATTCATTTGTAAATGGGCTTTTTTATTAGGAAATTAATTTTCAGCCGTGCACCGGAATTTAATTCGAAAATATTGCGTGTTTTGTATTCGGTATATCAGTTTCAAGGCTTTCCTTACAATGGTCTCATTGTTTAAACAACGCATTCAGTTTTACTTTATTTTACATTTCCAAAAATTCACACAGGCGAACAACTTTAAAACCGAGAAATTTTTACGTCTTTCATTTGGAAATGTGCTTATTTATTAGAAAATTATTTTTCAGCCGTGCACCGGAATTTAATTCGAAAATATTGCGTGTTTTGTATTCGGTATATCAGTTTCCAGGATTTCCAAACAATGGTTTCATTGTTTAAACAATGTATTCGGTTTTACTTTATTTTACATTTCTAAAATCTCACACTGGCGAACTACTTTAAAACCGAAAAATTTTTACGTCATTCCTTTGAAAATGTGCTTATTTCTTAGAAAATTAATTTTCAGCCGTGCACCGGTATGTAATGCGAAAATATCGCATATTTTGTATTCGGTATATGAGTTTCTAGGATTTCCTAACAATGGTTTCATTGTTTAAACAATGTATTCGGTTTTACTTTATTTAACATTTCTAAAAACTCACACAGGTGAACTACTTTAAAACCGAAAATTTTTTACATCATTCATTAGGAAATGTGCTTTTTAGTTAGGAAATTAATTTTCAGCCGTGCACCGGAATGTAATTCGAAATTATTGCGAGTTTTGAATTCGGTATATCATTTTCCAAGATTTCCTAACAATGGTTTCATTGTTTAAACAATGTCTTCTGTTTTACCTTATATTATATTTCTAAAAACTCACACTGTCAAGCTACTTTAAATCCGAAAAATTTTTACTTCATTCATTTATAAATGTGCTTTTTTATTAGGAAATTAATTTTCAGCCGTGCACCGGAATTTAATTCGAAAATATTGCGTGTTTTGTATTCACTCTATCAGTTTAGAGGATTTCCTAACAATGGATTCATTGTTTAAACAATGTATTCAGTTTTACTTTATTTTACATTTCTAAAAATTCTGGCAGGCGATCACCTTTAAAACGAAAAAATATTTACGTCATTCATTTGGAAATGTGCTTTTATATTAGGAAATTAATTTTCAGCCGGCACCGGAATGTAATGCAAAAATATTGCGAGTTTTGAATTCGGTATATCATTTTCCAAGATATCCTAACAATGGTTTCATTGTTTAAACAATGTCTTCGGTTTTACCTTATATTATATTTCTAAAAACTCACACTGGAAAACTACTTTAAATCCGAAAAATTTTTACTTCATTCATTTGTACATAGGCTTTTTTATAAGGAAATTCATTTTCAGCCGTGCACCGGAATATAATGCGAAAATATATCGTGTTTTGTATTGGGTATATCAGTTTCCAGGATTCCCAAACAATGGTTTCATTGTTTAAACAATGCATTCCGTTTTGCTTCATTTTACATTTCTAAAAATTCACACAGGCGAACAACTTTAAACCCAGAAATTTTTACTTCATTCATTTCTAAATGGGCTTTTTTATTAGGAAATTAATTTTCAGCCGTGCACCGGAATTTAATTCGAAAATATTGCGTGTTTTGTATTCGCTCTATCAGTTTAGAGGATTTCCTAACAATGGATTCATTGTTTAAACAATGTATTCAGTTTTACTTTATTTTACATTTCTAAAAATTCTGGCAGGCGATCACCTTTAAAACGAAAAAATATTTACGTCATTCATTTGGAAATGTGCTTTTATATTAGGAAATTAATTTTCAGCCGGCACCGGAATGTAATGCGAAAATATTGCGAGTTTTGAATTCGGTATATCATTTTCCAAGATATCCTAACAATGGTTTCATTGTTTAAACAATGTCTTCGGTTTTACCTTATATTACATTTTTAAAAACTCACACTGAAAAACTACTTTAAATCCGAAAAATTTTTACTTCATTCATTTGTAAATAGGCTTTTTTATAAGGAAATTCATTTTCAGCCGTGCACCGGAATTTAATGCGAAAATATATCGTGTTTTGTATTGGGTATATCAGTTTCCAGGATTCCCAAACAATGGTTTCATTTTTTAAACAGTGCATTCGGTTTTGCTTCATTTTACATTTCTAAAAATTCACACAGGCGAACAACTTTAAAACCAGAAATTTTTACTTCATTCGTTTCTAAATGGGCTTTTTTATTAGGAAATTAATTTTCAGCCGTGCACCGGAATTTAATTCGAAAATATTGCGTGTTTTGTATTCGGTATATCAGTTTCAAGGCTTTCCTTACAATGGTCTCATCATTTAAACAATGCATTCAGTTTTACTTTATTTTACATTTCCAAAAATTCACACAGGCGAACAACTTTAAAACCGAGAAATTTTTACGTCTTTCATTTGGAAATGTGCTTATTTATTAGAAAATTAATTTTCAGCCGTGCACCGGAATTTAATTCGAAAATATTGCGTGTTTTGTATTCGGTATATCAGTTTCCAGGATTTCCAAACAATGGTTTCATTGTTTAAACAATGTATTCGGTTTTACTTTATTTTACATTTCTAAAACCTCACACTGGCGAACTACTTTAAAACCGAAAAATTTTTACATCATTCCTTTGAAAATGTGCTTATTTCTTAGAAAATTAATTTTCAGCCGTGCACCGGAATGTAATGCGAAAATATCGCATATTTTGTATTCGGTATATCAGTTTCTAGGATTTCCTAACAATGGTTTCATTGTTTAAACAATGTATTCGGTTTTACTTTATTTAACATTTCTAAAAACTCACACAGGTGAACTACTTTAAAACCGAAAATTTTTTACGTCATTCATTTGGAAATGTGCTTTTCGTTAGGAAATTAATTTTCAGCCGTGCACCGGAACGTAATTCGAAAATATTGCGAGTTTTGAATTCGGTATATCATTTTCCAAGATTTCCTAACAATGGTTTCATTGTTTAAACAATGTCTTCGGTTTTACCTTATATTACATTTCTAAAAACTCACACTGGCAAACTACTTTAAAACCGAAAAAATTTTACTTCATTCATTTGTAAATAGGCTTTTTTATTAGGAAATTAATTTTCAGCCGTGCACGGGAATTTAATTCGAAAATATTGCGTGTTTTGTATTCGGTATATCAGTTTCAAGGATTTCCTAACAATGGTTTCATTGTTTAAACAATGTATTCGGTTTTACTTTATTTTACATTTCTAAAAACTCACACTGGCTAACTACTTTAAAACCGAAAAAATTTTACACCATTCATTTGAAAATGTGCTTATGTCCAAGCCGGGAATCAAACCCGGTCCCCTGGAATAGATCTCCAGTGCTCTACCACTAAGCCACAAGGACGATGGCATCTCTCACTTATAAAAGTCGGTAAGGTTGCAACCAGAGCACTAGATGGAAAAGACTTCATGAGCACACAATCTAGTGGCAAAACATGAGTGGCAAATGAACCCAGCATCGGTGAATATACATTTTTAATTAATTTTTCAGCTACATTTTAGCAGTGAAATTACGCTTCAAATTATTGAATATTAAATACGTGAATAGTCACATTGCTAACAAGTCGTAAACAGACTTATATAAGTGACAGATGCAGAGCTGGGCACCGTCCTTGTGGCATAGTGGTAGAGCCCTGGAGCTCCAGGGGCCCGGGATCGATTCCCGTCTTGGACAATTTCACTAAGTTGGTTTACGATTTGTTAGCAATGTTCATGTATTTAATATTCAATGGTTTCATTGTTTAAACAATATTCGCTTTTACTTTATTTTACATTTCTAAAAACTCACACTGGCGAACTACTTTAAAACCGAAAAATTTTTACTTCATTCATTTGTAAATAGGCTTTTTTATAAGGAAATTCATTTTCAGCTGTGCACCGGAATATAATGCGAAAATATATCGTGTTTTGTATTGGGTATATCATTTTCCTAGATATCCTAACAATGGTTTTATTGTTTAAATAATATCTTCGGTTTAACCTTATATTACATTTCTAAAAACTCACACTGGAAAACTACTTTAAAACCAGAAATTTTTACTTCATTCATTTGTAAATGGGCTTTTTTATTAGGAAATTAATTTTCAGCCGTGCACCGGAATTTAATTCGAAAATATTGCGTGTTTTGTATTCGGTATATCAGTTTCAAGGCTTTCCTTACAATGGTCTCATTGTTTAAACAATGCATTCAGTTTTACTTTATTTTACATTTCCAAAAATTCACACAGGCGAACAACTTTAAAACCGAGAAATTTTTACGTCTTTTATTTGGAAATGTGCTTATTTATTAGAAAATTAATTTTCAGCCGTGCACCGGAATTTAATTCGAAAATATTGCGTGTTTTGTATTCGGTATATCAGTTTCCAGGATTTCCAAACAATGGTTTCATTGTTTAAACAATGTATTCGGTTTTACTTTATTTTACATTTCTAAAAACTCACACTGGCGAAATACTTTAAAACCGAAAAATTTTTACATCATTCCTTTGAAAATGTGCTTATTTCTTAGAAAATTAATTTTCAGCCGTGCACCGGAATGTAATGCGAAAATATCGCATATTTTGTATTCGGTATATCAGTTTCTAGGATTTCCTAACAATGGTTTCATTGTTTAAACAATGTATTCGGTTTTACTTTATTTAACATTTCTAAAAACTCACACAGGTGAACTACTTTAAAGCCGAAAATTTTTTACATCATTCATTTGGAAATGTGCTTTTTAGTTAGGAAATTAATTTTCAGCCGTGCACCGGAATGTAATTCGAAAATATTGCGAGTTTTGAATTCGGTATATCATTTTCCAAGATTTCCTAACAATGGTTTCGTTCTTTAAACAATGTGTTCGGTTTTACCTTATATTATATTTCTAAAAATTCACACTGTCAAACTACTTTAAATCCGAAAAATTTTTACTTCATTCATTTGTAAATAGGCTTTTTTATTAGGAAATTAATTTTCAGCCGTGCACCGGAATTTAATGCGAAAATATATCGTGTTTTGTATTGGGTATATCAGTTTCTAGGATTCCCTAACAATGGTTTCATTGTTTAAACAATGTATTCGGTTTTGCTTCATTTTACATTTCTAAAAATTCACGCAGGCGAACACCTTTAAAACGAAAAAATATTTACGTCATTCATTTGGAAATGTGCTTTTTTATTAGGAAATTAATATTCAGCCGTACACCGGAATGTAATGCGAAAATATTGCGCGTTTTTTATTCGGTATAACAGTTTCCAGGATTCCCTAACAATGGTTTCAATTTTTAAACAATGTATTCAGGGTTGGGTTGATTGTTGACGGCCGATTATCTACTCGAGGGATATAGGCCCTAGGAGAAGTGCCCTTCGTGGGGGTCTTTCTAAGGGAACCTAACCCGTATTTACGCATGGAAAATCCAAGGCTTCGAAGAAAACCACGAAAACTCCGAAACAGTTAGGCCGACGTGCGCGGTTGGGTTCGAACCCAGCACCTCCCGTCTACCAGCTTCGTGAGCAGAACCTCTCAGCGACTGGTGGGGCCAATGTATTCGGTTTTACTTTATTTTACATTTCTAAAAACTCACACTGGCGAACTACTTTAAAACCGAAAAATTTTTACACCTTTCATTTGAAAATGTGCTTATGTCCAAGCCGGAAATCGAACCCGGCGCCCGGGAATAGATCTCCTGTGCTCTACCACTAAGCCACAAGGACGATGGCATCTCTCACGTATAAAAGTCGGTAAGGTTGCAACCACAGCACTAGATGGAAAAGACTTCATGAGCACACAATCTAGTGGCTAAACATGAGTGGCAAATGAACCCAGCATCGGTGAATATACATTTTTAATTAATTTTTCAGCTACATTTCAGCAGTGAAATTACGTTTCAAATTGTTGAATATTAAATACGTGAATAGTCACATTGCTAACAAGTCGTATACAGACTTATATAAGTGACAGATGCCAAGCTGGGCACCGTCCTTGTGGCTTAGTGGTAGAGCCCTGGAGCTCCAGGGGCCCGGGATCGATTCCCGTCTTGGACAAATTCACTAAGTTGGTTTACGATTTGTTAGCAATGTTCACGTATTTAATATTCAATGGTTTCGTTGTTTAAACAATATTCGCTTTTACTTTATTTTACATTTCTAAAAACTCACACTGGCGAACTACTTTAAAACCGAAAAATTTTTACATAATTCCTTTGAAAATGTGCTTATTTCTTAGAAAATATATTTTCAGCCGTGCCCCGGAATATATTTCGAAAATATCGCATATTGTATATTGGGTATATCAGTTTCTAGGATTTCCTAATAATGGTTTCATTGTTTAAACAATGTATTCGGTTTTACTTTATTTTACATTTCTAAAAACTCACACAGGTGAACTACTTCAAAACCGAAAATTTTTTACGTCATTCATTTGGAAATGTGCTTTTTTATTAGGAAATTAATTTTAAGCCGTGCACCGGAATGTAATGCGAAAATATTGCGAGTTTTGAATTCGGTATATCATTTTCCAAGATATCCTAACAATGGTTTCATTGTTTAAACAATGTCTTCGGTTTTACCTTATATTATATTTCTAAAAACTCACACTGGAAAACTACTTTAAATCCGAAAAAATTTTACTTCATTCATTTGTACATAGGCTTTTTTATAAGGAAATTCATTTTCAGCCGTGCACCGGAATATAATGCGAAAATATATCGTGTTCTGTATTGGGTATATCAGTTTCCAGGATTCCCAAACAATGGTTTCATTGTTTAAACAATGCATTCCGTTTTGCTTCATTTTACATTTCTAAAAATTCACACAGGCGAACAACTTTAAACCCAGAAATTTTTACTTCATTCATTTCTAAATGGGCTTTTTTATTAGGAAATTAATTTTCAGCCGTGCACCGGAATTTAATTCGAAAATATTGCGTGTTTTGTATTCACTCTATCAGTTTAGAGGATTTCCTAACAATGGATTCATTGTTTAAACAATGTATTCAGTTTTACTTTATTTTACATTTCTAAAAATTCTGGCAGGCGATCACCTTTAAAACGAAAAAATATTTACGTCATTCATTTGGAAATGTGCTTTTATATTAGGAAATTAATTTTCAGCCGGCACCGGAATGTAATGCGAAAATATTGCGAGTTTTGAATTCGGTATATCATTTTCCAAGATATCCTAACAATGGTTTCATTGTTTAAACAATGTCTTCGGTTTTACTTATATTACATTTCTAAAAACTCACACTGGCAAACTACTTTAAATCCGAAAAAATTTTACTTCATTCATTTGTAAATAGGCTTTTTTATTAGGAAATTTATTTTCAGTCGTGCACCGGAATTTAATTCGAAAATATTGCGTGTTTTGTATTCGGTATATCAGTTTCAAGGATTTCCTAACAATGGTTTCATTGTTTAAACAATGTATTCTGTTTTACTTTATTTTACATTTCTAAAAACTCACACTGGCGAACTACTTTAAAACCGACAAATTTTTACACCATTCATTTGAAAATGTGCTTATATCCAAGCCGGGAATCAAACCCGGTCCCCTGGAATAGATCTCCAGTGCTCTACCACTAAGCCACAAGAAAGATTGCATCTCTCACTTATAAAAGTCGGTAAGGTTGCAACCACAGCACTAGATGGAAAAGATTTCATGAGTACACAATCTAGTGGCGAAATATGAGTAGCAAATGAACGCAGCATCGGTGAATATACATTTTTAATTAATTTTTTAACAACTTTTCATCAGTGAAATTACGCTTCATATTATTGAATATTAAATACGTGAATAGTCACATTGCTAACAAGTCGTAAACAGACTTATATAAGTGACAGATGCCAAGCTGGGCACCGTCCTTGTGGCATAGTGGTAGAGCCCTGGAGCTCCAGGGGCCCGGGATCGATTCCCGTCTTGGACAATTTCACTAAGTTGGTTTACGATTTGTTAGCAATGTTCATGTATTTAATATTCAATGGTTTCATTGTTTAAACAATATTCGCTTTTACTTTATTTTACATTTCTAAAAACTCACACTGGCGAACTACTTTAAAACCGAAAAATTTTTACTTCATTCATTTGTAAATAGGCTTTTTTATAAGGAAATTCATTTTCAGCCGTGCACCGGAATATAATGCGAAAATATATCGTGTTTTGTATTGGGTATATCATTTTCCTAGATATCCTAACAATGGTTTTATTGTTTAAATAATATCTTCGGTTTAACCTTATATTACATTTCTAAAAACTCACACTGGAAAACTACTTTAAAACCAGAAATTTTTACTTCATTCATTTGTAAATGGGCTTTTTTATTAGGAAATTAATTTTCAGCCGTGCACCGGAATTTAATTCGAAAATATTGCGTGTTTTGTATTCGGTATATCAGTTTCAAGGCTTTCCTTACAATGGTCTCATTGTTTAAACAATGCATTCAGTTTTACTTTATTTTACATTTCCAAAAATTCACACAGGCGAACAACTTTAAAACCGAAAAATTTTTACATCATTCCTTTGAAAATGTGCTTATTTCTTAGAAAATTAATTTTCAGCCGTGCACCGGAATGTAATGCGAAAATATCGCATATTTTGTATTCGGTATATAAGTTTCTAGGATTTCCTAACAATGGTTTCATTGTTTAAACAATGTATTCGGTTTTACTTTATTTAACATTTCTAAAAACTCACACAGGTGAACTACTTTAAAACCGAAAATTTTTTACATCATTCATTTGGAAATGTGCTTTTTAGTTAGGAAATTAATTTTCAGCCGTGCACCGGAATGTAATTCGAAAATATTGCGAGTTTTGAATTCGGTATATCATTTTCCAAGATTTCCTAACAATGGTTTCATTCTTTAAACAATGTGTTCGGTTTTACCTTATATTATATTTCTAAAAACTCACACTGTCAAACTACTTTAAAACCGAAAAATTTTTACTTCATTCATTTGTAAATAGGCTTTTTTATTAGGAAATTAATTTTCAGCCGTGCACCGGAATTTAATGCGAAAATATATCGTGTTTTGTATTGGGTATATCAGTTTCCAGGATTCCCTAACAATGGTTTCATTGTTTAAACAATGTATTCGGTTTTGCTTCATTTTACATTTCTAAAAATTCACGCAGGCGAACACCTTTAAAACGAAAAAATATTTACGTCATTCATTTGGAAATGTGCTTTTTTATTAGGAAATTAATTTTCAGCCGTGCACCGGAATTTAATTCGAAAATATTGCGTGTTTTGTATTCGGTATATCAGTTTCAAGGATTTCCTAACAATGGTCTCATTGTTTAAACAATGCATTGAGTTTTACTTTATTTTACATTTCTAAAAATTCACACAGGCGAACACCTTTAAAACGAAAAAATATTTACGTCATTCATTTGGAAATGTGCTTTTTTATTAGGAAATTAATATTCAGCCGTACACCGGAATGTAATGCGAAAATATTGCGCGTTTTTTATTCGGTTTCCAGGATTCCCTAACAATGGTTTCAATTTTTAAACAATGTATTCAGGGTTGGGTTGATTGTTGACGGCCGATTATCTACTCGAGGGATATAGGCCCTAGGAGAAGTGCCCTTCGTGGGGGTCTTTCTAAGGGAACCTAACCCGTATTTACGCATGGAAAATCCAAGGCTTCGAAGAAAACCACGAAAACTCCGAAACAGTTAGGCCGACGTGCGCGGTTGGGTT
Organism: Maratus speciosus; assembly: GCA_963932465.1. Lineage (NCBI taxonomy): Eukaryota > Metazoa > Arthropoda > Arachnida > Araneae > Salticidae > Maratus > Maratus speciosus. The sequence goes on along the minus strand of CAWVRF010001488.1, from coordinate 229,410 downwards.
CGAACCCAGCACCTCCCGTCTACCAGCTTCGTGAGCAGAACCTCTCAGCGACTGGTGGGGCCAATGTATTCGGTTTTACTTTATTTTACATTTCTAAAAACTCACACTGGCGAACTACTTTAAAACCGAAAAATTTTTACACCTTTCATTTGAAAATATACTTATGTCCGAACCGGAAATCGAACCCGGCGCCCGGGAATAGATCTCCTGTGCTCTACCACTAAGCCACAAGGACGATGGCATCTCTCACTTATAAAAGTCGGTAAGGTTGCAACCACAGCACTAGATGGAAAAGACTTCATGAGCACACAATCTAGTGGCTAAACATGAGTGGCAAATGAACCCAGCATCGGTGAATATACATTTTTAATTAATTTTTCAGCTACATTTCAGCAGTGAAATTACGTTTCAAATTGTTGAATATTAAATACGTGAATAGTCACATTGCTAACAAGTCGTATACAGACTTATATAAGTGACAGATGCCAAGCTGGGCACCGTCCTTGTGGCTTAGTGGTAGAGCCCTGGAGCTCCAGGGGCCCGGGATCGATTCCCGTCTTGGACAAATTCACTAAGTTGGTTTACGATTTGTTAGCAATGTTCACGTATTTAATATTCAATGGTTTCGTTGTTTAAACAATATTCGCTTTTACTTTATTTTACATTTCTAAAAACTCACACTGGCGAACTACTTTAAAACCGAAAAATTTTTACATAATTCCTTTGAAAATGTGCTTATTTCTTAGAAAATATATTTTCAGCCGTGCCCCGGAATATATTTCGAAAATATCGCATATTGTATATTGGGTATATCAGTTTCTAGGATTTCCTAATAATGGTTTCATTGTTTAAACAATGTATTCGGTTTTACTTTATTTTACATTTCTAAAAACTCACACAGGTGAACTACTTCAAAACCGAAAATTTTTTACGTCATTCATTTGGAAATGTGCTTTTTTATTAGGAAATTAATTTTAAGCCGTGCACCGGAATGTAATGCGAAAATATTGCGAGTTTTGAATTCGGTATATCATTTTCCAAGATATCCTAACAATGGTTTCATTGTTTAAACAATGTCTTCGGTTTTACCTTATATTATATTTCTAAAAACTCACACTGGAAAACTACTTTAAATCCGAAAAAATTTTACTTCATTCATTTGTACATAGGCTTTTTTATAAGGAAATTCATTTTCAGCCGTGCACCGGAATATAATGCGAAAATATATCGTGTTCTGTATTGGGTATATCAGTTTCCAGGATTCCCAAACAATGGTTTCATTGTTTAAACAATGCATTCCGTTTTGCTTCATTTTACATTTCTAAAAATTCACACAGGCGAACAACTTTAAACCCAGAAATTTTTACTTCATTCATTTCTAAATGGGCTTTTTTATTAGGAAATTAATTTTCAGCCGTGCACCGGAATTTAATTCGAAAATATTGCGTGTTTTGTATTCACTCTATCAGTTTAGAGGATTTCCTAACAATGGATTCATTGTTTAAACAATGTATTCAGTTTTACTTTATTTTACATTTCTAAAAATTCTGGCAGGCGATCACCTTTAAAACGAAAAAATATTTACGTCATTCATTTGGAAATGTGCTTTTATATTAGGAAATTAATTTTCAGCCGGCACCGGAATGTAATGCGAAAATATTGCGAGTTTTGAATTCGGTATATCATTTTCCAAGATATCCTAACAATGGTTTCATTGTTTAAACAATGTCTTCGGTTTTACTTATATTACATTTCTAAAAACTCACACTGGAAAACTACTTTAAATCCGAAAAAATTTTACTTCATTCATTTGTAAATAGGCTTTTTTATTAGGAAATTTATTTTCAGTCGTGCACCGGAATTTAATTCGAAAATATTGCGTGTTTTGTATTCGGTATATCAGTTTCAAGGATTTCCTAACAATGGTTTCATTGTTTAAACAATGTATTCTGTTTTACTTTATTTTACATTTCTAAAAACTCACACTGGCGAACTACTTTAAAACCGACAAATTTTTACACCATTCATTTGAAAATGTGCTTATATCCAAGCCGGGAATCAAACCCGGTCCCCTGGAATAGATCTCCAGTGCTCTACCACTAAGCCACAAGAAAGATTGCATCTCTCACTTATAAAAGTCGGTAAGGTTGCAACCACAGCACTAGATGGAAAAGATTTCATGAGTACACAATCTAGTGGCGAAATATGAGTAGCAAATGAACGCAGCATCGGTGAATATACATTTTTAATTAATTTTTTAACAACTTTTCATCAGTGAAATTACGCTTCATATTATTGAATATTAAATACGTGAATAGTCACATTGCTAACAAGTCGTAAACAGACTTATATAAGTGACAGATGCCAAGCTGGGCACCGTCCTTGTGGCATAGTGGTAGAGCCCTGGAGCTCCAGGGGCCCGGGATCGATTCCCGTCTTGGACAATTTCACTAAGTTGGTTTACGATTTGTTAGCAATGTTCATGTATTTAATATTCAATGGTTTCATTGTTTAAACAATATTCGCTTTTACTTTATTTTACATTTCTAAAAACTCACACTGGCGAACTACTTTAAAACCGAAAAATTTTTACTTCATTCATTTGTAAATAGGCTTTTTTATAAGGAAATTCATTTTCAGCCGTGCACCGGAATATAATGCGAAAATATATCGTGTTTTGTATTGGGTATATCATTTTCCTAGATATCCTAACAATGGTTTTATTGTTTAAATAATATCTTCGGTTTAACCTTATATTACATTTCTAAAAACTCACACTGGAAAACTACTTTAAAACCAGAAATTTTTACTTCATTCATTTGTAAATGGGCTTTTTTATTAGGAAATTAATTTTCAGCCGTGCACCGGAATTTAATTCGAAAATATTGCGTGTTTTGTATTCGGTATATCAGTTTCAAGGCTTTCCTTACAATGGTCTCATTGTTTAAACAATGCATTCAGTTTTACTTTATTTTACATTTCCAAAAATTCACACAGGCGAACAACTTTAAAACCGAGAAATTTTTACGTCTTTCATTTGGAAATGTGCTTATTTATTAGAAAATTAATTTTCAGCCGTGCACCGGAATTTAATTCGAAAATATTGCGTGTTTTGTATTCGGTATATCAGTTTCCAGGATTTCCAAACAATGGTTTCATTGTTTAAACAATGTATTCGGTTTTACTTTATTTTACATTTCTAAAAACTCACACTGGCGAAATACTTTAAAACCGAAAAATTTTTACATCATTCCTTTGAAAATGTGCTTATTTCTTAGAAAATTAATTTTCAGCCGTGCACCGGAATGTAATGCGAAAATATCGCATATTTTGTATTCGGTATATAAGTTTCTAGGATTTCCTAACAATGGTTTCATTGTTTAAACAATGTATTCGGTTTTACTTTATTTAACATTTCTAAAAACTCACACAGGTGAACTACTTTAAAACCGAAAATTTTTTACATCATTCATTTGGAAATGTGCTTTTTAGTTAGGAAATTAATTTTCAGCCGTGCACCGGAATGTAATTCGAAAATTTTGCGAGTTTTGAATTCGGTATATCATTTTCCAAGATTTCCTAACAATGGTTTCATTCTTTAAACAATGTGTTCGGTTTTACCTTATATTATATTTCTAAAAACTCACACTGTCAAACTACTTTAAAACCGAAAAATTTTTACTTCATTCATTTGTAAATAGGCTTTTTTATTAGGAAATTAATTTTCAGCCGTGCACCGGAATTTAATGCGAAAATATATCGTGTTTTGTATTGGGTATATCAGTTTCCAGGATTCCCTAACAATGGTTTCATTGTTTAAACAATGTATTCGGTTTTGCTTCATTTTACATTTCTAAAAATTCACGCAGGCGAACACCTTTAAAACGAAAAAATATTTACGTCATTCATTTGGAAATGTGCTTTTTTATTAGGAAATTAATTTTCAGCCGTGCACCGGAATTTAATTCGAAAATATTGCGTGTTTTGTATTCGGTATATCAGTTTCAAGGATTTCCTAACAATGGTCTCATTGTTTAAACAATGCATTGAGTTTTACTTTATTTTACATTTCTAAAAATTCACACAGGCGAACACCTTTAAAACGAAAAAATATTTACGTCATTCATTTGGAAATGTGCTTTTTTATTAGGAAATTAATATTCAGCCGTACACCGGAATGTAATGCGAAAATATTGCGCGTTTTTTATTCGGTTTCCAGGATTCCCTAACAATGGTTTCAATTTTTAAACAATGTATTCAGGGTTGGGTTGATTGTTGACGGCCGATTATCTACTCGAGGGATATAGGCCCTAGGAGAAGTGCCCTTCGTGGGGGTCTTTCTAAGGGAACCTAACCCGTATTAACGCATGGAAAATCCAAGGCTTCGAAGAAAACCACGAAAACTCCGAAACAGTTAGGCCGACGTGCGCGGTTGGGTTCGAACCCAGCACCTCCCGTCTACCAGCTTCGTGAGCAGAACCTCTCAGCGACTGGTGGGGCCAATGTATTCGGTTTTACTTTATTTTACATTTCTAAAAACTCACACTGGCGAACTACTTTAAAACCGAAAAATTTTTACACCTTTCATTTGAAAATGTACTTATGTCCAAGCCGGAAATCGAACCCGGCGCCCGGGAATAGATCTCCTGTGCTCTACCACTAAGCCACAAGGACGATGGCATCTCTCACTTATAAAAGTCGGTAAGGTTGCAACCACAGCACTAGATGGAAAAGACTTCATGAGCACACAATCTAGTGGCTAAACATGAGTGGCAAATGAACCCAGCATCGGTGAATATACATTTTTAATTAATTTTTCAGCTACATTTCAGCAGTGAAATTACGTTTCAAATTGTTGAATATTAAATACGTGAATAGTCACATTGCTAACAAGTCGTATACAGACTTATATAAGTGACAGATGCCAAGCTGGGCACCGTCCTTGTGGCTTAGTGGTAGAGCCCTGGAGCTCCAGGGGCCCGGGATCGATTCCCGTCTTGGACAAATTCACTAAGTTGGTTTACGATTTGTTAGCAATGTTCACGTATTTAATATTCAATGGTTTCGTTGTTTAAACAATATTCGGTTTTACTTTATTTTACATTTCTAAAAACTCACACAGGTGAACTACTTCAAAACCGAAAATTTTTTACGTCATTCATTTGGAAATGTGCTTTTTTATTAGGAAATTAATTTTCAGCCGTGCACCGGAATGTAATGCGAAAATATTGCGAGCTTTGAATTCGGTATATCATTTTCCAAGATATCCTAACAATGGTTTCATTCTTTAAACAATGTCTTCGGTTTTACCTTATATTACATTTCTAAAAACTCACACTGGAAAACTACTTTAAATCCGAAAAATTTTTACTTCATTCATTTGTAAATAGGCTTTTTTATAAGGAAATTCCTTTTCAGCCGTGCACCGGAATTTAATTCGAAAATATTGCGTGTTTTGTATTCGGTATATCAGTTTCAAGACTTTCCTTATAATGGTCTCATTGTTTAAACAATGCATTCAGTTTTACTTTATTTTACATTTCCAAAAATTCACACAGTCGAACAACTTTAAAACCGAGAAATTTTTACGTCTTTCATTTGGAAATGTGCTTATTTATTAGAAAATTAATTTTCAGCCGTGCACCGGAATTTAATTCGAAAATATTGCGTGTTTTGTATTCGGTATATCAGTTTCAAGGATTTCCTAACAATGGTCTCATTGTTTAAACAATGCATTCAGTTTTACTTTATTTTACATTTCCAAAAATTCACACAGGCGAACACCTTTAAAACGAAAAAATATTTACGTCATTCACGTTTAAATGTGCTTATTTTTTAGGAAATAAATTTTCAGCCATGCACCGGAATTTAATTCGAAAACTTTGCGTGTTTTCTATACGGTATATCAGTTTCTAAGATATCCTAACAATGGTTTCATTGTTTAAACAATGTATTCGGTTTTACTTTATTTAACATTTCTAAAAACTCACACAGGTGACCTACTTTAAAACCGAAAATTTTTTACGTCATTCATTTGGAAATGCGCTTTTTTATTAGGAAATTAATTTTCAGCCGTGCACCGGAATTTAATTCGAAAATATTGCGTGTTTTGTATTCGGTATATCAGATTAGAGGATTTCCTAACAATAGATTCATTGTTTAAACAATGTATTCAGTTTTACTTTATTTTACATTTCTAAAAATTCACGCAGGCGAACACCTTTAAAACGAAAAAATATTTACGTCATTCATTTGGAAATGTGCTTTTTTATTAGGAAATTATTTTTCAGCCGTGCATCGGAATGTAATGCGAAAATATTGCGAGTTTTGAATTCGGTATATCTTTTCCGAGTTTTCCTAACAATGGTTTCATTGTTTAAATAATGTCTTCGGTTTTACCTTATATTACGTTTCAAAAACTCACACTGGCAAACTACTTTAAATCCGAAAAATTTTTACTTCATTCATTTGTAAATAGGCTTTTTTATTAGGAAATTTATTTTCAGCCGTGCACCGGAATTTAATTCGAAAATATTGCGTGTTTTGTATTCGGTATATCAGTTTCAAGGCTTTCCTAACAATGGTCTCATTGTTTAAACAATGCATTCAGTTTTACTTTATTTTACGTTTCCAAAAATTCACACAGGCGAACAACTTTAAAACCGAGAAATTTTTACGTCTTTCATTTGGAAATGTGCTTATTTATTAGAAAATTAATTTTCAGCCGTGCACCGGAATTTAATTCGAAAATATTGCGTGTTTTGTATTCGGTATATCAGTTTCCAGGATTTCCAAACAATGGTTTCATTGTTTAAACAATGTATTCGGTTTTACTTTATTTTACATTTCTAAAAACTCACACTGGTGAACTACTTTAAAACCGAAAATTTTTTACGTCATTCATTTGGAAATGTGCTTATGTCCAAGCCGGGAATCAAACCCGGTCCCCTGGAATAGATCTCCAGTGCTCTACCATTAAGCCACACGGACGATGGCATCTCCGCCTTATAAAATTCGGTAAGGTTGCAACCACAGCACTAGATGGAAAAGATTTCTTGAGTACACAATCTAGTGGCGAAACATGAGTAGCAAATGAACGCAGCATCGGTGAATATACATTTTTAATTAATTTTTTAACTACTTTTCAGCAGTGAAATTACGCTTCATATTATTGAATATTAAATAAGTGAATAGTCACATTGCTAACAAGTCGTAAACAGATTTATATAAGTGACAGATGCCAAGCTGGGCACCGTCCTTGTGGCTTAGTGGTAGAACCCTGGAGCTCCAGGGGCCCGGGATCGATTCCCGTTTTGAACAATTTCACTAAGTCTGTTTACGATTTGTTAGCAATGTGATTATTCATGTATTTAATATTCAATGGTTTCATTGTTTAAACAATATTCGCTTTTACTTTATTTTACATTTCTAAAAACTCACACTGGCGAACTACTTTAAAACCGAAAAATTTTTACATAAATCCTTTGAAAATGTGCTTATATCTTAGAAAATATATTTTCAGCCGTGCCCCGGAATTTATTTCGAAAATATCGCATATTTTGTATTCGGTATATCAGTTTCTAGGATTTCCTAACAATGTTTTCATTGTTTAAACAATGTATTCGGTTTTACTTTATTTTACATTTCTAAAAACTCACACAGGTGAACTACTTTAAAACCGAAAATTTTTTACGTCATTCATTTGGAAATGTGCTTTTTTATTAGGAAATTAATTTTCAGCCGTGCACCGGAATTTAATTCGAAAATATTGCGTGTTTTGTATTCGCTGTATCAGTTTAGAGGATTTCCTAACAATGGATTCATTGTTTAAACAATGTATTCAGTTTTACTTTATTTTACATTTCTAAAAATTCTGGCAGGCGATCACCTTTAAAACGAAAAAATATTTACGTCATTCATTTGGAAATGTGCTTTTTTATTAGGAAATTAATTTTAATCCGTGCACCGGAATGGTTTGGTTTGGTTTGTGTTTATGACGGCCGATTATCAACACGTGGGATATAGGCCCTGGGGGGAGTGCCCTTCGTGGGGGTCTTTCTAAGGGAACCTAACCCGTATTTACGCATGGGAATCCACGGTTTCGAAGAAAACCACGAAAACTCCGAAACGGTTAGGCCGACGGGCGCGATTGGGTTCGAACCCAGCACCTCCCGTCTACCAGCTTCGAGAGCAGAACCTCTCGGCCGCTGGTGGGGCTGCACCGGAATGTAATGCGAAAATATTGCGAGATTTGAATTCGGTATATCATTTTCCAAGATATCCTAACAAAGGTTTCATTGTTTAAACAATGTCTTCGGTTTTACCTTATATTACATTTCTAAAAACTCACACTGGAAAACTACTTTAAATCCGAAAAATGTTTACTTCATTCATTTGTAAATAGGCTTTTTTATAAGGAAATTCATTTTCAGCCGTGCACCGGAATTTAATGCGAAAATATATCGTGTTTTGTATTGGGTATATCAGTTTCCAGGATTCCCAAACAATGGTTTCATTGTTTAAACAATGCATTCGGTTTTGCTTCATTTTACATTTCTAAAAATTCACACAGGCGAACAACATTAACACCAGAAATTTTTACTTCATTCATTTCTAAATGGGCTTTTTTATTAGGAAATTAATTTTCAGCCGTGCACCGGAATTTAATTCGAAAATATTGCGTGTTTTGTATTCGGTATATCAGTTTCAAGGCTTTCCTAACAATGGTCTCATTGTTTAAACAATGCATTCAGTTTTACTTTATTTTACGTTTCCAAAAATTCACACAGGCGAACAGCTTTAAAACCGAGAAATGTTTACGTCTTTCATTTGGAAATGTGCTTATTTATTAGAAAATTAATTTTCAGCCGTGCACCGGAATTTAATTCGAAAATATTGCGTGTTTTGTATTCGGTATATCAGTTTCCAGGATTTCCAAACAATGGTTTCATTGTTTAAACAATGTATTCGGTTTTACTTTATTTTACATTTCTAAAAACTCACACTGGCGAACTACTTTAAAACCGAAAAATTTTTACATCATTCCTTTGAAAATGTGCTTATTTCTTAGAAAATTAATTTTCAGCCGTGCACCGGGATGTAATGCGAAAATATCGCATATTTTGTATTCGATATATCAGTTTCGAATATTTCCTAACAATGGTTTCATTGTTTAAACAATGTATTCGGTTTTACTTTATTTAACATTTCTAAAAACTCACACAGGTGAACTACTTTAAAACCGAAAATTTTTTGCGTCATTCATTTGAAAATGTGCTTTTTTATTAGGAAATTAATTTTCAGCCGTGCACCGGAATTTAATTAGAAAATATTGCGAGTTTTGAATTCGGTATATCATTTTCCGAGTTTTCCTAACAATGGTTTCATTGTTTAAACAATGTCTTCGGTTTTACCTTATATTACATTTCTAAAAACTCACACTGGCAAACTACTTTAAATCCGAAAAATTTTTACATCATTCATTTGTAAATAGGCTTTTTTATTAGGAAATTAATTTTCAGCCGTGCACCGGAATTTAATTCGAAAATATTGCGTGTTTTGTATTCGGTATATCAGTTTCAAGGATTTCCTAACAATGGTTTCATTGTTTAAACAATGTATTCGGTTTTACCTTATTTTACATTTCTAAAAACTCACACTGGCGAACTACTTTAAAACCGAAAAAAATTTACACCATTCATTTGAAAGTGTGCTTATGTCCAAGCCGGGAATCAAACCCGGTCCCCTGGAATAGATCTCCAGTGCTCTACCACTAAGCCACAAGGACGATGGCATCTCTCACTTATAAAATTCGGTAAGGTTGCAACCACAGCACTAGATGGAAAAGATTTCATGAGTACACAATCTAGTGGTGAAACATGAGTAGCAAATGAACGCAGCATCGGTGAATATAATTTTTAATTAATTTTTTAACTACTTTTCAGCAGTGAAATTACGCTTCATATTATTGAATATTAAATAAGTGAATAGTCACATTGCTAACAAGTCGTAAACAGACTTATATAAGTGACAGATGCCAAGCTGGGCACCGTCCTTGTGGCTTAGTGGTAGAGCCCTGGAGCTCCAGGGGCCCGGGATCGATTCCCGTCTTGAACAATTTCACTAAGTTGGTTTACGATTTGTTAGCAATGTGATTATTCACGTATTTAATATTCAATGGTTTCATTGTTTAAACAATATTCGCTCTTACTTTATTTTACATTTCTAAAAACTCACACATGGCGAACTACTTTAAAACCGAAAAATTTTTACATAATTCCTTTGAAAATGTGCTTATTTCTTAGAAAATATATTTTCAGCCGTTCCCCGGAATATATTTCGAAAATATCGCATATTGTATATTGGGTATATCAGTTTCTAGGATTTCCTAATAATGGTTTCATTGTTTAAACAATGTATTCGGTTTTACTTTATTTTACATTTCTAAAAACTCACACAGGCGAACTACTTTAAAACCGAAAAATTTTTACATAAATCCTTTGAAAATGTGCTTATATCTTAGAAAATATATTTTCAGCCGTGCCCCGGAAATTATTTCGAAAATGTCGCATATTTTGTATTCGGTATATCAGTTTCTAGGATTTCCTAACAATGATTTCATTGTTTAAACAATGTATTCAGTTTTACTTTATTTTACATTTCTAAAAATTCTGGCAGGCGATCACCTTTAAAACGAAAAAATATTTACGTCATTCATTTGGAAATGTGCTTTTTTATTAGGAAATTAATTTTCATCCGTGCACCGGAATGTAATGCGAAAATATTGCGAGCTTTGAATTCGGTATACATTTTCCAAGATATCGTAATATTGGTTTCATTGTTTAAACAATGTCTTCGGTTTTACCTTATATTACATTTCTAAAAACTCACACTGCAAAACTACTTTAAATCCGAAAAATGTTTACTTCATTCATTTGTATATAGGCTTTTTTATAAGGAAATTCATTTTCAGCCGTGCAGCGGAATTTAATGCGAAAATATATCGTGTTTTGTATTGGGTATATCAGTTTCCAGGATTCCCAAACAATGGTTTCATTGTTTAAACAATGCATTCGGTTTTGCTTCATTTTACATTTCTAAAAATTCACACTGGCGAACAACTTTAACACCAGAAATTTTTACTTCATTCATTTCTAAATGGGCTTTTTTATTAGGAAATTAATTTTCAGCCGTGCACCGGAATTTAATTCGAAAATATTGCGTGTTTTGTATTCGGTATATCAGTTTCAAGGCTTTCCTAACAATGGTCTCATTGTTTAAACAATGCATTCTGTTTTACTTTATTTTACGTTTCCAAAAATTCACACAGGCGAACAACTTTAAAACCGAGAAATTTTTACGTCTTTCATTTGGAAATGTGCTTATTTATTAGAAAATTAATTTTCAGCCGTGCACCGGAATTTAATTCGAAAATATTGCGTGTTTTGTATTCGGTATATCAGTTTCCAGGATTTCCAAACAATGGTTTCATTTTTTAAACAATGTATTCGGTTTTACTTTATTTTACATTTCTAAAAACTCACACTGGCGAACTACTTTAAAACCGAAAAATTTTTACATCATTCCTTTGTAAATGTGCTTATTTCTTAGAAAATTAATTTTCAGCCGTGTACCGGGATGTAATGCGAAAATATCGCATATTTTGTATTCGATATATCAGTTTCTAGGATTTCCTAACAATGGTTTCATTGTTTAAACAATGTCTTCGGTTTTACCTTATATTACATTTCTAAAAACTCACACTGGCAAACTACTTTAAATCCGAAAAATATTTACTTCATTCATTTGTAAATAGGCTTTTTTATTAGGAAATTAATTTTCAGCCGTGCACCGGAATTTAATTCGAAAATATTGCGTGTTTTGTATTCGGTATATCAGTTTCAAGGATTTCCTAACAATGGTTTCATTGTTTAAACAATGTATTCGGTTTTACCTTATTTTACATTTCTAAAAACTCACACTGGCGAACTACTTTAAAACCGAAAAAAATTTACGCCATTCATTTGAAAGTGTGCTTATGTCCAAGCCGGGAATCAAACCCGGTCCCCTGGAATAGATCTCGAGTGCTCTACCACTAAGCCACAAGGACGATGGCATCTCTCACTTATAAAATTCGGTAAGGTTGCAACCACAGCACTAGATGGAAAAGATTTCATGAGTACACAATCTAGTGGCGAAACATGAGTAGCAAATGAACGCAGCATCGGTGAATATACATTTTTAATTAATTTTTTAACTACTTTTCAGCAGTGAAATTACGCTTCATATTATTGAATATTAAATAAGTGAATTGTCACATTGCTAACAAGTCGTATACAGACTTATATAAGTGACAGATGCCAAGCTGGGCACCGTCCTTGTGGCTTAGTGGTAGAGCCCTGGAGCTCCAGGGGCCCGGGATCGATTCCCGTCTTGAACAATTTCACTAAGTTGGATTACGATTTGTTAGCAATGTGATTATTCACGTATTTAATATTCAATGGTTTCATTGTTTAAACAATATTCGCTTTTACTTTATTTTACATTTCTAAAAACTCACACTGGCGAACTACTTTAAAACCGAAAAATTTTTACATAAATCCTTTGAAAATGTGCTTATATCTTAGAAAATATATTTTCAGCCGTGCCCCGGAAATTATTTCGAAAATATCGCATATTTTGTATTCGGTATATCAGTTTCTAGGATTTCCTAACAATGATTTCATTGTTTAAACAATGTATTCGGTTTTACTTTATTTTACATTTCTAAAAACTCACACAGGTGAACTACTTTAAAACCGAAAATTTTTTACGTCATTCATTTGGAAATGTGCTTTTTTATTAGGAAATTAATTTTCAGCCGTGCACCGGAATGTAATGCGAAAATATTGCGAGTTTTGAATTCGGTATATCATTTTCCAAGATATCCTAACAATGGTTTCATTGTTTAAACAATGTCTTCGGTTTTACCTTATATTACATTTCTAAAAACTCACACTGGAAAACTACTTTAAATCCGAAAAATGTTTACTTCATTCATTTGTAAATAGGCTTTTTTATAAGGAAATTCATTTTCAGCCGTGCACCGGAATTTAATGCGAAAATATATCGTGTTTTGTATTGGTTATATCAGTTTCCAGGATTCCCAAACAATGGTTTCATTGTTTAAACAATGCATTCGGTTTTGCTTCATTTTACATTTCTAAAAATTCACACATGCGAACAACTTTAACACCAGAAATTTTTACTTCATTCATTTCTAAATGGGCTTTTTTATTAGGAAATTAATTTTCAGCCGTGCACCGGAATTTAATTCGAAAATGTTGCGTGTTTTGTATTCGGTATATCAGTTTCAAGGCTTTCCTAACAATGGTCTCATTGTTTAAACAATGCATTCAGTTTTACTTTATTTTACGTTTCCAAAAATTCACACAGGCGAACAACTTTAAATCCGTGAAATTTTTACGTCTTTCATTTGGAAATGTGCTTATTTATTAGAAAATTAATTTTCAGCCGTGCACCGGATTTTAATTCGAAAATATTGCGAGTTTTGAATTCGGTATATCATTTTCCGAGTTTTCCTAACAATGGTTTCATTGTTTAAACAATGTCTTCGGTTTTACCTTATATTACATTTCTAAAAACTCACACTGGCAAACTACTTTAAATCCGAAAAATTTTTACTTCATTCATTTGTAAATAGGCTTTTTTATTAGGAAATTAATTTTCAGTCGTGCACCGGAATTTAATTCGAAAATATTGCGTGTTTTGTATTCGGTATATCAGTTTCAAGGATTTCCTAACAATGGTTTCATTGTTTAAACAATGTATTCGGTTTTACCTTATTTTACATTTCTAAAAACTCACACTGGCGAACTACTTTAAAACCGAAAAATTTTTACATAAATCCTTTGAAAATGTGCTTATTTCTTAGAAAATATATTTTCAGCCGTGCCCCGGAATTTATTTCGAAAATATCGCATATTTTGTATTCGGTATATCAGTTTCTAGGATTTCCTAACAATGATTTCATTGTTTAAACAATGTATTCAGTTTTACTTTATTTTACATTTCTAAAAATTCTGGCAGGCGATCACCTTTAAAACGAAAAAATATTTACGTCATTCATTTGGAAATGTGCATTTTTATTAGGAAATTAATTTTCATCCGTGCACCGGAATGTAATGCGAAAATATTGCGAGATTTGAATTCGGTATACATTTTCCAATATATCCTAACAATGGTTTCATTGTTTAAACAATGTCTTCGGTTTTACCTTATATTACATTTCTAAAAACTCACACTGCAAAACTACTTTAAATCCGAAAAATGTTTACTTCATTCATTTGTAAATAGGCTTTTTTATAAGGAAATTCATTTTCAGCCGTTCACCGGAATTTAATGCGAAAATATATCGTGTTTTGTACTGGGTATATCAGTTTCCATGATTCCCAAACAATGGTTTCATTGTTTAAACAATGCATTCCGTTTTGCTTCATTTTACATTTCTAAAAATTCACACAGGCGAACAACTTTAACACAAGAAATTTTTACTTCATTCATTTCTAAATGGGCTTTTTTATTAGGAAATTAATTTTCAGCCGTGCACCGGAATTTAATTCGAAAATATTGCGTGTTTTGTATTCGGTATATCAGTTTCAAGGCTTTCCTAACAATGGTCTCATTGTTTAAACAATGCATTCAGTTTTACTTTATTTTACGTTTCCAAAAATTCACACAGGTGAACAACTTTAAAACCGAGAAATTTTTAAGTCTTTCATTTGGAAATGTGCTTATTTATTAGAAAATTAATTTTCAGCCGTGCACCTGAATTTAATTCGAAAATATTGCGTGTTTTGTATTCGGTATATCAGTTTCCAGGATTTCCAAACAATGGTTTCATTGTTCAAACAATGTATTCGGTTTTACTTTATTTTACATTTCTAAAAACTCACACTGGCGAACTACTTTAAAACCGAAAAATTTTTACATCATTCCTTTGAAAATGTGCTTATTTCTTAGAAAATTAATTTTCAGCCGTGCACCGTGATGTAATGCGAAAATATCGCATATTTTGTATTCGATATATCAGTTTCTAGGATTTCCTAACAATGGTTTCATTGTTTAAACAATGTCTTCGGTTTTACCTTATATTACATTTCTAAAAACTCACACTGGCAAACTACTTTAAATCCGAAAAATATTTACACCATTCATTTGAAAGTGTGCTTATGTCCAAGCCGGGAATCAAACCCGGTCCCCTGGAATAGATCTCCAGTGCTCTACCACTAAGCCACAAGGACGATGGCATCTCTCACTTATAAAATTCGGTAAGGTTGCAACCACAGCACTAGATGGAAAAGATTTCATGAGTACACAATCTAGTGGCGAAACATGAGTAGCAAATGAACGCAGCATCGGTGAATATACATTTTTAATTAATTTTTTAACTACATTTCAGCAGTGAAATTACGCTTCATATTATTGAATATTAAATAAGTGAATAGTCACATTGCTAACAAGTCGTAAACAGACTTATATAAGTGACAGATGCCAAGCTGGGCACCGTCCTTGTGGCTTAGTGGTAGAGCCCTGGAGCTCCAGGGGCCCGGGATCGATTCCCGTCTTGAACAATTTCACTAAGTTGGTTTACGATTTGTTAGCAATGTGATTATTCACGTATTTAATATTCAATGGTTTCATTGTTTAAACAATATTCGCTTTTACTTTATTTTACATTTCTAAAAATTCACACAGGCGAACAACTTTAACACCAGAAATTTTTACTTCATTCATTTCTAAATGGGCTTTTTTATTAGGAAATTAATTTTCAGCCGTGCACCGGAATTTAATTCGAAAATATTGCGTGTTTTGTATTCGGTATATCAGTTTCCAGGATTTCCAAACAATGGTTTCATTGTTTAAACTATGTATTCGGTTTTACTTTATTTTACATTTCTAAAAACTCACACTGGCTAACTACTTTAAAACCGAAAAATTTTTACATCATTCCTATGAAAATGTGCTTATTTCTTAGAAAATTAATTTTCAGCCGTGCACCGGAATGTAATGCGAAAATATCGCATATTTTGTATTCGGTATATCAGTTTCTAGGATTTCCTAACAATGGATTCATTGTTTAAACAATGTATTCAGTTTTACTTTATTTTACATTTCTAAAAATTCTGGCAGGCGATCACCTTTAAAAGGAAAAAATATTTACGTCATTCATTTGGAAATGTGCTTTTTTATTAGGAAATTATTTTTCAGCCGTGCACCGGAATGTAATTCGAAAATTTTGCGTGTTTTCTATACGGTATATCAGTTTCTAAGATTTCCTAACAAGGGTTTCATTGTTTAAACAATGTATTCAGTTTTACTTTATTTTACATTTCTAAAAATTCACACAGGCGAACACCTTTAAAACGAAAAAATATTTACGTCATTCATTTGGAAATGTGCTTTTTAATTAGGAAATTAATTTTCAGCCGTACACCGGAATGTAATGCGAAAATATTGCGTGTTTTTTATTCGGTATATCAGTTTCCAGGATTCCCTAACAATGGTTTCAATTTTTAAACTATGTATTCGGGGTTGGGTTGATTGTTGACGGCCGATTATCTACTCGAGGGATATAGGCCCTGGGGGAAGTGCTCTTCGTGGCGGTCTTTCTAAGGGAACCTAACCCGTATTTACGCATGGAAAATCTAAGGCTTCGAAGAAAACCACGAAAACTCCGAAACAGTTAGGCCGACGTGCGCGGTTGGGTTCGAACCCAGCACATCCCGTCTACCAGCTTCGAGAGCAGAACTTCTCAGCGACTGGTGGGGCCAAAGTATTCGGTTTTACTTTATTTTACATTTCTAAAAACTCACACTGGCGAACTACTTTAAAACCGAAAACTTTTTACATCATTCCTTTGAAAATGTGCTTATTTCTTAGAAAATATATTTTCAGCCGTGCCCCGGATTTTATTTCGAAAATATCGCATATTTTGTATTCGGTATATCAGTTTCTAGGATTTCCTAACAATGGATTCATTGTTTAAACAATGTATTCGGTTTTACTTTATTTTACATTTCTAAAAACTCACACAGGTGAAGTACTTTAAATCCGAAAAATTTTTACTTCATTCATTTATAAATAGGCTTTTTTATAAGGAAATTCATTTTCAGCCGTGCACCGGAATATAATGCGAAAATATATCGTGTTTTGTATTGGTTATATCAGTATCCAGGATTCCCAAGCAATGGTTTCATTGTTTAAACAATGCATTCGGTTTTGCTTCATTTTACATTTCTAAAAATTCACACAGGCGAACAACTTTAAACCCAGAAATTTTTACTTCATTCATTTCTAAATGGGCTTTTTTATTAGGAAATTAATTTTCAGCCGTGCACCGGAATTTAATTCGAAAATATTGCGTGTTTTGTATTCGTTATATCAGTTTAGAGGATTTCCTAACAATGGATTCATTGTTTAAACAATGTATTCAGTTTTACTTTATTTTACATTTCTAAAAACTCACACGGGCGAACTACTTTAAAACCGAAAAAATTTTACACCATTCATTTGAAAATGTGCTTATGTCCAAGCCGGGAATTAAACCCGGTCCCCTGGAATAGATCTCCAGTGCTCTACCACTAAGCCACAAGAAAGATGGCATCTCTCACTTATAAAATTCGGTAAGGTTGCAACCACAGCAATAGATGGAAAAGATTTCATGAGTACACAATCAAGTGGCGAAACATGAGTAGCAAATGTACGCAGCATCGGTGAATATACATTTTTAATTAATTTTTTAACAAATTTTCAGCAGTGAAATTACGCTTCATATTATTGAATATTAAATAAGTGAATAGTCACATTGCTAACAAGTCGTAAACAGACTTATATAAGTGACAGATTCCAAGCTGGGCACCGTCCTTGTGGCTTAGTGGTAGAGCCCTGGAGCTCCAGGGGCCCGGGATCGATTCCCGTCTTGAACAATTTCACTAAGTTGGTTTACGATTTGTTAGCAATGTGATTATTCACGTATTTAATACTCAATGGTTTCATTGTTTAAACAATATTCGCTTTTACTTTATTTTACATTTCTAAAAACTCACACTGGCGAACTACTTTAAAACCGAAAATTTTTTACATAATTCCTTTGAAAATGTGCTTATTTCTTATAAAATACATTTTCTGCCGTGCCCCTGAATTTATTTCGAAAATATCGCATATTTTGTAATCGGTATATCAGTTTCTAGGATTTCCTAACAATGGTTTCATTGTTTAAACAATGTATTCAGTTTTACTTTATTTTACATTTCTAAAAATTCTGGCAGGCGATCACCTTTAAAACAAAAAACTATTTACGTCATTCATTTGGAAATGTGCTCTTTTAATAGGAAATTAATTTTCAGCCGTGCACCGGAATGTAATGCGAAAATATTGCGAGTTTTGAATTCGGTATATCATTTTCCAAGATATCCTAACAATGGTTTCATTGTTTAAACAATGTCTTCGGTTTTACCTTATATTACATTTCTAAAAACTCACACTGGAAAACTACTTTAAATCCGAAAAATTTTTACTTCATTCATTTGTAAATAGGCTTTTTTATAAGGAAATTAATTTTCAGCCGTGCACCGGAATTTAATTCAAAAATATTGCGTGTTTTGTATTCGGTATATCAGTTTCAAGGCTTTCCTAACAATGGTCTCATTGTTTAAACAATGCATTCAGTTTTAGTTTATTTTACATTTCCAAAAATTCACACAGGCGAACAACTTTAAAACCGAGAAATTTTTACGTCTTTCATTTGGAAATGTGCTTATTTAATGGAAAATTAATTTTCAGCCGTGCACCGGAATTTAATTCGAAAATATTGCGTGTTTTGTATTCGGTATATCAGTTTCCAGGATTTCCAAACAATGGTTTCATTGTTTAAACAATGTATTCGGTTTTATTTTATTTTACATTTCTAAAAACTCACACTGGCGAACTACTTTAAAACCGAAAACTTTTTACATCATTCCTTTGAAAATGTGCTTATTTCTTAGAAAATATATTTTCAGCCGTGCCCCGGAATTTATTTCGAAAATATCGCATATTTTGTATTCGGTATATCAGTTTCTAGGATTTCCTAACAATGGTTTCATTGTTTAAACAATGTATTCGGTTTTACTTTATTTTACATTTCTAAAAACTCACACAGGTGAAGTACTTTAAAACCGAAATTTGTTTACGTCATTCATTTGGAAATGTGCTTTTTTATTAGGAAATTAATTTTCAGCCGTGCACCGGAATGTAATGCGAAAATATTGCGAGTTTTGAATTCGGTATATCATTTTCCAAGATATCCTAACAATGGTTTCATTGTTTAAACAATGTCTTCGGTTTTACCTTATATTACATTTCTAAAAACTCACACTGGAAAACTACTTTAAATCCGAAAAATTTTTACTTCATTCATTTATAAATAGGCTTTTTTATAAGGAAATTCATTTTCAGCCGTGCACCGGAATATAATGCGAAGATATATCGTGTTTTGTATTGGGTATACCAGTTTCCAGGATTCCCAAGCAATGGTTTCATTGTTTAAACAATGCATTCGGTTTTGCTTCATTTTACATTTCTAAAAATTCACACAGGCGAACAACTTTAAACCCAGAAATTTTTACTTCATTCATTTCTAAATAGGCTTTTTTATTAGGAAATTAATTTTCAGACGTGCACCGGAATTTAATTCAAAAATATTGCGTGTTTTGTATTCGCTATATCAGTTTAGAGGATTTCCTAACAATGGATTCATTGTTTAAACAATGTATTCAGTTTTACTTTATTTTACATTTCTAAAAACTCACACTGGCGAACTACTTTAAAACCGAAAAAAATTTACACCATTCATTTGAAAATGTGCTTATGTCCAAGCCGGGAATTAAACCCGGTCCCCTGGAATAGATCTCCAGCGCTCTACCACTAAGCCACAAGAAAGATGGCATCTCTCACTTATAAAATTCGGTAAGGTTGCAACCACAGCACTAGATGGAAAAGATTTCATGAGTACACAATCTAGTGGCGAAACATGAGTAGCAAATGAACGCAGCATCGGTGAATATACATTTTTAATTAATTTTTTAACAACTTTTCAGCAGTGAAATTACGCTTCATATTATTGAATATTAAATAAGTGAATAGTCACATTGCTAACAAGTCGTAAACAGACTTATATAAGTGACAGATGCCAAGCTGGGCACCGTCCTTGTGGCTTAGTGGTAGAGCCCTGGAGCTCCAGGGGCCCGGGATCGATTCCCGTCTTGGACAATTTCACTAAGTTGGTTTACGATTTGTTAGCAATGTTCACGTATTTAATATTCAATGGTTTCATTGTTTAAACAATATTCGCTTTTACTTTATTTTACATTTCTAAAAACTCACAGTGGCGAGCTACTTTAAAACCGAAAAATTTTTACATAATTCCTTTGAAAATGTGCTTATTTCTTAGAAAATATATTTTCAGCCGTGCCCCGGAATTTATTTCTAAAATATCGCATATTGTATATTCGGTATATCAGTTTCTATGATTTCCTAACAATGGTTTCATTGTTTAAACAATGTATTCGGTTCTACTTTATTTTACATTTCTAAAAACTCACACAGGTGATCTACTTCAAAACCTAAAATTTTTTACGTCATTCGTTTGGAAAGGTGCTTTTTTATTAGGAAATTAATTTTTAGCCGTGCACCGGTATGTAAAGCGAAAATATTGCGAGTTTTGAATTCGGTATATCATTTTCCAAGATATCCTAACAATGGTTTCATTGTTTAAACAATGTCTTCGTTTTTACCTTATATTACATTTCTAAAAACTCACACTGGAAAACTACTTTAAATCCGAAAAATTTTTACTTCATTCATTTGTAAATAGGCTTTTTTATAAGGAAATTCATTTTCAGCCGTGCACCGGAATATAATGCGAAAATATATCGTGTTTTGTATTGGGTATATCAGTTTCCAGGATTCCCAAACAATGGTTTCATTGTTTAAACAATGCATTCGGTTTTGCTTCATTTTACATTTCTAAAAATTCACACAGGCGAACAACTTTAAACCCAGAAATTTTTACTTCATTCATTTCTAAATGGGCTTTTTTATAAGAAAATTAATTTTCAGCCGTGCACCGGAATTTAATTAAAAATATTGCGTGTTTTGTATTCGCTATATCAGTTTAGAGGATTTCCTAACAATGGATTCATTGTTTAAACAATGTATTCAGTTTTACATTATTTTACATTTCTAAAAATTCTGGCAGGCGATCACCTTTAAAACGAAAAAATATTTACGTCATTCATTTGGAAATGTGCTTTTTTATTAGGAAATTAATTTTCAGCCGGCACCGGAATGTAATGCGAAAATATTGCGAGTTTTGAATTCGGTATATCATTTTCCAAGATATCCTAACAATGGTTTCATTGTTTAAATAATGTCTTCGGTTTTACCTTATATTACATTTCTAAAAACTCACACTGGAAAACTACTTTAAAACCAGAAATTTTTACTTCATTCATTTGTAAATGGGCTTTTTTATTAGGAAATTAATTTTCAGCCGTGCACCGGAATTTAATTAAAAATATTGCGTGTTTTGTATTCGCTATATCAGTTTAGAGGATTTCCTAACAATGGATTCATTGTTTAAACAATGTATTCAGTTTTACTTTATTTTACATTTCTAAAAATTCTGGCAGGCGATCACCTTTAAAACGAAAAAATATTTACGTCATTCATTTGGAAATGTGCTTTTTTATTAGGAAATTAATTTTCAGCGGGCACCGGAATGTAATGCGAAAATATTGCGAGTTTTGAATTCGGTATATCATTTTCCAAGATATCCTAACAATGGTTTCATTGTTTAAATAATGTCTTCGGTTTTACCTTATATTACATTTCTAAAAACTCACACTGGAAAACTACTTTAAAACCAGAAATTTTTACTTCATTCATTTGTAAATGGGCTTTTTTATTAGGAAATTAATTTTCAGCCGTGCACCGGAATTTAATTCGAAAATATTGCGTGTTTTGTATTCGGTATATCAGTTTCAAGGCTTTCCTTACAATGGTCTCATTGTTTAAACAACGCATTCAGTTTTACTTTATTTTACATTTCCAAAAATTCACACAGGCGAACAACTTTAAAACCGAGAAATTTTTACGTCTTTCATTTGGAAATGTGCTTATTTATTAGAAAATTAATTTTCAGCCGTGCACCGGAATTTAATTCGAAAATATTGCGTGTTTTGTATTCGGTATATCAGTTTCCAGGATTTCCAAACAATGGTTTCATTGTTTAAACAATGTATTCGGTTTTACTTTATTTTACATTTCTAAAAACTCACACTGGCGAACTACTTTAAAACCGAAAAATTTTTACATCATTCCTTTGAAAATGTGCTTATTTCTTAGAAAATTAATTTTCAGCCGTGCACCGGTATGTAATGCGAAAATATCGCATATTTTGTATTCGGTATATCAGTTTCTAGGATTTCCTAACAATGGTTTCATTGTTTAAACAATGTATTCGGTTTTACTTTATTTAACATTTCTAAAAACTCACACAGGTGAACTACTTTAAAACCGAAAATTTTTTACATCATTCATTAGGAAATGTGCTTTTTAGTTAGGAAATTAATTTTCAGCCGTGCACCGGAATGTAATTCGAAATTATTGCGAGTTTTGAATTCGGTATATCATTTTCCAAGATTTCCTAACAATGGTTTCATTGTTTAAACAATGTCTTCTGTTTTACCTTATATTATATTTCTAAAAACTCACACTGTCAAACTACTTTAAATCCGAAAAATTTTTACTTCATTCATTTGTAAATGTGCGTTTTTATTAGGAAATTAATTTTCAGCCGTGCACCGGAATTTAATGCGAAAATATTGCGTGTTTTGTATTCGGTATATCAGTTTCAAGGATTTCCTATCAATGGTCTCATTGTTTAAACAATGTATTCGGTTTTACTTTATTTAACATTTCTAAAAAGTCACACAGGTGAACTACTTTAAATCCGAAAATTTTTTACGTCATTCATTTGGAAATGTGCTTTTTTATTAAGAAATTAATTTTCAGCCGTGCACCGGAATTTAATTCGAAAATATTGCGTGTTTTGTATTCGGTATATCAGTTTAGAGGATTTCCTAACAATGGATTCATTGTATAAACAATGTATTCAGTTTTACTTTATTTTACATTTCTATAAAATTCACGCAGGCGAACACCTTTAAAACGAAAAAATATTTACGTCATTCATTTGGAAATGTGCTTTTTTATTAGGAAATTATTTTTCAGCCGTGCATCGGAATGTAAAGCAAAAATATTGCGAGTTTTGAATTCGGTATATCATTTTCCAAGATTTCCTAACAATGGTTTCATTGTTTAAACAATGTCTTCGGTTTTACCTTATATTACATTTCTAAAAACTCACACTGGCAAACTACTTTAAATCCGAAAAAATTTTACTTCATTCATTTTTAAATAGGCTTTTTTATTAGGAAATTAATTTTCAGTCGTGCACCGGAATTTAATTCGAAAATATTGTGTGTTTTGTATTCGGTATATCAGTTTCAAGGATTTCCTAACAATGGTTTCATTGTTTAAACAATGTATTCTGTTTTACTTTATTTTACATTTCTAAAAACTCACACTGGCGAACTACTTTAAAACCGACAAATTTTTACACCATTCATTTGAAAATGTGCTTATGTCCAAGCCGGGAATCAAACCCGGTCCCCTGGAATAGATCTCCAGTGCTCTACCACTAAGCCACAAGAAAGATTGCATCTCTCACTTATAAAAGTCGGTAAGGTTGCAACCACAGCACTAGATGGAAAAGATTTCATGAGTACACAATCTAGTGGCGAAATATGAGTAGCAAATGAACGCAGCATCGGTGAATATACATTTTTAATTAATTTTTTAACAACTTTTCAGCAGTGAAATTACGCTTCATATTATTGAATATTAAATAAGTGAATAGTCACATTGCTAACAAGTCGTAAACAGACTTATATAAGTGACAGATTCCAAGCTGGGCACCGTCCTTGTGGCTTAGTGGTAGAGCCCTGGAGCTCCAGGGGCCCGGGATCGATTCCCGTCTTGGACAATTTCACTAAGTTGGTTTACGATTTGTTAGCAATGTTCACGTATTTAATATTCAATGGTTTCATTGTTTAAACAATATTCGCTTTTACTTTATTTTACATTTCTAAAAACTCACACTGGCGAACTACTTTAAAACCGAAAAATTTTTACATAATTCCTTTGAAAATGTGCTTATTTCTTAGAAAATATATTTTCAGCCGTGCCCCGGAATTTATTTCTAAAATATCGCATATTGTATATTCGGTATATCAGTTTCTATGATTTCCTAACAATGGTTTCATTGTTTAAACAATGTATTCGGTTCTACTTTATTTTACATTTCTAAAAACTCACACAGGTGATCTACTTCAAAACCTAAAATTTTTTACGTCATTCGTTTGGAAAGGTGCTTTTTTATTAGGAAATTAATTTTTAGCCGTGCACCGGTATGTAAAGCGAAAATATTGCGAGTTTTGAATTCGGTATATCATTTTCCAAGATATCCTAACAATGGTTTCATTGTTTAAACAATGTCTTCGTTTTTACCTTATATTACATTTCTAAAAACTCACACTGGAAAACTACTTTAAATCCGAAAAATTTTTACTTCATTCATTTGTAAATAGGCTTTTTTATAAGGAAATTCATTTTCAGCCGTGCACCGGAATATAATGCGAAAATATATCGTGTTTTGTATTGGGTATATCAGTTTCCAGGATTCCCAAACAATGGTTTCATTGTTTAAACAATGCATTCGGTTTTGCTTCATTTTACATTTCTAAAAATTCACACAGGCGAACAACTTTAAACCCAGAAATTTTTACTTCATTCATTTCTAAATGGGCTTTTTTATAAGAAAATTAATTTTCAGCCGTGCACCGGAATTTAATTAAAAATATTGCGTGTTTTGTATTCGCTATATCAGTTTAGAGGATTTCCTAACAATGGATTCATTGTTTAAACAATGTATTCAGTTTTACTTTATTTTACATTTCTAAAAATTCTGGCAGGCGATCACCTTTAAAACGAAAAAATATTTACGTCATTCATTTGGAAATGTGCTTTTTTATTAGGAAATTAATTTTCAGCCGGCACCGGAATGTAATGCGAAAATATTGCGAGTTTTGAATTCGGTATATCATTTTCCAAGATATCCTAACAATGGTTTCATTGTTTAAATAATGTCTTCGGTTTTACCTTATATTACATTTCTAAAAACTCACACTGGAAAACTACTTTAAAACCAGAAATTTTTACTTCATTCATTTGTAAATGGGCTTTTTTATTAGGAAATTAATTTTCAGCCGTGCACCGGAATTTAATTCGAAAATATTGCGTGTTTTGTATTCGGTATATCAGTTTCAAGGCTTTCCTTACAATGGTCTCATTGTTTAAACAACGCATTCAGTTTTACTTTATTTTACATTTCCAAAAATTCACACAGGCGAACAACTTTAAAACCGAGAAATTTTTACGTCTTTCATTTGGAAATGTGCTTATTTATTAGAAAATTAATTTTCAGCCGTGCACCGGAATTTAATTCGAAAATATTGCGTGTTTTGTATTCGGTATATCAGTTTCCAGGATTTCCAAACAATGGTTTCATTGTTTAAACAATGTATTCGGTTTTACTTTATTTTACATTTCTAAAAACTCACACTGGCGAACTACTTTAAAACCGAAAAATTTTTACATCATTCCTTTGAAAATGTGCTTATTTCTTAGAAAATTAATTTTCAGCCGTGCACCGGTATGTAATGCGAAAATATCGCATATTTTGTATTCGGTATATCAGTTTCTAGGATTTCCTAACAATGGTTTCATTGTTTAAACAATGTATTCGGTTTTACTTTATTTAACATTTCTAAAAACTCACACAGGTGAACTACTTTAAAACCGAAAATTTTTTACATCATTCATTAGGAAATGTGCTTTTTAGTTAGGAAATTAATTTTCAGCCGTGCACCGGAATGTAATTCGAAATTATTGCGAGTTTTGAATTCGGTATATCATTTTCCAAGATTTCCTAACAATGGTTTCATTGTTTAAACAATGTCTTCTGTTTTACCTTATATTATATTTCTAAAAACTCACACTGTCAAACTACTTTAAATCCGAAAAATTTTTACTTCATTCATTTGTAAATGTGCGTTTTTATTAGGAAATTAATTTTCAGCCGTGCACCGGAATTTAATGCGAAAATATTGCGTGTTTTGTATTCGGTATATCAGTTTCAAGGATTTCCTATCAATGGTCTCATTGTTTAAACAATGTATTCGGTTTTACTTTATTTAACATTTCTAAAAAGTCACACAGGTGAACTACTTTAAATCCGAAAATTTTTTACGTCATTCATTTGGAAATGTGCTTTTTTATTAAGAAATTAATTTTCAGCCGTGCACCGGAATTTAATTCGAAAATATTGCGTGTTTTGTATTCGGTATATCAGTTTAGAGGATTTCCTAACAATGGATTCATTGTATAAACAATGTATTCAGTTTTACTTTATTTTACATTTCTATAAAATTCACGCAGGCGAACACCTTTAAAACGAAAAAATATTTACGTCATTCATTTGGAAATGTGCTTTATTATTAGGAAATTATTTTTCAGCCGTGCATCGGAATGTAAAGCAAAAATATTGCGAGTTTTGAATTCGGTATATCATTTTCCAAGATTTCCTAACAATGGTTTCATTGTTTAAACAATGTCTTCGGTTTTACCTTATATTACATTTCTAAAAACTCACACTGGCAAACTACTTTAAATCCGAAAAAATTTTACTTCATTCATTTTTAAATAGGCTTTTTTATTAGGAAATTAATTTTCAGTCGTGCACCGGAATTTAATTCGAAAATATTGTGTGTTTTGTATTCGGTATATCAGTTTCAAGGATTTCCTAACAATGGTTTCATTGTTTAAACAATGTATTCTGTTTTACTTTATTTTACATTTCTAAAAACTCACACTGGCGAACTACTTTAAAACCGACAAATTTTTACACCATTCATTTGAAAATGTGCTTATGTCCAAGCCGGGAATCAAACCCGGTCCCCTGGAGTAGATCTCCAGTGCTCTACCACTAAGCCACAAGAAAGATTGCATCTCTCACTTATAAAAGTCGGTAAGGTTGCAACCACAGCACTAGATGGAAAAGATTTCATGAGTACACAATCTAGTGGCGAAATATGAGTAGCAAATGAACGCAGCATCGGTGAATATACATTTTTAATTAATTTTTTAACAACTTTTCAGCAGTGAAATTACGCTTCATATTATTGAATATTAAATAAGTGAATAGTCACATTGCTAACAAGTCGTAAACAGACTTATATAAGTGACAGATTCCAAGCTGGGCACCGTCCTTGTGGCTTAGTGGTAGAGCCCTGGAGCTCCAGGGGCCCGGGATCGATTCCCGTCTTGGACAATTTCACTAAGTTGGTTTACGATTTGTTAGCAATGTTCACGTATTTAATATTCAATGGTTTCATTGTTTAAACAATATTCGCTTTTACTTTATTTTACATTTCTAAAAACTCACACTGGCGAACTACTTTAAAACCGAAAAATTTTTACATAATTCCTTTGAAAATGTGCTTATTTCTTAGAAAATATATTTTCAGCATTGCCCCGGAATATATTTCGAAAATATCGCATATTGTATATTGGGTATATCAGTTTCTAGGATTTCCTAATAATGGTTTCATTGTTTAAACAATGTATTCGGTTTTACTTTATTTTACATTTCTAAAAACTCACACAGGTGAACTACTTCAAAACCGAAAATTTTTTACGTCATTCATTTGGAAATGTGCTTTTTTATTAGGAAATTAATTTTAAGCCGTGCACCGGAATGTAATGCGAAAATATTGCGAGTTTTGAAATCGGTATATCATTTTCCAAGATATCCTAACAATGGTTTCATTGTTTAAACAATGTCTTCGGTTTTACCTTATATTATATTTCTAAAAACTCACACTGGAAAACTACTTTAAATCCGAAAAAATTTTACTTCATTCATTTGTACATAGGCTTTTTTATAAGGAAATTCATTTTCAGCCGTGCACCGGAATATAATGCGAAAATATATCGTGTTCTGTATTGGGTATATCAGTTTCCAGGATTCCCAAACAATGGTTTCATTGTTTAAACAATGCATTCCGTTTTGCTTCATTTTACATTTCTAAAAATTCACACAGGCGAACAACTTTAAACCCAGAAATTTTTACTTCATTCATTTCTAAATGGGCTTTTTTATTAGGAAATTAATTTTCAGCCGTGCACCGGAATTTAATTCGAAAATATTGCGTGTTTTGTATTCGCTCTATCAGTTTAGAGGATTTCCTAACAATGGATTCATTGTTTAAACAATGTATTCAGTTTTACTTTATTTTACATTTCTAAAAATTCTGGCAGGCGATCACCTTTAAAACGAAAAAATATTTACGTCATTCATTTGGAAATGTGCTTTTATATTAGGAAATTAATTTTCAGCCGGCACCGGAATGTAATGCGAAAATATTGCGAGTTTTGAATTCGGTATATCATTTTCCAAGATATCCTAACAATGGTTTCATTGTTTAAACAATGTCTTCGGTTTTACTTATATTACATTTCTAAAAACTCACACTGGCAAACTACTTTAAATCCGAAAAAATTTTACTTCATTCATTTGTAAATAGGCTTTTTTATTAGGAAATTTATTTTCAGTCGTGCACCGGAATTTAATTCGAAAATATTGCGTGTTTTGTATTCGGTATATCAGTTTCAAGGATTTCCTAACAATGGTTTCATTGTTTAAACAATGTATTCTGTTTTACTTTATTTTACATTTCTAAAAACTCACACTGGCGAACTACTTTAAAACCGACAAATTTTTACACCATTCATTTGAAAATGTGCTTATATCCAAGCCGGGAATCAAACCCGGTCCCCTGGAATAGATCTCCAGTGCTCTACCACTAAGCCACAAGAAAGATTGCATCTCTCACTTATAAAAGTAGGTAAGGTTGCAACCACAGCACTAGATGGAAAAGATTTCATGAGTACACAATCTAGTGGCGAAATATGAGTAGCAAATGAACGCAGCATCGGTGAATATACATTTTTAATTAATTTTTTAACAACTTTTCAGCAGTGAAATTACGCTTCATATTATTGAATATTAAATAAGTGAATAGTCACATTGCTAACAAGTCGTAAACAGACTTATATAAGTGACAGATTCCAAGCTGGGCACCGTCCTTGTGGCTTAGTGGTAGAGCCCTGGGGTTCCAGGGGCCCGGGATCGATTCCCGTCTTGGACAATTTCACTAAGTTGGTTTACGATTTGTTAGCAATGTTCACGTATTTAATATTCAATGGTTTCATTGTTTAAACAATATTCGCTTTTACTTTATTTTACATTTCTAAAAACTCACACTGGCGAACTACTTTAAAACCGAAAATTTTTTACATAATTCCTTTGAAAATGTGCTTATTTCTTAGAAAATATATTTTCAGCCGTGCCCCGGAATATATTTCGAAAATATCGCATATTGTATATTGGGTATATCAGTTTCTAGGAATTCCTAATAATGGTTTCATTGTTTAAACAATGTATTCGGTTTTACTTTATTTTACATTTCTAAAAACTCACACAGGTGAACTACTTCAAAACCGAAAATTTTTTACGTCATTCATTTGGAAATGTGCTTTTTTATTAGGAAATTAATTTTAAGCCGTGCACCGGAATGTAATGCGAAAATATTGCGAGTTTTGAATTCGGTATATCATTTTCCAAGATATCCTAACAATGGTTTCATTGTTTAAACAATGTCTTCGGTTTTACCTTATATTATATTTCTAAAAACTCACACTGGAAAACTACTTTAAATCCGAAAAATTTTTACTTCATTCATTTGTACATAGGCTTTTTTATAAGGAAATTCATTTTCAGCCGTGCACCGGAATATAATGCGAAAATATATCGTGTTTTGTATTGGGTATATCAGTTTCCAGGATTCCCAAACAATGGTTTCATTGTTTAAACAATGCATTCCGTTTTGCTTCATTTTACATTTCTAAAAATTCACACAGGCGAACAACTTTAAACCCAGAAATTTTTACTTCATTCATTTCTAAATGGGCTTTTTTATTAGGAAATTAATTTTCAGCCGTGCACTGGAATTTAATTCGAAAATATTGCGTGTTTTGTATTCGCTCTATCAGTTTAGAGGATTTCCTAACAATGGATTCATTGTTTAAACAATGTATTCAGTTTTACTTTATTTTACATTTCTAAAAATTCTGGCAGGCGATCACCTTTAAAACGAAAAAATATTTACGTCATTCATTTGGAAATGTGCTTTTATATTAGGAAATTAATTTTCAGCCGGCACCGGAATGTAATTCGAAAATATTGCGAGTTTTGAATTCGGTATATCATTTTCCAAGATATCCTAACAATGGTTTCATTGTTTAAACAATGTCTTCGGTTTTACCTTATATTACATTTTTAAAAACTCACACTGAAAAACTACTTTAAATCCGAAAAATTTTTACTTCATTCATTTGTAAATAGGCTTTTTTATAAGGAAATTCATTTTCAGCCGTGCACCGGAATTTAATGCGAAAATATATCGTGTTTTGTATTGGGTATATCAGTTTCCAGGATTCCCAAACAATGGTTTCATTGTTTAAACAGTGCATTCGGTTTTGCTTCATTTTACATTTCTAAAAATTCACACAGGCGAACAACTTTAAAACCAGAAATTTTTACTTCATTCGTTTCTAAATGGGCTTTTTTATTAGGAAATTAATTTTCAGCCGTGCACCGGAATTTAATTCGAAAATATTGCGTGTTTTGTATTCGGTATATCAGTTTCAAGGCTTTCCTTACAATGGTCTCATCATTTAAACAATGCATTCAGTTTTACTTTATTTTACATTTCCAAAAATTCACACAGGCGAACAACTTTAAAACCGAGAAATTTTTACGTCTTTCATTTGGAAATGTGCTTATTTCTTAGAAAATTAATTTTCAGCCGTGCACCGGAATTTAATTCGAAAATCTTGCGTGTTTTGTATTCGGTATATCAGTTTCCAGGATTTCCAAACAATGGTTTCATTGTTTAAACAATGTATTCGGTTTTACTTTATTTTACATTTCTAAAAACTCACACTGGCGAACTACTTTAAAACCGAAAAATTTTTACATCATTCCATTGAAAATGTGCTTAATTCTTAGAAAATTAATTTTCAGCCGTGCACCGGAATGTAATGCGAAAATATCGCATATTTTGTATTCGGTATATCAGTTTCTAGGATTTCCTAACAATGGTTTCATTGTTTAAACAATGTGTTCGGTTTTACTTTATTTAACATTTCTAAAAACTCACACAGGTGAACTACTTTAAAACCGAAAATTTTTTACGTCATTCATTTGGAAATGTGCTTTTCGTTAGGAAATTAATTTTCAGCCGTGCACCGGAACGTAATTCGAAAATATTGCGAGTTTTGAATTCGGTATATCATTTTCCAAGATTTCCTAACAATGGTTTCATTGTTTAAAAAATGTCTTCGGTTTTACCTTATATTACATTTCTAAAAACTCACACTGGCAAACTACTTTAAAACCGAAAAAATTTTACTTCATTCATTTGTAAATAGGCTTTTTTATTAGGAAATTAATTTTCAGCCGTGCACGGGAATTTAATTCGAAAATATTGCGTGTTTTGTATTCGGTATATCAGTTTCAAGGATTTCCTAACAATGGCTTCATTGTTTAAACAATGTATTCGGTTTTACTTTATTTTACATTTCTAAAAACTCACACTGGCTAACTACTTTAAAACCGAAAAAATTTTACACCATTCATTTGAAAATGTGCTTATGTCCAAGCCGGGAATCAAACCCGGTCCCCTGGAATAGATCTCCAGTGCTCTACCACTAAGCCACAAGGACGATGGCATCTCTCACTTATAAAAGTCGGTAAGGTTGCAACCACAGCACTAGATGGAAAAGACTTCATGAGCACACAATCTAGTGGCGAAACATGAGTGGCAAATGAACCCAGCATCGGTGAATATACATTTTTAATTAATGTTTCAGCTACATTTCAGCAGTGAAATTACGCTTCAAATTATTGAATATTAAATACGTGAATAGTCACATTGCTAACAAGTCGTAAACAGACTTATATAAGTGACAGATGCCAAGCTGGGCACCGTCCTTGTGGCATAGTGGTAGAGCCCTGGAGCTCCAGGGGCCCGGGATCGATTCCCGTCTTGGACAATTTCACTAAGTTGGTTTACGATTTGTTAGCAATGTTCATGTATTTAATATTCAATGGTTTCATTGTTTAAACAATATTCGCTTTTACTTTATTTTACATTTCTAAAAACTCACACTGGCGAACTACTTTAAAACCGAAAAATTTTTACTTCATTCATTTGTAAATAGGCTTTTTTATAAGGAAATTCATTTTCAGCCGTGCACCGGAATATAATGCGAAAATATATCGTGTTTTGTATTGGGTATATCATTTTCCTAGATATCCTAACAATGGTTTTATTGTATAAATAATATCTTCGGTTTTAC
Organism: Maratus speciosus; assembly: GCA_963932465.1. Taxonomy (NCBI): domain Eukaryota; kingdom Metazoa; phylum Arthropoda; class Arachnida; order Araneae; family Salticidae; genus Maratus; species Maratus speciosus. The sequence continues at coordinate 196,704 of CAWVRF010001488.1, read as the reverse complement.
CTTATATTACATTTCTAAAAACTCACACTGGAAAACTACTTTAAAACCAGAAATTTTTACTTCATTCATTTGTAAATGGGCTTTTTTATTAGGAAATTAATTTTCAGCCGTGCACCGGAATTTAATTCGAAAATATTGCGTGTTTTGTATTCGGTATATCAGTTTCAAGGCTTTCCTTACAATGGTCTCATTGTTTAAACAATGCATTCAGTTTTACTTTATTTTACATTTCCAAAAATTCACACAGGCGAACAACTTTAAAACCGAGAAATTTTTACGTCTTTCATTTGGAAATGTGCTTATTTATTAGAAAATTAATTTTCAGCCGTGCACCGGAATTTAATTCGAAAATATTGCGTGTTTTGTATTCGGTATATCAGTTTCCAGGATTTCCAAACAATGGTTTCATTGTTTAAACAATGTATTCGGTTTTACTTTATTTTACATTTCTAAAAACTCACACTGGCGAAATACTTTAAAACCGAAAAATTTTTACATCATTCCTTTGAAAATGTGCTTATTTCTTAGAAAATTAATTTTCAGCCGTGCACCGGAATGTAATGCGAAAATATCGCATATTTTGTATTCGGTATATCAGTTTCTAGGATTTCCTAACAATGGTTTCATTGTTTAAACAATGTATTCGGTTTTACTTTATTTAACATTTCTAAAAACTCACACAGGTGAACTACTTTAAAACCGAAAATTTTTTACATCATTCATTTGGAAATGTGCTTTTTAGTTAGGAAATTAATTTTCAGCCGTGCACCGGAATGTAATTCGAAAATATTGCGAGTTTTGAATTCGGTATATCATTTTCCAAGATTTCCTAACAATGGTTTCATTCTTTAAACAATGTGTTCGGTTTTACCTTATATTATATTTCTAAAAACTCACACTGTCAAACTACTTTAAATCCGAAAAATTTTTACTTCATTCATTTGTAAATAGGCTTTTTTATTAGGAAATTAATTTTCAGCCGTGCACCGGAATTTAATGCGAAAATATATCTTGTTTTGTATTGGGTATAACAGTTTCCAGGATTCCCTAACAATGGTTTCATTGTTTAAACAATGTATTCGGTTTTGCTTCATTTTACATTTCTAAAAATTCACGCAGGCGAACACCTTTAAAACGAAAAAATATTTACGTCATTCATTTGGAAATGTGCTTTTTTATTAGGAAATTAATTTTCAGCCGTGCACCGGAATTTAATTCGAAAATATTGCGTGTTTTGTATTCGGCATATCAGTTTCAAGGATTTCCTAACAATGGTCTCATTGTTTAAACAATGCATTGAGTTTTGCTTCATTTTACATTTCTAAAAATTCATGCAGGCGAACACCTTTAAAACGAAAAAATATTTACGTCATTCATTTGGAAATGTGCTTTTTTATTAGGAAATTAATATTCAGCCGTACACCGGAATGTAATGCGAAAATATTGCGCGTTTTTTATTCGGTATAACAGTTTCCAGGATTCCCTAACAATGGTTTCAATTTTTAAACAATGTATTCAGGGTTGGGTTGATTGTTGACGGCCGATTATCTACTCGAGGAATATAGGCCCTAGGGGAAGTGCCCTTCGTGGGGGTCTTTCTAAGGGAACCTAACCCGTATTTACGCATGGAAAATCCAAGGCTTCGAAGAGAACCACGAAAACTCCGAAACAGTTAGGCCGACGTGCGCGGTTGGGTTCGAACCCAGCACCTCCCGTCTACCAGCTTCGTGAGCAGAACCTCTCAGCGACTGGTGGGGCCAATGTATTCGGTTTTACTTTATTTTACATTTCTAAAAACTCACACTGGCGAACTACTTTAAAACCGAAAAATTTTTACACCTTTCATTTGAAAATGTGCTTATGACCAAGCCGGAAATCGAACCCGGCGCCCGGGAATAGATCTCCTGTGCTCTACCACTAAGCCACAAGGACGATGGCATCTCTCACTTATAAAAGTCGGTAAGGTTACAACCACAACACTAGATGGAAAAGACTTCATGAGCACACAATCTAGTGGCGAAACATGAGTGGCAAATGAACGCAGCATCGGTGAATATACATTTTTAATTAATTTTTTAACTACTTTTCAGCAGTGAAATTACGCTTCATATTATTGAATATTAAATAAGTGAATAGTCACATTGCTAACAAGTCGTAAACAGATTTATATAAGTGACAGATGCCAAGCTGGGCACCGTCCTTGTGGCTTAGTGGTAGAGCCCTGGAGCTCCAGGGGCCCGGGATCGATTCCCGTTTTGAACAATTTCACTAAGTTGGTTTACGATTTGTTAGCAATGTGATTATTCATGTATTTAATATTCAATGGTTTCATTGTTTAAACAATATTCGCTTTTACTTTATTTTACATTTCTAAAAACTCGCACTGGCGAACTACTTTAAAACCGAAAAATTTTTACATAAATCCTTTGAAAATGTGCTTATATCTTAGAAAATATATTTTCAGCCGTGCCCCGGAATTTATTTCGAAAATATCGCATATTTTGTATTCGGTATATCAGTTTCTAGGATTTCCTAACAATGATTTCATTGTTTAAACAATGTATTCGGTTTTACTTTATTTTACATTTCTAAAAACTCACACAGGTGAACTACTTTAAAACCGAAAATTTTTTACGTCATTCATTTGGAAATGTGCTTTTTTATTAGGAAATTAATTTTCAGCCGTGCACCGGAATTTAATTCGAAAATATTGCGTGTTTTGTATTCGCTGTATCAGTTTAGAGGATTTCCTAACAATGGATTCATTGTTTAAACAATGTATTCAGTTTTACTTTATTTTACATTTCTAAAAATTCTGGCAGGCGATCACCTTTAAAACGAAAAAATATTTACGTCATTCATTTGGAAATGTGCTTTTTTATTAGGAAATTAATTTTAATCCGTGCACCGGAATGGTTTGGTTTGGTTTGTGTTTATGACGGCCGATTATCAACACGTGGGATATAGGCCCTGGGGGGAGTGCCCTTCGTGGGGGTCTTTCTAAGGGAACCTAACCCGTATTTACGCATGGAAATCCACGGTTTCGAAGAAAACCACGAAAACTCCGAAACGGTTAGGCCGACGGGCGCGATTGGGTTCGAACCCAGCACCTCCCGTCTACCAGCTTCGAGAGCAGAACCTCTCGGCCGCTGGTGGGGCTGCACCGGAATGTAATGCGAAAATATTGCGAGATTTGAATTCGGTATATCATTTTCCAAGATATCCTAACAATGGTTTCATTGTTTAAACAATGTCTTCGGTTTTACCTTATATTACATTTCTAAAAACTCACACTGGAAAACTACTTTAAATCCGAAAAATGTTTACTTCATTCATTTGTAAATAGGCTTTTTTATAAGGAAATTCATTTTCAGCCGTGCACCGGAATTTAATGCGAAAATATATCGTGTTTTGTATTGGGTATATCAGTTTCCAGGATTCCCAAACAATGGTTTCATTGTTTAAACAATGCATTCGGTTTTGCTTCATTTTACATTTCTAAAAATTCACACAGGCGAACAACATTAACACCAGAAATTTTTACTTCATTCCTTTCTAAATGGGCTTTTTTATTAGGAAATTAATTTTCAGCCGTGCACCGGAATTTAATTCGAAAATATTGCGTGTTTTGTATTCGGTATATCAGTTTCAAGGCTTTCCTAACAATGGTCTCATTGTTTAAACAATGCATTCAGTTTTACTTTATTTTACGTTTCCAAAAATTCACACAGGCGAACAACTTTAAAACCGAGAAATTTTTACGTCTTTCATTTGGAAATGTGCTTATTTATTAGAAAATTAATTTTCAGCCGTGCACCGGAATTTAATTCGAAAATATTGCGTGTTTTGTATTCGGTATATCAGTTTCCAGGATTTCCAAACAATGGTTTCATTGTTTAAACAATGTATTCGGTTTTACTTTATTTTACATTTCTAAAAACTCACACTGGCGAACTACTTTAAAACCGAAAAATTTTTACATCATTCCTTTGAAAATGTGCTTATTTCTTAGAAAATTAATTTTCAGCCGTGCACCGGGATGTAATGCGAAAATATCGCATATTTTGTATTCGATATATCAGTTTCGAATATTTCCTAACAATGGTTTCATTGTTTAAACAATGTATTCGGTTTTACATTATTTAACATTTCTAAAAACTCACACAGGTGAACTACTTTAAAACCGAAAATTTTTTGCGTCATTCATTTGAAAATGTGCTTTTTTATTAAGAAATTAATTTTCAGCCGAGCACCGGAATTTAATTAGAAAATATTGCGAGTTTTGAATTCGGTATATCATTTTCCGAGTTTTCCTAACAATGGTTTCATTGTTTAAACAATGTCTTCGGTTTTACCTTATATTATATTTCTAAAAACTCACACTGGCAAACTACTTTAAATCCGAAAAATTTTTACTTCATTCATTTGTAAATAGGCTTTTTTATTAGGAAATTAATTTTCAGCCGTGCACCGGAATTTAATTCGAAAATATTGCGTGTTTTGTATTCGGTATATCAGTTTCAAGGATTTCCTAACAATGGTTTCATTGTTTAAACAATGTATTCGGTTTTACCTTATTTTACATTTCTAAAAACTCACACTGGCGAACTACTTTAAAACCGAAAAAAATTTACACCATTCATTTGAAAGTGTGCTTATGTCCAAGCCGGGAATCAAACCCGGTCCCCTGGAATAGATCTCCAGTGCTCTACCACTAAGCCACAAGGACGATGGCATCTCTCACTTATAAAATTCGGTAAGGTTGCAACCACAGCACTAGATGGAAAAGATTTCATGAGTACACAATCTAGTGGCGAAACATGAGTAGCAAATGAACGCAGCATCGGTGAATATACATTTTTAATTAATTTTTTAACTACTTTTCAGCAGTGAAATTACGCTTCATATTATTGAATATTAAATAAGTGAATAGTCACATTGCTAACAAGTCGTAAACAGACTTATATAAGTGACAGATGCCAAGCTGGGCACCGTCCTTGTGGCTTAGTGGTAGAGCCCTGGAGCTCCAGGGGCCCGGGATCGATTCCCGTCTTGAACAATTTCACTAAGTTGGTTTACGATTTGTTAGCAATGTGATTATTCACGTATTTAATATTCAATGGTTTCATTGTTTAAACAATATTCGCTTTTACTTTATTTTACATTTCTAAAAACTCACACATGGCGAACTACTTTAAAACCGAAAAATTTTTACATAAATCCTTTGAAAATGTGCTTATATCTTAGAAAATATATTTTCAGCCGTGCCCCGGAATTTATTTCGAAAATATCGCATATTTTGTATTCGGTATATCAGTTTCTAGGATTTCCTAACAATGATTTCATTGTTTAAACAATGTATTCGGTTTTACTTTATTTTACATTTCTAAAAACTCACACAGGTGAACTACTTTAAAACCGAAAATTTTTTACGTCATTCATTTGGAAATGTGCTTTTTTATTAGGAAATTAATTTTCAGCCGTGCACCGGAATGTAATGCGAAAATATTGCGAGTTTTGAATTCGGTATATCATTTTCCAAGATATCCTAACAATGGTTTCATTGTTTAAACAATGTCTTCGGTTTTACCTTATATTACATTTCTAAAAACTCTCACTGGAAAACTACTTTAAATCCGAAAAATTTTTACTTCATTCATTTGTAAATAGCCTTTTTTATAAGGAAATTCATTTTCAGCCGTGCACCGGAATATAATGCGAAAATATATCGTGTTTTGTATTGGGTATATCAGTTTCCAGGATTCCCAAACAATGGTTTCATTGTTTAAACAATGTATTCGGTTTTACTTTATTTTACATTTCTAAAAACTCACACTGGCGAACTACTTTAAAACCGAAAAATTTTTACATCATTCCTTTGAAAATGTGCTTATTTCTTAGAAAATTAATTTTCAGCCGTGCACCGGGATGTAATGCGAAAATATCGCATATTTTGTATTCGATATATCAGTTTCGAATATTTCCTAACAATGGTTTCATTGTTTAAACAATGTATTCGGTTTTACATTATTTAACATTTCTAAAAACTCACACAGGTGAACTACTTTAAAACCGAAAATTTTTTGCGTCATTCATTTGAAAATGTGCTTTTTTATTAGGAAATTAATTTTCAGCCGAGCACCGGAATTTAATTAGAAAATATTGCGAGTTTTGAATTCGGTATATCAGTTTCAAGGATTTCCTAACAATGGTTTCATTGTTTAAACAATGTATTCGGTTTTACCTTATTTTACATTTCTAAAAACTCACACTGGCGAACTACTTTAAAACCGAAAAAAATTTACACCATTCATTTGAAAGTGTGCTTATGTCCAAGCCGGGAATCAAACCCGGTCCCCTGGAATAGATCTCCAGTGCTCTACCACTAAGCCACAAGGACGATGGCATCTCTCACTTATAAAATTCGGTAAGGTTGCAACCACAGCACTAGATGGAAAAGATTTCATGAGTACACAATCTAGTGGCGAAACATGAGTAGCAAATGAACGCAGCATCGGTGAATATACATTTTTAATTAATTTTTTAACTACTTTTCAGCAGTGAAATTACGCTTCATATTATTGAATATTAAATAAGTGAATTGTCACATTGCTAACAAGTCGTAAACAGACTTATATAAGTGACAGATGCCAAGCTGGGCACCGTCCTTGTGGCTTAGTGGTAGACCCCTGGAGCTCCAGGGGCCCGGGATCGATTCCCGTCTTGGACAATTTCAATAAGTTGGTTTACGATTTGTTAGCAATGTTCACGTATTTAATATTCAATGGTTTTATTGTTTAAACAATATTCGCTTTTACTTTATTTTACATTTCTAAAAACTCACACTGGCGACCTACTTTAAAACCGAAAAATTTTTACATAAATCCTTTGAAAATGTGCTTATATCTTAGAAAATATATTTTCAGCCGTGCCCCGGAAATTATTTCGAAAATATCGAATATTTTGTATTCGGTATATCAGTTTCTAGGATTTCCTAACAATGATTTCATTGTTTAAACAATGTATTCGGTTTTACTTTATTTTACATTTCTAAAAACTCACACAGGTGAACTACTTTAAAACCGAAAATTTTTTACGTCATTCATTTGGAAATGTGCTTTTTTATTAGGAAATTAATTTTCAGCCGTGCACCGGAATGTAATGCGAAAATATTGCGAGTTTTGAATTCGGTATATCATTTTCCAAGATATCCTAACAATGGTTTCATTGTTTAAACAATGTCTTCGGTTTTACCTTATATTACATTTCTAAAAACTCACACTGGAAAACTACTTTAAATCCGAAAAATTTTTACTTCATTCATTTGTAAATAGGCTTTTTTATAAGGAAATTCATTTTCAGCCGTGCACCGGAATATAATGCGAAAATATATCGTGTTTTGTATTGGGTATATCAGTTTCCAGGATTCCCAAACAATGGTTTCATTGTTTAAACAATGCATTCGGTATTGCTTCATTTTACGTTTCTAAAAATTCACACAGGTGAACAACTTTAAACCCAGAAATTTTTACTTCATTCATTTCTAAATGGGCTTTTTTATTAGGAAATTAATTTTCAGCCGTGCACCGGAATTTAATTCGAAAATATTGCGTGTTTTGTATTCGCTATATCAGTTTAGAGGATTTCCTAACAATGGATTCATTGTTTAAACAATGTATTCAGTTTTACTTTATTTTACATTTCTAAAAATTCTGGCAGGCGATCACCTTTAAAACGAAAAAATATTTACGTCATTCATTTGGAAATGTGCTTTTTTATTAGGAAAATTAATTTTCATCCGTGCACCGGAATGGTTTGGTTTGGTTTGTGTTTATGACGGCCGATTATCAACACGTGGGATATAGGCCCTGGGGGGAGTGCCCTTCGTGGGGGTCCTTCTAAGGGAACCTAACCCGTATTTACGCATGGGAATCCACGGTTTCGACGAAAACCACGAAAATTCCGAAACGGTTAGGCCGACGGGCGCGATTGGGTTCGAACCCAGCACCTCCCGTCTACCAGCTTCGAGAGCAGAACCTCTCGGCCACTGGTGGGGCTGCACCGGAATGTAATGCGAAAATATTGCGAGATTTGAATTCGGTATATCATTTTCCAAGATATCCTAACAATGGTTTCATTGTTTAAACAATGTCTTCGGTTTTACCTTATATTACATTTCTAAAAACTCACACTGGAAAACTACTTTAAATCCGAAAAATGTTTACTTCATTCATTTGTAAATAGGCTTTTTTATAAGGAAATTCATTTTCAGCCGTGCACCGGAATTTAATGCGAAAATATATCGTATTTTGTATTGGTTATATCAGTTTCCAGGATTCCCAAACAATGGTTTCATTGTTTAAACAATGCATTCGGTTTTGCTTCATTTTACATTTCTAAAAATTCACACAGGCGAACAACTTTAACACCAGAAATTTTTACTTCATTCATTTCTAAATGGGCTTTTTTATTAGGAAATTAATTTTCAGCCGTACACCGGAATTTAATTCGAAAATATTGCGTGTTTTGTATTCGGTATATCAGTTTCAAGGCTTTCCTAACAATGGTCTCATTGTTTAAACAATGCATTCAGTTTTACTTTATTTTAAGTTTCCAAAAATTCACACAGGCGAACAACTTTAAATCCGTGAAATTTTTACGTCTTTCATTTGGAAATGTGCTTATTTATTAGAAAATTAATTTTCAGCCGTGCACCGGAATTTAATTCGAAAATATTGCGTGTTTTGTATTCGGTATATCAGTTTCGAATATTTCCTAACAATGGTTTCATTGTTTAAACAATGTATTCGGTTTTACTTTATTTTACATTTCTAAAAACTCACACTGGCGAACTACTTTAAAACCGAAAAATTTTTACATCATTCCTTTGAAAATGTGCTTTTTTATTAAGAAATTAATTTTCAGCCGTGCACCGGAATTTAATTCGAAAATATTGCGAGTTTTGAATTCGGTATATCATTTTCCGAGTTTTCCTAACAATGGTTTCATTGTTTAAACAATGTCTTCGGTTTTACCTTATATTACATTTCTAAAAACTCACACTGGCAAACTACTTTAAATCCGAAAAATTTTTACTTCATTCATTTGTAAATAGGCTTTTTTATTAGGAAATTAATTTTCAGCCGTGCACCGGAATTTAATTCGAAAATATTGCGTGTTTTGTATTCGGTAATCAGTTTCAAGGATTTCCTAACAATGGTTTCATTGTTTAAACAATGTATTCGGTTTTACCTTATTTTACATTTCTAAAAACTCACACTGGCGAACTACTTTAAAACCGAAAAAAATTACACCATTCATTTGAAAGTGTGCTTATGTCCAAGCCGGGAATCAAACCCGGTCCCCTGGAATAGATCTCCAGTGCTCTAGCACTAAGCCACAAGGACGATGGCATCTCTCACTTATAAAATTCGGTAAGGTTGCAACCACAGCACTAGATGGAAAAGATTTCATGAGTAAACAATCTAGTGGCGAAACATGAGTAGCAAATGAACGCAGCATCGGTGAATATACATTTTTAATTAATTTTTTAACTACTTTTCAGCAGTGAAATTACGCTTCAAATTATTGAATATTAAATACGTGAATAGTCACATTGCTAACAAGTCGTAAACAGACTTATATTAGTGACAGATGCCTAGCTGGGCACCGTCCTTGTGGCTTAGTGGTAGAGCCCTGGAGCTCCAGGGGCCCGGGATCGATTCCCGTCTTGGACAATTTCACTAAGTTGGTTTACGATTTGTCAGCAATGTGATTATTCACGTATTTAATTTAATATTCAATGGTTTCATTGTTTAAACAGTATTCGCTTTTACTTTATTTTACATTTCTAAAAACTCACACTGGCGAACTACTTTAAAACCGAAAAATTTTTACATAATTCCTTTGAAAATGTGCTTATTTCTTAGAAAATATATTTTCAGCCGTGCCCCGGAATTTATATCGAAAATTTCGCATATTTTGTATTCGGTATATCAGTTTCTAGGATTTCCTAACAATGGTTTCATTGTTTAAACAATGTATTCGGTTTTACTTTTTTTAACATTTCTAAAAACTCACACAGGTGATCTACTTTAAAACCGAAATTTTTTTACGTCATTCATTTGGAAATGTGCTTTTTTTTATTAGGGAATTAATTTTCAGCCGTGCACCGGAATGTAATGCGAAAATATTGCGAGTTTTGAATTCGGTATATCATTTTCCAAGATATCCTAACAATGGTTTCATCGTTTAACACTAGAACGCCCGCTACCATTTCCCCCCTAGAACGCCCGCGGGAGTTGCTTCGACTCCTGTCTGTTTCAAAACAGAAAAAATAAACGAAACGCATAGAAATGAATAGAAGAATGTAAATATAATATTTATATTTGAATTTAAGATTCATATATATATTTTACAATTGAAAGAACAATATTTATATACGCGTTTTTAAGAAATTGGAAAATATTTTCAAAGGAAATACTCACAGGATCGTTTAAAATTTTCAATCTGAAATACAGTTTTTGCAAGTGTAGTCAGTTTTGGCCAAGCATTTTCCACAAACCATTTTCTTGCATGTTATGCAATCATTGAAAGTCATGTTGCCTTTACATAGTTTTACTTCGCATTTTCTTCTCTTTAGGGATTTTGTTTCAGATGATGTATCAGCGAGTCTTTTTCTTGTTGGTTTATTTTTAGCAGATGTATAATTTTGACGCAATTCATCTGCTAATAACTGAATAAATGCTTGTCTGCTTATTTTTGTTTCTCCGGTAACTTCTTTATAAATGATCCAGGCATTTATTGCTGCTAAATGTACGAGATTGTAAAAAGTATGCACAGGCCATCTTCGGGAGGGTGCCTTCACTGAATATTTCCTAGCCATTTGATCAATAACGTCAACACCACACTTAGTTTCATTATAAAATCTAACAGTTTCCGGGGTTTCTTTTCGTTGTTTTCAATATCAATGAATGGGTGGAGAGTGCTAAGAATAATAACATTTTCTTTCTCTTTCCTTGATACACGGTTAGAGTAGTACCGGTTTCTTCGTGTTTAGAAATTTTGTTTCGTATAATTTATCTTTCGAATCTTTCAAAGTTTTTGGAATTTCTCTCCTAGTTTTTCTAATAGTGCCTACTAAACTAGTACTTTTCTTTTTCAGTTGTTCAGCCAAACGCAGTGACGTGAAATATTTATCAACCGTGACGTTAATGCCTTTGTTTAGAAATGGTTGCATCAATCGCATAACTACATATTCTGATAAAGTTTGATCTGAAGGCCGATCTTCACATTTGCCTAAATAAGCGAACGCATTCAGTAAGTACTTTGTTCGAAGGTCTACTGCAAGCCAAAATTTTTGTCCGTATTTATCCGGTTTTGAAGGTATGAATTGCGTAAAAGGACAACGCGTTTTGCTTGGAAATAACTGTTCATCTATTGTTATATTTTCACCAGGCTTGAAACAGGCAATACAGTTTTCAGTGAATCTATTCCATATATCAGATATCATTCCAAATTTATCTGTTTTTAAACGTATAGATCTGCAAATCGAATCTCAAAAAGCGTAAAATTTCACAAAACCTATTTCTTCCCATAGTTTCAGTGCAAAAATTCAAACCCCATGAGTTTGACCACAAAGAATGAATATCAATTCCATTTGCACCACATGCACCTCGGGCATACGAAATTCCAATAAAGGCATACAGCTCGTCTAACGTAACTGTCCAGTTACCGGTTTCAAGAACACGTCTTGCCTCTGTTTCTGTGCATCTTTGTATTTGTTCCAGCATTTTTTCATCTACAAATAACAGCCATGCACTCAAAACGCTTTCAGATTTCACGAATTTCTTGGCATAAATAGTTGGTCCAGTTGACTGACATACGATATTTTGCTTCGGATATCTTCCAGAAATTTTCTTATTTGCACAAATTTTCCATTGTGTGCCATCTGGAGCGACATGAATTCCATCTCTTTCAGATGCAATAATTAGCGCATCTTCATTTCTATCGGTATCTGATGAAGAATCATTTTCAATACTAATTTCTTGAATTTCGTTTTCATTTTCTGATAACTCACCACCATCAGATTCATTATCTGAAAGCTCTCGTAATAGAGCAGTTATTTCGTCCGGTGTTAGAAATTTTTTCCGTGACATTATGTTTTATTTCTAAAAAAAGGATAAACGGAGATGCTTAGCTATTATGAAACACAAGACTGATAAAAATTAAAACAATTCAATTGGAATGATACAAAGAATTTCGCAAGCAGTACGCAATCATTTCAGCAGCTGCATGGAATTAACCATTTTTCTCAACAAAAGGGGTGTAGAGAAAAAAGAAACAAAAACATTTACTTTCCTGATAACAGATAAAAATATTATGAATCCCAAGGTCATGTTACGCAAAAATAATGAAAGTATTTTACAAATCCTACTTTGGAGTCGATTCGACTCCGTTGGGCGTTCTAGGGGTAATGCCTCATTATCAATGTATTAAATGTGCAAATAATTTATAAATTTCAGAATAAATAGAGATTATAAAAATAATAAAAGTCAAGAAAGCGGCGGTGAAAAAAATCAAAATTTCTCAGAGATATGGGCGTTTTAGGGGCATTTGGAGTCCAAACGACTCCATCGGGCGTTCTAGTGTTAAACAATGTCTTCGGTTTTACCTTATATTACATTTCTAAAAACTCACACTGGAAAACTATTTTAAATCCGAAAAATTTTTACTTCATTCATTTGTAAATAGGCTTTTTTATAAGGAAATTCATTTTCAGCCGTGCACTGTAAAAAAAATTCCGCAACGTTCCTGGGAAAAAATGGGCAGCTGAGTTGCCCATTATTTCTAAGAAACATTTCTTGAAAATGACTGGAACTTTACTGTATATGTTAAAAACTTTCTACAGAAATGCCTGTAAGTTTCCTGCGAAATACCAGGAATATTTCTGTTGACAGCAAAACATTACTGACATATTCAAGGCTGGAGTAGCACAGTTGAAGTTTGTTTCAACAGAGCGAAAAATGTCCAGACCAGGGATCGAACCTGAATACTTGGCGTGCCGTGCCGATGCCTTACCTGTTAGGCTATCCGGACCGATACCTAGCTGACATAATTCACTCTGGATGTTCGTTCCCTTCATTATGACATTACTGACATTTCACAGCATGCGGGATCCGCAGACGATTTTTACATTTCCAGTTGACAATTTTCGCTTTATTATCATTATTTGTTAGAATGAAAAAATATTTTGAAATTGACATCAAAATTATTACTTATAATTTACGCGAAAAAATAAATTTTCAGTTAAATTCAATAAAGTAAATATATATGTCATATATTGTTTCTGAACTTTGCTTAAAATATAAAAATATATAAATGTAAATAACAATTAGAAAAAAAAATCTATACATAAAATATTTTGGATTTTCGTTAGTAATTATGTTAGTTTACAAGTTAGATAAAATACATATAAATTTTCATGAAAAAAAAAAAAAACCTAAACGTAATTGTATATTTTTTCCGAAAAAAAAAAAAAATTCAAATTTGCAGCAAATCAAAGTGTCAAATATATGTCAAATTTAAATCAAATTGTAATAAAGTGTTAAAATATAAAATTAATTAAAAAAGAAAAAAAAGTCAAGAGGTAGCATCGAACTCGGGCCGTACGGGTGGCGTGCGAGCTTTCTGCGTCCACACCACGAAAGACACGTTGAGAGCTGCAAACTAATGGGTATTTGAAACGTATGCTAAAACTCGGCATCTAATTTCTGAAAATATAAGGCCCATTTGAAGAAATCCTTTCACAAGAATAATTAGAGATAAGATCTCTAAAACATACTTTAAATTAATCAAAATCGGTGAGAATAATATTTGATTGTCCACTGGTTAATGGAGATCCAAATAATAGGTGCATTTTTTTTTTTTTTTTTTTTACACAGTCTGCTCGTTAAAGATTCCACAGACAAGTACGAGAGATAATCTCTTAGTGATGTCACAGAGGTATTGTATTTTCATGTGAATTGTCCTGACAATATAGTCGTAAAGGATTATGCCGTCTATTGATTTATTTGCATTCCATATTGATTTTTTTACATTCATTTAAGGAATTCGTTTTCGACACTCGCGCGCGAGCAACGGATTATAGAAAAAAAAAAATAATAATAATAAATGGCGGCCGCAGCGTTTTGCTGTTTCCAACTTTTGTTCAGGAACGTTTCAGATAAGAAAACCAGAATTTCACAGGAAAGAGCTAAATTATTCTGAAAACCTGATAAAAGGCGAAACGTTCTTGGATTTTACATGGAACGTTACCATTTTTTTTTTACAGTGTGCACCGGAATTTAATGCGAAAATATATCGTGTTTTGTATTGGGTATATCAGTTTCCAGGATTCCCAAACAATGGTTTCATTGTTTAAACAATGCATTCGGTTTTGCTTCATTTTACATTTCTAAAAATTCACACAGGCGAACAACTTTAAAACCAGAAATTTTTACTTCATTCATTTCTAAATGGGCTTTTTTATTAGGAAATTAATTTTCAGCCGTGCACCGGAATTTAATTCGAAAATATTGCGTGTTTTGTATTCGATATATCAGTTTCAAGGCTTTAATAACAATGGTCTCATTGTTTAAACAATGCATTCAGTTTTACTTTATTTTACATTCCTAAAACTTAACACAGGCGAACAACTTTAAACCCGAGAAATTTTTACGTCTTTCATTTGGAAATGTGATTATTTATTAGAAAATTAATTTTCAGCCGTGCACCGGAATTTAATTCGAAAATATTGCGTGTTTTGTATTCGGTATATCAGTTTCGAGGATTTCCAAACAATGGTTTCATTGTTTAAACAATGTATTCGGTTTTACTTTATTTTACATTTCTAAAAACTCAAAGTGGCGAACTACTTTAAAACCGAAAAATTTTTACATCATTCATTTGAAAATGTGCTTATTTCTTAGAAAATTAATTTTCAGCCGTGCACCGGAATGTAATGCGAAAATATCGCATATTTTGTATTCGGTATATCAGATTCCAGGATTCCCAAACAATGGTTTCATTGTTTAAACAATGCATTCGGTTTTGCTTCATTTTACATTTCTAAAAATTCACACAGGCGAACAACTTTAAAACCAGAAATTTTTACTTCATTCATTTCTAAATGGGCTTTTTTATTAGGAAATTAATTTTCAGCCGTGCACCGGAATTTAATTCGAAAATATTGCGTGTTTTGTATTCGGTATATCAGTTTCAAGGCTTTCCTAACAATGGTCTCATTGTTTAAACAATGCATTCAGTTTTACGTTATTTTACATTCCTAAAACTTAACACAGGTTTTAACCGAAATCTTTAAAACCGAAAATTTTTTACGTCATTCATTTGGAAATGTGCTTTTTAGTTAGGAAATTAATTTTCAGCCGTGCACCGGAATGTAATGCGAAAATATTGCGAGTTTTGAATTCGGTATATCATTTTCCAAGATTTCCTAACAATGGTTTCATTGTTTAAACAATGTCTTCGGTTTTACCTTATATTACATTTCTAAAAACTCACACTGGCAAACTACTTTAAATCCGAAAAATTTTTACTTCATTCATTTGTAAATAGGCTTTTTTATTAGGAAATTAATTTTCAGCCGTGCACCGGAATTTAATGCGAAAATATATCGTGTTTTGTTTTGGGTATATCCGTTTCCAGGATTCCCTAACAATGGTTTCATTGTTTAAACAATGTATTCGGTTTTGCTTCATTTTACATTTCTAAAAATTCACGCAGGCGAACACTTTTAAAACGAAAATATATTTACGTCATTCATTTGGAAATGTGCTTTTTTATTAGGAAATTAATTTTCAGCCGTGCACCGGAATTTAATTCGAAAAGATTGCGTGTTTTGTATTCGGTATATCAGTTTCAAGGATTTCCAAACAGTGGTTTCATTGTTTAAAACATGTCTTCGGTTTTACTTTGTTTAATATTTCTAAAATCTCACACAGGCGAACTAATTTAAAACCGAAAAATTTCAACATCATTCCTTTGAAAATGTGCTTATTTCTTAGAAAATATTTTTTCAGCCGTGCCCCGGAATTTATTTCGAAAATATCGCATATTTTGTATTCGGTATATCAGTTTCTAGGATTTCCTAACAATGGTTTCATTGTTTAAACAATGTGTTCGGTTTTACTTTATTTTACATTTCTAAAAATTCACACAGGCGAACACCTTCAAAACGAAAAATATTTACGTCATTCATTTGGAAATGTGCTTTTAAATTAGGAAATTAATTTTCAGCCGTACACCGGAATGTAATGCGAAAATATTGCGTGTTTTTTATTCGGTATATCAGTTTCCAGGATTCCCTAACAATGGTTTCAATTTTTAAACAATGTATTCGGGGTTGAGTTGATTGTTGACGGCCGATTATCTACTCGAGGGATATAGGCCCTGGGGGAAGTGCCCTTCGTGGGGGTCTTTCAAAGGGAACCTAACCCGTATATACGCATGGAAAATCCAAGGCTTCGAAGAAAACCACGAAAACTCCGAAACAGTTAGGCCGACGTGCGCGGTTGGGTTCGAACCCAGCACCTCCCGTCTACCAGCTTCGAGAGCAGAACCTCTCAGCGACTGGTGGGGCCAATGTATTCGGTTTTACTTTATTTTACATTTCTAAAAACTCACACTGGCGAACTACTTTAAAACCGAAAAATTTTTACACCATTCATTTGAAAATGTGCTCATGTCCAAGCCGGGAATCGAACCCGGTGCCCTGGAATAGATCTCCAGTGCTCTACCACTAAGCCACAAGGACGATGGCATCTCTCACTTATAAAAGTCGGTAAGGTTGCAACCACAGCACTAGATGGAAAAGACTTCATGAGCACACAATCTAGTGGCGAAACATGAGTGGCAAATGAACCCAGCATCGGTGAATATACATTTTTAGTTAATTTTTTAGCTACATTTCCGCAGTGAAATTACGCTTCAAATTATTGAATATTAGATACGTGAATAGTCACATTGCTTACAAGTCGTAAACAGACTTATATTAGTGACAGATGCCCAGCTGGGCAGCGTCCTTGTGGATTAGTGGTAGAGCCCTGGAGCTCCAGGGGCCCGGGATCGATTCCCGTCTTGGACAATTTCACTAAGTTGGTTTACGATTTGTTAGAAATGTTCACGTATTTAATATTCAATGGTTTCATTGTTTAAACAATATTCGCTTTTACCTTATTTTACATTTCTAAAAACTCACACTGGCGAACTACTTTAAAACCGAAAAAGTTTTACATAATTCCTTTGAAAATGTGCTTATTTCTTAGAAAATATATTTTCAGCCGTGCCCCGGAATTTATTTCGAAAATATCGCATATTTTGTATTCGGTATATCAGTTTCTAGGATTTCCTAACAATGGTTTTATTTTAAACAATGTATTCGGTTTTACTTTATTTTACATTTCTAAAAACTCACACAGGTGAACTACTTTAAAACCGAAAATTTTTTACGTCATTCATTTGGAAATGTGCTTTTTTATAAAGAAATTAATTTTCAGCCGTGCACCGGAATGTAATGCGAAAATATTGCGAGTTTTGAATTCGGTATGTCATTTTCCAAGATATCCTAACAATGGTTTCATTGTTTAAACAATATCTTCGGTTTTACCTTATATTACATTTCTAAAAACTCACACTGGAAAACTACTTTAAATCCGAAAAATTTTTACTTCATTCATTTGTAAATAGGCTTTTTTATAAGGAAATTCATTTTCAGCCGTGCACCGGAATATAATGCGAAAATATATCGTGTTTTGTATTGTGTATATCAGTTTCCAGGATTCCCAAACAATGATTTCATTGTTTAAACAATGCATTCGGTTTTATTTTATTTTACATTTCTAAAAACTCACACTGGCGAACTACTTTAAAACCGAAAAATTTTTACATCATTCCTTTGAAAATGTGCTTATTTCTTAGAAAATATATTTTCAGCCGTGCCCCGGAATTTATTTCGAAAATATCGCATATTTTGTATTCGGTATATCAGTTTCTAGGATTTCCTAACAATGGTTTTATTTTAAACAATGTATTCGGTTTTACTTTATTTTACATTTCTAAAAACTCACACAGGTGAAGTACTTTAAAACCGAAATTTTTTTACGTCATTCATTTGGAAATGTGCTTTTTTATTAGGAAATTAATTTTCAGCCGTGCACCGGAATGTAATGCGAAAATATTGCGAGTTTTGAATTCGGTATATCATTTTCCAAGATATCCTAACAATGGTTTCATTGTTTAAACAATGTCTTCGGTTTTACCTTATATTACATTTCTAAAAACTCACACTGGAAAACTACTTTAAATCCGAAAAATTTTTACTTCATTCATTTGTAAATAGGCTTTTTTATAAGGAAATTCATTTTCAGTAGTGCACCGGAATTTAATGCGAAAATATATCGTGTTTTGCATTGGGTATATCAGTTTCCAGGATTCCCAAACAATGGTTTCATTGTTTGAACATTGCATTCGGTTTTGCTTCATTTTACATTTCTAAAAATTCACACAGGCGAACAACTTTAAAACCAGAAATTTTTACTTCATTCATTTCTAAATGGGCTTTTTTATTAGGAAATTAATTTTCAGCCGTGCACCGGAATTTAATTCGAAAATATTGCGTGTTTTGTATTCGGTATATCAGTTTCAAGGCTTTCCTAACAATGGTTTCATTGTTTAAACAATGCATTCATTTTTAGTTTATTTTACATTTCCAAAAATTCACACAGGCGAACAACTTTAAAACCGAGAAATTTTTACGTCTTTCATTTGGAAATGTGCTTATTTATTGGAAAATTAATTTTCAGCCGTGCACCGGAATTTAATTCGAAAATATTGCGTGTTTTGTATTCGGTATATCCGTTTCCAGGATTTCCAAACAATGGTTTCATTGTTTAAACAATGTATTCGGTTTTATTTTATTTTACATTTCTAAAAACTCACACTGGCGAACTACTTTAAAACCGAAAAATTTTTACTTCATTCCTTTGAAAATGTGCTTATTTCTTAGAAAATATATTTTCAGCCGTGCCCCGGAATTTATTTCGAAAATATCGCATATTCTGTATTCGGTATATCAGTTTCTAGGATTTCCTAACAATGGTTTCATTGTTTAAACAATGTATTCGGTTTTACTTTATTTTACATTTCTAAAAACTCACACAGGTGAAGTACTTTAAAACCGAAATTTTTTTACGTCATTCATTTGGAAATGTGCTTTTTTATTAGGAAATTAATTTTCAGCCGTGCACCGGAATGTAATGCGAAAATATTGCGAGTTTTGAATTCGGTATATCATTTTCCAAGATATCGTAACAATGGTTTCATTGTTTAAACAATGTCTTCGGTTTTACCTTATATTACATTTCTAAAAACTCACACTGGAAAACTACTTTAAATCCGAAAAATTTTTACTTCATTCATTGGTAAATAGGCTTTTTTTATAAGGAAATTCATTTTCAGCCGTGCACCGGAATATAATGCGAAAATATATCGTGTTTTGTATTGGGTATATCAGTTTCCAGGATTCCCAAACAATGGTTTCATTGTTTAAACAATGCATTCGGTTTTGCTTCATTTTACATTTCTAAAAATTCACACAGGCGAACAACTTTAAACCCAGAAATTTTTACATCATTCATTTCTAAATGGTCTTTTTTATTAGGAAATTAATTTTCAGCGTGCACCGGAATTTAATTCGAAAATATTGCGTGTTTTGTATTCGCTATATCAGTTTAGAGGATTTCCTAACAATGGATTCATTGTTTAAACAATGTATTCAGTTTTACTTTATTTTACATTTCTAAAAACTCACACTGGCGAACTACTTTAAAACCGAAAAAATTTTACACCATTCATTTGAAAATGTGCTTATGTCCAAGCGAGGAATTAAACCCGGTCCCCTGGAATAGATCTCCAGTGTCTACCACTAAGCCACAAGAAAGATGGCATCTCTCACTTATAAAATTCGGTAAGGTTGCAACCACAGCACTAGATGGAAAAGATTTCATGAGTACACAATCTAGTGGCGAAACATGAGTAGCAAATGAACACAGCATCGGTGAATATACATTTTTAGTTAATTTTTTAACTACTTTTCAGCAGTGAAATTACGCTTCATATTATTGAATATTAAATAAGTGAATAGTCACATTGCTAACAAGTCGTAAACAGACTTATATAAGTGACAGATTCCAACCTGGGCACCGTCCTTGTGGCTTAGTGGTAGAGCCCTGGAGCTCCAGGGGACCGGGATCGATTCCCGTCTTGAACAATTTCACTAAGTTGGTTTACGATTTGTTAGCAATGTGATTATTCATTATTTAATATTCAATGGTTTTATTGTTTAAACAATATTCGCTTTTACTTTATTTTACATTTCTAAAAACTCACACTGGTGAACTACTTTAAAACCGAAAATTTTTTACATAATTCCTTTGAAAATGTGCTTATTTCTTAGAAAATATATTTTCAGCCGTGCCCCGGAATTTATTTCGAAAATATCGCATATTTTGTATTCGGTATATCAGTTTCTAGGATTTCCTAACAATGGTTTCATTGTTTAAAATATGTATTCGGTTTTACTTTATTTTACATTTCTAAAAACTCACACAGGTGAAGTACTTTAAAACCGAAATTTTTTTACGTCATTCATTTGGAAATGTGCTTTTTTATTAGGAAATTAATTTTCAGCCGTGCACCGGAATGTAATGCGAAAATATTGCGAGTTTTGAATTCGGTATATCATTTTCCAAGATATCCTAACAATGGTTTCATTGTTTAAACAATGTCTTCGGTTTTACCTTATATTACATTTCTAAAAACTCACACTGGAAAACTACTTTAAATCCGAAAAATTTTTACTTCATTCATTTGTAAATAGGCTTTTTTATAAGGAAATTCATTTTCAGCCGTGCACCAGAATATAATGCGAAAATATATCGTGTTTTGTATTGGGTATATCAGTTTCCAGGATTCCCAAACAATGGTTTCATTGTTTAAACAATGCATTCGGTTTTGCTTCATTTTACATTTCTAAAAATTCACACAGGCGAACAATTTTAAACCCAGAAATTTTTACTTCATTCCTTTCTAAATGGGCTTTTTTATTTGGAAATTAATTTTCAGCCGTGCACCGGAATTTAATTCGAAAATATTGCGTGTTTTGTATTCGCTATATCAGTTTAGAGGATTTCCTAACAATGGATTCATTGTTTAAACAATGTAATCAGTTTTACTTTATTTTACATTTCTAAAAATTCTGGCAGGCGATCACCTTTAAAACGAAAAAATATTTACGTCATTCATTTGGAAATGTGCTTTTTTATTAGGAAATTAATTTTCAGCCGTGCACCCGAATGTAATGCGAAAATATTGCGAGTTTTGAATTCGATATATCATTTTCCAAGATATCCTAACAATGGTTTCATTGTTTAAACAATGTCTTCGGTTTTACCTTATATTACATTTCTAAAAACTCACACCGGAAAACTACTTTAAATCCGAAAAATTTTTACTTCATTCATTTGTAAATGGGCTTTTTTATAAAGAAATTCATTTTCAGCCGTGCACCGGAATTTAATGCGAAAATATATCGTGTTTTGTATTGGGTATATCAGTTTCCAGGATTCCCAAACAATGGTTTCATTGTTTAAACAATGCATTCGGTTTTGCTTCATTTTACATTTCTAAAAATTCACACAGGCGAACAACTTTAAAACCAGAAATTTTTACTTCATTCATTTCTAAATGGGCTTTTTTATTAGGAAATTAATTTTCAGCCGTGCACCGGAATTTAATTCGAAAATATTGCGTGTTTTGTATTCGGTATATCAGTTTCAAGGCCTTCCTAACAATAGTCTCATTGTTTAAACAATGCATTCAGTTTCACTTTCTTTTACATTTCCAAAAATTCACACAGGCGAACAACTTTAAAACCGAGAAATTTTTACGTCTTTCATTTGGAAATGTGCTTATTTATTATTAAATTAATTTTCAGCCGTGCACCGGAATTTAATTCGAAAATATTGCGTGTTTTGTATTCGGTATATCAGTTTCCAGGATTTCCTAACAATGGTTTCATTGTTTAAACAATGTATTCGGTTTTACTTTATTTAACACTTCTAAAAACTCACACAGGTGAACTACTTTAAAACCGAAAATTTTTTACGTCATTCATTTGGAAATGTGCTTTTTTATTAGGAAATTAATTTTCAGCCGTGCACCGGAATTTCATTCGAAAATATTGCGTGTTTTGTATTCGGTATATCAGTTTAGAGGATTGCCTAACAATGGATTCATTGTTTAAACAATGTATTCAGTTTTACTTTATTTTACATTTCTAAAAATTCTGGCAGGCGATCACCTTTAAAACGAAAAAATATTTACGTCATTCATTTGGAAATGTGCTTTTTTATTAGGAAATTAATTTTCCGCCGTGCACCGGAATGTAATGCGAAAATATTGCGAGTTTTGTATTCGGTATATCAGTTTCCAAGATTTCCTAACAATGGTTTCATTGTTTAAACAATGTATTCGGTTTTACTTTATTTAACACTTCTAAAAACTCACACCGGAAAACTACTTTAAATCCGAAAAATTTTTACTTCATTCATTTGTAAATGGGCTTTTTTATAAAGAAATTCATTTTCAGCCGTGCACCGGAATTTAATGCGAAAATATATCGTGTTTTGTATTGGGTATATCAGTTTCCAGGATTCCCAAACAATGGTTTCATTGTTTAAACAATGCATTCGGTTTTGCTTCATTTTACATTTCTAAAAATTCACACAGGCGAACAACTTTAAAACCAGAAATTTTTACTTCATTCATTTCTAAATGGGCTTTTTTATTAGGAAATTAATTTTCAGCCGTGCACCGGAATTTAATTCGAAAATATTGCGTGTTTTGTATTCGGTATATCAGTTTCAAGGCTTTCCTAACAATGGTCTCATTGTTTAAACAATGCATTCAGTTTTACTTTATTTTACATTTCCAAAAATTCACACAGGCGAACAACTTTAAAACCGAGAAATTTTTACGTCTTTCATTTGGAAATGTGCTTATTTATTATTAAATTAATTTTCAGCCGTGCACTGGAATTTAATTCGAAAATATTGCGTGTTTTGTATTCGGTATATCAGTTTCCAAGATTTCCTAACAATGGTTTCATTGTTTAAACAATGTATTCGGTTTTACTTTATTTAACACTTCTAAAAACTCAAACAGGTGAACTACTTTAAAACCGGAAATTTTTTACGTCATTCATTTGGAAATGTGCTTTTTTATTAGGAAATTATTTTTCAGCCGTGCACCGGAATTTAATTCGAAAATATTGCGTGTTTTGTATTCGGTATATCAGTTTAGAGGATTTCCTAACAATGGATTCATTGTTTAAACAATGTTTTCAGTTTTACTTTATTTTACATTTCTAAAAATTCTGGCAGGCGATCACCTTTAAAACGAAAAAATATTTACGTCATTCATTTGGAAATGTGCTTTTTTATTAGGAAATTAATTTTCAGCCGTGCACCGGAAAGTAATGCGAAAATATTGCGAGTTTTTAATTCGATATATCATTTTCCAAGATATCATAACAATGGTTTCATTGTTTAAACAATGTCTTCGGTTTTACCTTATATTACATTTCTAAAAACTCACACCGGAAAACTACTTTAAATCCGAAAAATTTTTACTTCATTCATTTGTAAATGGGCTTTTTTATAAAGAAATTCATTTTCAGCCGTGCACCGGAATTTAATGCGAAAATATATCGTCTTTTGTATTGGGTATATCAGTTTCCAGGATTCCCAAACAATGGTTTCATTGTTTAAACAATGCATTCGGTTTTGCTTCATTTTACATTTCTAAAAATTCACACAGGCGAACAACTTTGAAACCAGAAATTTTTACTTCATTCATTTCTAAATGGGCTTTTTTATTAGGAAATTAATTTTCAGCCGTGCACCGGAATGTAATGCGAAAATATTGCGAGTTTTGAATTCGATATATCATTTTCCAAGATATCCTAACAATGGTTTCATTGTTTAAACAATGTATTCGGTTTTACTTTATTTAACACTTCTAAAAACTCACACAGGTGATCTACTTTAAAACCGAAAATGTTTTACGTCATTCATTTGGAAATGTGCTTTTTTATTAGGAAATTAATTTTCAACCGTGCACCGGAATTTAATTTGCAAATATTGCGTGTTTTGTATTCGGTATATCAGTTTAGAGGATTTCCTAACAATGGATTCATTGTTTAAACAATGTATTCAGTTTTACTTTATTTTTCATTTCTAAAAATTCACGCAGGCGAACATCTTTAAAACGAAAAAATATTTACGTCATTAATTTGGAAATGTGCTTTTTTATTAGGAAATTATTTTTCAGCCGTTCATCGGAATGTAATGCGAAATTATTGCGAGTTTTGAATTCGGTATATCATTTTCCAAGATTTCCTAACAATGGTTTCATTGTTTAAACAATGTCTTCGGTTTTACCTTATATTAATTTTCTAAAAATTCACACTGGCGAACTACTTTAAATACGAAAACTTTTTACATCATTCATTTGTAAATAGGCTTTTTTATTAGGAAATTAATTTTCAGCCGTGCACCGGAATTTAATTCGAAAATATTGCGTGTTTTGTATTCGGTATATCAGTTTCAAGGATTTCCTAACAATGGTTTCATTGTTTAAACAATGTATTCGGTTTTACTTTATTTTACATTTCTAAAAACTCACACTGGCGAACTACTTTAAAACCGAAAAAATTTAACACCATTCATTTGAAAATGTGCTTATGTCCAAGCCGGGAATCGAACCCGGTCCCCTGGAATTGATCTCCAGTGCTCTACCACTAAGCCACAAGAAAGATGGCATCTCTCACTTATAAAATTCGGTAAGGTTGCAACCACAGAACTAGATGGAAAAGATTTCATGAGTACACAATCTAGTGGCGAAACATGAGTAGCAAATGAACGCAGCATCGGTGAATATACATTTTTAATTAATTTTTTAACTACTTTTCAGCAGTGAAATTACGCTTCATATTATTGAATATTAAATAAGTGAATAGTCACATTGCTAACAAGTCGTAAACAGACTTATATATGTTACAGATGCCAAGCTGGGCAACGTCCTTGTGGCTTAGTCGTAGAGCACTGGAGGTCCAGGGGTCGGGGATCGATTCCCGTCTTCGACATTTTTCACTAAGTTGGTTTACGATTTGTTAGCAATGTGATTATTCACGTATTTATTATTCAATGGTTTCATTGTTTATACAATATTCGGTTTTACTTTATTTTGCATTTCAAAAAACTGACACAGGTGTACTACTTTAAAACCGAAAAATTTTTACTTCATTCATTTGTAAATATGCGTTTTTATTAGGAAATTAATTTTCAGCCGTTCACCGGAATTTAATGCGAAAATATATCGTGTTTTGTATTGTATATATCAGTTTCCAGGATTCCATAACAATGGTTTCATTGTTTAAACAATGCATTCGGTTTTTCTTTATTTTACATTTCTAAAAATTCACATTTGAGAACAAATTTAAAACCGAAAAATTTTTACGTCACACATTTTTTGCACATTCATTTGGAAATGTGCTTTTTTATTAGGAAATTAATTTTCAGCCCTGCACCGGAATTTAATTCGAAAATATTGTGTGTTTTGTATTCGGTATATCATTTTCCAAGATATCCTAACAATGGTTTCATTGTTTAAACAATGTCTTCGGTTTTACCTTATATTACATTTCTAAAAACTCACACTGGAAAACTACTTTAAATCCGAAAATTTTTTACTTCATTCATTTGTAAATAGGCTTTTTTATAAGGAAATTCATTTTCAGCCGTGCACCGGAATATAATGCGAAAATATATCGTGTTTTGTATTGGGTATATCAGTTTCCAGGATTCCCAAACAATGGTTTCATTGTTTAAACAATGCATTCGGTTTTGCTTCATTTTACATTTCTAAAAATTCACACAGGCAAACAACTTTAAACCCAGATATTTTTACTTCATTCATTTCTAAATGGGCTTTTTTATTAGGAAATTAATTTTCAGCCGTGCACCGGAATTTAATTCGAAAATATTGCGTGTTTTGTATTCGCTATATCAGTTTAGAGGATTTCCTAACAATGGATTCATTGTTTAAACAATGTATTCAGTTTTACTTTATTTTACATTTCTAAAAATTCTGGCAGGCGATCACCTTTAAAACGAAAAAATATTTACGTCATTCATTTGGAAATGTGCTTTTTTATTAGGAAATTAATTTTCAGCCGTGCACCGGAATGTAATGCGAAAATATTGCGAGATTTGAATTCGGTATATCATTTTCCAAGATATCCTAACAATGGTTTCATTGTTTAAACAATGTCTTCGGTTTTACCTTATATTACATTTCAAAAAACTCACACTGGAAAGCTACTTTAAATCCGAAAAATTTTTACTTCATTCATTTGTAAATAGGCTTTTTTATAAAGAAATTCATTTTCAGCCGTGCACCGGAATTTAATTCGAAAATATTGCGTGTTTTGTATTCGGTATATCAGTTTCAAGGCTTTCCTAACAATGGTCTCATTGTTTAAACAATGCATTCAGTTTTACTTTATTTTACATTTCCAAAAATTCACACTGGCGAACAACTTTAAAACCGAAATATTTTTACGTCATTCATTTGGAAATGTGCTTTTTTATTAGGAAATTAATTTTCAGCCGTGCACCGGAATTTAATTCGAAAATATTGTGTGTTTTGTATTCGGTATATCAATTTCCAGGTTTCCCTAACAATGGTTTCATTGTTTAAACCATGTATTCGGGTTTTCTTCATTTTACATTTCTAAAAATTCACACAGGCGAACAACTTTAAAACCAAGAAATTTCTACGTCATTCATTTGGAAATGTGCTTATTTATTAGAAAATTAATTTTCAGCCGTGCACCGGAATTTAATTCGAAAAGATTGCGTGATTTGTATTCGGTATATCAGTTTCAAGGATTTCCAAACAATGGTTTCATTGTTTAAAATATGTCTTCGGTTTTACTTTGTTTAATATTTCTAAAAACTCACACAGGCGAACTAATTTAAAACCGAAAAATTTCTACATCATTCCTTTGAAAATGTGCTTATTTCTTAGAAAATATATTTTCAGCCGTGCCCCGGAATTTATTTCGAAAATATCGCATATTTTGTATTCGGTATATCAGTTTTTAGGATTTCCTAACAATGGTTTCATTGTTTAAACAATGTATTCGGTTTTACTTTATTTTACATTTCTAAAAACTCACACAGGTGAACTACTTTAAAACCGAAAATTTTTTACGTCATTCATTTGGAAATGTGCTTTTTTATTAGGAAATAATTTTCAGCCGTGCACCGGAATGTAATGCGAAAATATTGTGAGTTTTGAATTCGGTATATCATTTTCCAAGATTTCCTAACAATGGATTCATTGTTTAAACAATGTCTTCGGTTTTACCTTATATTACATTTCTAAAAACTCACACATGCAAATTACTTTAAATCCGAAAAATTTTTACTTCATTCATTTGTAAATAGGCTTTTTTATTAGGAAATTAATTTTCAGCCGTGCACCGGAATTTAATGCGAAAATATATCGTGTTTTGTATTGGGTATATCAGTTTCCAAGATTCCCTAACAATAATTTCATTGTTTAAACAATGTATTCGGTTTTTTTTCATTTTACATTTCTAAAAATTCACGCAGGCGAACACCTTTAAAACGAAAAAATATTTACGTCATTCATTTGGAAATGTCCTTTTTTATTAGGAAATCAATTTTCAGCCGTGCACCGGAATTTAATTCGAAAAGATTGCGTGTTTTGTATTCGGTATATCAGTTTCAAGGATTTCCAAACAATGGTTTCATTGTTTAAAATATGTCTTCGGTTTTACTTTGTTTAATATTTCTAAAAACTCACACAGGCGAACTAATTTAAAACCGAAAAATTTCAACATCATTCCTTTGAAAATGTGCTTATTTCTTAGAAAATATATTTTCAGCCGTGCCCCGGAATTTATTTCGAAAATATCGCATATTTTGTATTCGGTATATCAGTTTCTAGGATTTCCTAACAATAGTTTCATTGTTTAAACAATGTATTCGGTTTTACTTTATTTTATATTTCTAAAAATTCACACAGGCGAACACCTTTAAAACGAAAAAATATTTACGTCATTCATTTGGAAATGTGCTTTTTAATTAGGAAATTAATTTTCAGCCGTACACCGGAATGTAATGCGAAAATATTGCGTGTTTTTTATTCGGTATATCAGTTTCCAGGATTCCCTAACAATGGTTTCAATTTTTAAACAATGTATTCGGGGTTGGGTTGATTGTTGACGGCCGATTATCTACTCGAGGGATATAGGCCCTGCCGGAAGTGCCCTTCGTGGGGGTCTTTCAAAGGGAACCTAACCCGTATATACGCATGGAAAATCCAAGGCTTCGAAGAAAACCACGAAAACTCCGAAACAGTTAGGCCGACGTGCGCGGTTGGGTTCGAACCCAGCACCTCCCGTCTACCAGCTTCGAGAGCAGAACCTCTCAGCGACTGGTGGGGCCAATGTATTCGGTTTTACTTTATTTTACATTTCTAAAAACTCACACTGGCGAACTACTTTAAAACCGAAAAATTTTTACACCATTCATTTGAAAATGTGCTTATGTCCAAGCCGGGAATCGAACCCGGTGCCCTGGAATAGATCTCCAGTGCTCTACCACTAAGCCACAAGGACGATGGAATCTCTCACTTATAAAAGTCGGTAAGGTTGCAACCACAGCACTAGATGGAAAAGACTTCATGAGCACACAATCTAGTGGCGAAACATGAGTGGCAAATGAACCCATCATCGGTGAATATACATTTTTAGTTAATTTTTCAGCTACATTTCAGCAGTGAAATTACGCTTCAAATTATTGAATATTAAATACGTGAATAGTCACATTGCTAACAAGTCGTAAACAGACTTATATTAGTCCCAGCAAACACAGATTTGTCAAAAACCTCACGAACTGATGTTAGAATTATCATTCTTGTTAGGTATATCGATTTTCATATAACAATGCGACATGCTTTTAATGGCAAAACAAAGTTGTATCGCATACGTGTTGCCAAAAGAGCAATAGACAGGCGATAGCCTTTTGCGAAGCAGCAATCGTGTCAAATCTTGTTATCCAATAACTATTCGACACATGATAGTTGTTTGACCACCACTAAAGTATGAATTGCATTATATTAGTTCCAGACCATGGATACGATAATTTTTTAACGCGTCATCAATTTCGTATTATTTTCCTGGCATTCACTCGTCTTTCACTTTACCGAAATGGAAAATGGCAACGCTAAGGTAAAAATTCCTTCAATGGCGACGGCGAGAGGACTCGGCGTCTCCATGTTTCTTGACAACGTGAATGTGCGTATCGAAGCCAAACGCTGATTCAACATAATGCAAGGTAATATTTTTTTGTACTATTTATCATTTTACAAAATTTTTAAAACGTGTGCGCAAAGCGGGCTCTATGTCAAGCACACATGTCATATGTTTGTTGTTGCGAAAAGCGGATTCATTGACTAGTCCGTACCGTTTTTGTCTGGGTAAATTATGTTTTAGGAAGTATTAAATACATCTACATGAATTTATAAAGCGTATTTATGATTTATGAAAAGAAAATAATTATTAAGGATTGCTTGTACTTGTTTTTTTTTTTTTTTTTTTTTGTCTTTTACATCGATATTTTCAAATGGTACGTAGTAATGTTTACATTTTTGCCGTGGCATATACGAGTATATCTGTACTTTACTTTTTATCTCAGCAATAATTATTGTTTAATCAGTAAAAAAAAAAAACTTGCTTAATTGTTTTCTATTTCTTCCTAAATGAAATTTTGTGATTTGTTTACTATATCTGTAGCAATGCATGAATTTTTAAAAACATCTTACATGTAATATTCGTAGGTTAGATCAAAACATTTCATAAGAATATCTTTTAAAATTTTTGAAGTTCGGAAATTTACTGCAAACAAAATTCAGTATTCTCCAAAAAACATTTTATAGCATATTTTTATAAAGAAAAAGTATTTGCATATTCATATTTTTATGGGCAAAATGTAATAAAATAGTTAAATTGAAGGATATTTTTTTATTTATTTATAGCTGCGTAATAAACCAAAAGTAGATCTTGATGGGAAAATAATTCCTCTGCTGTGACCTTTTCAGAAAATTTGCTTTGAATTGCAGATTTTTTTTTTTTTTTTTTTTAAACTCTGAATCGCCTGTCTTTCTAGCATGGATATCATGCTTTATTATTTTTTTAACCAAAATAATTACTCTTTAATTAATATTAATTTTTAAATTAAATGGCAATTATTTTAAACTATTGTTTTTAATTCATATCGTAAACTTAATACTATAATATACATAATTTTATTAAACATTAGTTTTCAGAAAGTTTTTGACTCAATATTTAAGTGCACAGAAAGTTTTTGGTTGTCTTGTTGTGTCATAAACTAAGTCTTAAAATTTTTCAACTATTCTGTGAATTTTTTTTAAATTGACAATATCGGAATTTCTTTTTTTCTCATAAATGCATGTTAAAATTATTTTCCCATCAAGATCCACTTTTGGTTTATTGCACAGCTATAAATAAATAAAAAAATATCCTTCAATTTAGCTATTTTATTACATTTTGCCCATAAAAATATAAATATGCAAATATTTTTTTTTCTTTATAAAAATATGCTATAAAATGTTTTTTGGAGAATTCTGAATTTTGTTTCCAGTAAATTTCAGAACTTCAAAAATTTTAAAAGATATTCTTATGAAATCTGTTTTGATCTAACCTGCGAATATTACATCTAAGATGTTTTTAAAAAGGTCATACATTGCTACAGATAAGTAAACAAATCACAAGATCGCAAAATTTCATTTAGGTAAAAATGGAAAGCAATTAAGCAAGTTATTTTTTTTTTACTGATTAAACAATAATTATTGCTGAGATAAAAAGTAAAGTACAGATATACTCATATATGCCACTGGCAAAAATGTAAACACTACTACGTACCATTTGAAAATATCGATGTAAATGACAAAAAAAAAAAAAAAAAAAAAAAAAAAAAAAACAAGTACAACCAACCCTTAATAATTATTTTCTTTTCATAAATCATACTTTATAAATTCATGTAGATGTATTTAAATACTTCCTAAAACATATTTTTGTTGTTGCTCGTCGAGTTAACTGTTTTCTGGTTGGGTGGATTTCAGGCTGAGTGTATAAATTCCTGCAAGTTTGGTTCAGTTTAACAGGATTTTTCAAAAGTTAGTCCAGTGTACTATTTCACATTAAAAACAATAGTTATAATAATAATCATAGATGTTTGGGAACAGATGTCATAAGTTCCCCCCGGCCGCCATCTTGGAATTATCTTGGCGTGAAAACCCTTTTTCCGCCAAGTAGTAAATGTCGCCAAGTACCGGTTTATACGCATGTTTGGCTTAACGAAAATAAAATGTAAATAATAAACAAAATTCGCTAAAATGGCAACCAGTAATCCTTGTATGTGCGCTTCGCGCACATTTTCCGAAAAAAAAAACATCACTGCATTCAACACTTCTCGAGGTGTAGCATTCTCAAAATTCAGCAGTTTTCGCTTTCTAGCAATCTCATAATATAAAAACTTTTAAAGCAAAAATACACATAAAAAACAAAATTCGCTAAAATGGCAACCAGTAATCGTTGTATATGCGCTTCGCGCACATTTTCCGAAAAAAAAAACATCGCCGAATTCAGCATTTCTCGGATATAGCATTCTCAAAATTCAGCAGTTTTCGCTTTCTAGCAATCTCAAAATATAAAAAACTTTTAAAGCAAAAATACACATAAAAAACAAAATTCGCTAAAATGGCAACCAGCAATCGTTGTATGCGCGCTTCGCGCACATTTTCCGAAAAAAAAACATCGCCGAATTCAGCATTTCTCGGGATATAGAATTCTCAAAATTCAGCAATTCTCGCTTTCTAGCAATCACAAAATGTAAAAAACTCAAAAGCAGTAAAATACATAAAATTATCAACATACCTTAACAAACATCTGCTTTCTTGAAAGATCCAGCTCGAAATATTATCGCCGACATTTTCCTAAATAGGCTTATCAATACGTATTCACAAACTATAAACAAATCTTCTTTTCTTGTCAAAATTTCCTCATATTTCCTAATTATTTCAACAACAGCGTTTAAACGGACTACAGAAAACATAGTTAATCAAATACATTCAATATATTTCACATAAAAATAAAAAGGCAGAACTATACAATACGATATCAAAATACATTCACAATATTCCAACATTAACTTCTCGGTTGCCAGAACGACACGTCACAAAAACACGTCACACGACATTCAACATATCGAGATTGCCATATCCATAACCACCGTCAACACGCCAACAAAAAATCGCCAAACATTTCAAAACAACAACGGCGTAGGGAACATACGGCATCTAAGCCGATGTTTGTATGTGTGCTGTCTTCTAAACGGATCACCATGTTTCGTCTGCTACCCTTTCATGAAATGCGTGTATTTTCCAAAATAATTTGACAAAATTTGTGTTTTTTTGTGGTACTTTGTCTAATATTGTGATCTTTCGCAGTCCTTTGATAAAATCAGTGGGGGTTTTTTTTTTCGTGACCCTTCGATGACATTAGTGTTTCCTTTCCATTTTTTGTTTTGCTGTCATTGGACGAAATTATAATTATACCCAGGAGTGTAAAAATACCGGACACCAGGTCGCCCGGGCGACTAAATTTTTGACACTGCGCCTAGATATGTCTTAGGAAATGAAAAATAATTCATATTTATAAGCTTGATTATTTATGGATTTTTTTTTCTTTTTGTTCCATGCACAAAGAAAAAAAAAATAAATGAAGTTCTCTTTCACTGAACTGGACTTATTAAAATTATTATTAAATCACTTCCAGAAATATTTTGTCACATTGAATGTTGATTTGGAAACAACTGAAAGTATTGCTCTTGACGAATGGTACGAGTTTAAGGTACTATGCAAAGACATGAAATTTAGTGAGCTTTTGATCAAATCAATGAAAAAGGATTCTAAATTTCCAATTTTATCAAAGTTACTGCAAATTGTATCTGTAATACCTGTGGCAACTGCATCCTGAGAGCGAGGATTCAGCACAATGAATTTGATCAAGAACAAGTTTTGCTCTACTTTGACATCACAAAATTTAAATGATTTATTATTAATAAATTTAAATGGACCTTCTGTAGAAGCATTTGATCCTACAAAAGCAGTTGAATGCTGGTACTTTACATCAAAAACAACAAGACACATTAGCAGTCATAAACATCATAAAAATTTAAAAGCAAAATAGGACAAACAATAAGTTAACAGTATTGATTTATGGCATATATTATAGCCCTTGAAGTGAATTACATATTTGTACTTTTGAGGTGTTTAAAGAAGTTTTTAATGATTATTATTTGCATTTTACATCAGCACTTCCAATTTTTTTTATATCAATATTTATAATTTTATGTAACATTACTTTTTTATACAAGAAAAATTTATGTCATGTGCCCAGTAGCAGAAACAGTGCAGCACGGAAGCGGGCACTGCAGATTATTTTAAGCCTTGCAGATTAATCCACCAACTTAAAAATAAATTCTGGGCTTAAAAAATAGCTGAAATTTGCTTTAAGTCTCTAGATTTATGGTATTTGTTGTATCCTTATATTATATATATTCTTTATAAATGGAAATTTTGCTTACTTTAAGTGTTTCTGTTATTTCTTAAAATAGCAGGCTTATTGGGTCGCAGATAAATTTTTGTTTGCTGCAGACTGACACAGAAAATTCTGCTTCTGGGGTCATGTGTCAGATATATTTAATTAAAAAGAGTAACTTGTATGTACTATTATTAACTTATACTGTAATTTCATTTTACAAATTTGTTATCGATAGTAACTGGCTCCGAGGTTTTTGAGCTGGCTCCTAGATTTTCAAAAAAATTTTACACCCCTGATTACACCTATAATAATAATAATAGATTTTTGCGTGTGTACTGTTTTCTAAAGTAGTGTTGTCTTTAAGCCGCTTTAGCAGGGCACACCGCTTGGCAGACCTTATTTCTGTTTTGCATTTGGCGGCTCTTTAAAACCCTTCCGATGCACCCGTCTGCCCTTTTCAACACTTCCTATGCACCCTTTGGCAATTCAATTGATCCCAGGGAAATATTGCAAATTCTAGGGGTCTCTAAACAAACCAGTTCAAAATATTTTTTGTGAACAAGGTACAAATGTGCCCTTTTTTAGGGTTTCGTTCATCTGACGAAATCCGAACATCCGTTCGTTCATCCTGCGATTCTTTCTTGATGTTTTGAATAAATTTGCGGGGGTTTTGTGATTTTTTGACGAAATTTGCAGGGTTTTTCGCGTTCCTTTGACGACATTCTCGGTTATTTCGCACCTTTGGCGAAATTCGCGGTTATTTCGCGATCTTTTGACAAAACTCGCGGTTATTTCGTGATCTTTTGACGAAATTCGCGGTTGTTTTGCGATCTTCGAAATTTGTGGTTGTTTCGGGATCTTTTGGCGAAATTTGTGTTATTTCGCGTCTTTTGACAAAATTTGCATTCATCTTGCGATCTTTTGACGAAACTTGCGGTTCTTTCGCGATATTTCGACGAAATTCGCGTTGTTCGATATTTCGACGAAATTTACGGTTTCGTGATATTTTGACGCAATTTGCGGTTGTTCACGGGATCTTTTGACGAAGTTTGTGTTCATTTCTCGATCTTTTGACAAAATTTGCGTTCATCTTGCGATCTTTTGACGAAATTTGCTGTTCTTTCGCCTTTTTTTAGACGAAACTTGAGTTTCTTTCACAATCTTTTGACGAAACTTGAGGTTCTTTCGCGATCTTTTGACGAAACTTGACGTTCTTTCGCGATCTTTTGACGAAACTTGGGGTTCTTTTGCGATCTTTTTATGAAATTTGCGTTTTTTTGCAATCTTTTTTGCGAAATTCGCTTTTTTCCGTAATTCTTGGACAAAATTCACGGTATTTTTATATCCGAATTTTCAGATTGATGAACAATTTTTTTTTTTTAATATTCGGAACCGAATGCTTTAAATTTTCGGAAAATTCAGAACAGAATCACCCCTGATATACGGTACATATTTTTCTGAAATCGATTTTGTAAACGTCGCAGTAAAAGTACGATTTTGTAAAAGTCGTCAAAAAATTACTTGCAGTGAATTTTTTCTATCTCAGGGAATTTTGGAATTCGTTGTTAAAATCGAAATCAATTGTATATATTTCTGCAATATTTCCCCAGGTGATTAAAATTTCCCCCCGATCCTAGATCGCCGGATCGGACATATTCTGCACCCCTGCGTCACAGAGCCCGTTCTCAGAAACTATATATATTGGAGACTTGAAATTTTGCATACTTATAGCTGAACACCTCGCATCAAATGACAAATCCTAAAATTTTGAAAAAGTCTTATATTTAACCCTTTGGGCTCCAACTTGTGTATTTTAATCTTTTTGTTCTAACTGAGCCCCTAATTAAGTTGAAGACTTGAAATTTTGCATACTGATAGCTAAACAACGCACATCAAACGACAAATCATAAAATTTTGAAAGTCTTATATTTAACCTTCTGGGCTCTAACTTGTGTATTTTAAGCTTTTTTTTTTCTAACTGAGCCCCTATTTTTTAGAAAAGTGTTCCCTTTTTGAAAAATGTATCCTTTTTTTAGAATATAGCTCCCTTTTTGAAAAATTATCACCCGGCCGCCCTTTTTTTCTAGAGTCAACAATATCTAAAGAGGCCACCATATTTTTTTATGACCCTTTGACGGAATTTGCATTTCTTCCATGGTGCTTTGACGAAATTCGCGTTTTTTTCCCGTTATACTTTGACGAAATTAGTGTTTTTTCTGCTGCCCTTTGACAAAATTTACTTTTTCCCCCCCCCCGATCCTTTAATGAAATTCAGGTTTTTTTCGCTATCATTTGATGAAATTCACATTTCTTTTGCGATCCTTCGATCAAATTCGCATTTCTTTTGCGACACTTTGATGAAATTTGCATTTCTTTCCGGTCCCTTTGACAAAATTCGCAATTTTTCACGATCTTTTGAGGAAATTCACGTTTTTTCTGCGATCCTTTGAAGAAATTCGCGTTTTTTCTGCAGCCCTTTGCTGAAATTCTCATTTTTCCACGATCTTTTGACGAAATTTGATTTTTTTCTGCGAACGATTGACGAAATTCATTTTTTCGGCGACTATTTGTCAGAATTTTTTTTTTGTGTGTGTCTTTACTTTTCTGACTGAAGAAAATTTTAAATTTTCTGAACCGAATGCAGGAGCCACGCTAACCATTCGCCAACTCGCCAAATGCGAATACATTGTGAAATTTGCGAGGAAAAAATTATGGCGAAAAAGCTGGCGAATGATTTTTTGGGATCTCTTTTGTTATGTAATCATGTTTTGGAACATAAATGAATTTCCGTTTTTAGCGCGAGTTCGCGTACGGCCGTATTTCCAGTCTATATTCCTCCTCTTCTTCTCAGCCGGCCAATTAGAGGTGATTCTGTTCCGATTTTTCTGAAAATTTAAGGAATTAATATCCGAAATTTAAAAAATAGTCTGTTGTCAATCCGAAAATTCGGACATAAAAAATAGCGTGATTTTCGACAAATGGTCACTGAAAAAAATTAATTTTGTCAATCGTTTGCAGAAAAATTGTGAATTTCGTCAAAGGATCACGGGAAAAGCACAAATTTCGTCGAAGAATCGCAGAAAAACGCAAATTTTTGTCATAAGATCGCGAAAAACCCGCAAGTTTCGTCAAAAGATCACAAAAAATTGCAAATTTCATCAAAAGATCGCGAATAAACACACAAATTTTGTCAAAAAATCGCAAAAAAAAACTCAAATTTCGTCAAAAGAGCAAAAAACCCTGCAAACTTTGTGAAAAAGATCGAAAACTTTCGTCAAAAGATCAAATATACTTTTGGCCAATAAGATAAATTTGGCTAATGATTTTCATATTTGGCTAATGTGTTGGCGAATAGTCTTAATTTCTTAGCGCGGTCCCTGGAGTAGATAAGTTGAATGTAATAATGCAATGAAAATTATAAAGAATCCTTGCAAACAGTAAAATATTAAAATAATTAAGTAAAATAATAAACTAAAATGATAAAAAGTAAGATAATTTTTAAAATTATTAAAAGTAAAAGTCAAATAATTAATAATGTATAATTAAATCTGCATAACAAAGATAAAGTACATTTTCCTTGAATTATTGAATGAAACTTGCCTCATAATGGTACCCTATTAATTCACATCAAAATCATAAAGTAAGGAAGTTTTATTTCAGGTTTAGCCCTTCTTAATAACCAAAAAATCTCAATATATAAAAAGATTGTGATTGCCAAATGTACCAGCAAAACCTTTATTTATTTATTTATTTATTTATTTTTTTTTGAAGGAATAAATTGTACTTCCTTCATTTAAAAAAAAAAAAAAAAAAAAAAAAAAAAAAAAAAAAAAGAGTTCAGTCATATTATAGAGAATTAATTACATATTAAAATAGAAACGGAATGATATAAAACAAAAAAAAAATCTGTAATTCTGCCTCAGCATCTGAACTGACAGTTTCATTGTTTACATCTGCAACGACGTGCAGATTTCAGGTGATTGCGGATTTTAGGGTTGTGGATTTGAGGGAGTCTACTGTACTATGGGAGGGTTGTTTACAGATTTTTTAATCCCATTTTTATTTTTTTTGGGGGGGGGTGCAATAGGTACCTGATGCAGGGTTGCTGGCTTTTAGCCAGGCCAAAAAAAGCCGGCCGGCTTTTTTTGGTTTTAACCACTTAAAAAAAGCCGGCTTTTATTAAAAAAAGCCGGCTTTTATTGAAAAGAGCCAGTTTTTATTTTTTAAAGTTGGTTTACAGTAAATTTGTTTTAAATTTGGATCAATTAATTTTTAATACACTTATAAATATTTTCTACTAAAAAAAATAATAGATTTCTATTAAATTTTATCAAATAAATAAGTCTTTATAACTTCTAGAAGACAACTGTGAACACATTATGTCTGAAAGAAAAATGTATATAAACATTGAAAAGGATATAAGTTAGGCTCCGAACTGGTGTTTTGAAATTCTATATTATATAATAGCTCCACATATACTACACATTTTAAAGATTATATTTAATTAAAACTGTTCTTAACTGCTCTGCTCAAGAAGCGCAAAATGTTTTGACACATTTACAAATTCATTTTTTAACGGAAAGATGTAAAATTCGAAAGCCTGACCATGGAAGCGATTTGGAATCGAACTGTTTCCATTTTTTGATCCATCAATTATCTATTGAGTTATAAAAAGATTTTGATCACGTGACAAACATGTTTCTTCACCCTTTTCTGAGTGGTTTCTTCTTTTGTGCGGAAATTTGGTTAAAAACGCTCACTTTGACACTATTTTCTGAAAAATCTATAACGTTTGCAATAAAACCCAGAAAAAACAGTGCAATTACATAGTTTCTGAACAACAACATCTGCTAGTTTCATGCATTTCTGGACAAAAATAAATTAAAACTTATGTCAGAAAGTTGCCCTTTTGGATTTAACAGCCTTAATGACAAAATGTAACACATCAAAATGGAAACGAGGAATTAGAAAAGATGTTTTATTTGAGGAGAGTGGTACATAAGTGTATAAAAAATAGAGCATTTAAACAAGAAAAAAAAAATTTCTCAAAATAAAATTTTGAAAAGCTTGTTGCTATGCATATTCATGCATATGCTATTCATGATGTTTTTAATAGTGAGAAACTGTGTTTTTATTAATATGACTATGTATAATTTTAAATGTTTGCTAGAAATAAAATAAGACTTGTATATTAATAGCTCTTAAAATTAAGTAATAAAACATATAACTAAGTAACCATTGTCCTCTTTAATTTTATAAAGCAGTAAAAATGAAAAAATTGG
Organism: Maratus speciosus; assembly: GCA_963932465.1. Lineage (NCBI taxonomy): Eukaryota > Metazoa > Arthropoda > Arachnida > Araneae > Salticidae > Maratus > Maratus speciosus. The sequence continues at coordinate 157,587 of CAWVRF010001488.1, read as the reverse complement.
CAGTTGGTATGGCCCTTTTAAAATTTAGCTGACATATTTGCAATTCTGAATACAAATCACTGGCAAAATCATCTAAGTTTTATTCCAGTATTAATGTCCTCATTATTGAGAAATTGGGTTACTTATTAAACTGTAAATCAATTAAATGTCATTAAAGCTAATTAAAAACACTTTAAAATGTGTAGTTTATAATTACAATGCTTTATTGTATAAAGGCCAATTATGGCCAAAAAAAGCCAATTTTGGCCAAAAAAAGCCGGTTAAAACCAATAAAAGCCACCGGCCTGGCTTTTTTTAATTTTAGCCGGCTTTTTTGCAACCCTGACCTGATGTCAACTTTTATTGTGAGTTTGTATTTTTTTTTATTTCGGTCATAGTTTTTTTTAGAATACTAGTTTCAAAAATAAAAGAATAGCAACATTAAAGATCAATCTCAATTATGCTAGGGGGGGGGGGGATAATTTTAAAATATTAAATTGAAAATATTTGAGAAGATTGCTCCCATAGGTTTAACGTTAGCTTGTAAGTTCGTGTGACTAGTGTAAATTCTTAAAAATCCAAAAATCGGGATTTCCTTCAGTAAAATATCTCTTGTGTGGAGAAAAAAAAAAAGTAATAATTTTAATTTTTGAGGATAAAGAGAGGCAGCTTTACTAGCAATGGCACTTGTGTGATATTTTTTCTATAGCCTTATAAATGATATATTCTTATAAAAAAGTTTTATTAAGTATTTTGCTTTGCATATTTTTCATCCCCTTTTTTAGTATACCCCACAGTCACTCTCCCCCCCCCCCCCCCAAAGGTGTAATCTGGATTAAAATTTTTTTCTCAACAATAGGAACGAGGTGGTATTTTTTAGTTGTTGCCTTAAAAATATTTCAGCAAAAAATAATTTGGGAAAATAAGAGGCACGAGCGGCTGTATGTACTAGAACATGGCGCCATGCGCAAGATTCTTTTCTGCACTTCTACAAATGCTATATTCTTAAAAAAAAAACAAAAAAAACCTCTTTACTATTTTATCTTGCATATATTTCATTCAGTCCTTTATTTTTTAGTGCCATTGGTTGGGCTGCCTGACTTTGCTTCCTTTAAGGCCGGATCTGTATGTAAAAATGTAAGTATAATAAAAAGCAATGTGGGCAGCATTTCCTGCATGTTATTAAAAAATATATAATTAAAATTTACTGCAATAAATCAAGTAAGTAAATTAATTTTATCTGTAATAAATATCTTAATATTATATTTAAATACCAGTATATAACACCCATAAAAATGACGGAATGCGATTGGTGTCTCATTTTCACAAACTTTATACAAACAAATATGAAGATTTTTTATGAAAAAGAAAAAACAGACAGTTATATAAAGGTATTTCAATTCCTTAATGGTGTCAACTCTTACTGTGTAATAAACCAAGTCTTAAAATTTTTCAAACGTTTTATCAAATACAGTGACCCGGAGCCGAACAATTTTTGATGCTCCAGCTCCGCTCCTAGAGAAAATACTCCGGCTCCAACTCGGCTCCGACTTCGCACTTTTGAGTTGCAGATTTTAATTTACACGTTTAATTTTTTGCTCACAAATATTTTCTATCTTCATTAAAGATCTGACAAAATGCATTTTACTTCTCATCAAACTTGAAATGTTTGTTCAGAAAATATGACATCTTTTATCTTTTGCTTTTAAAATAGAAAGTTTGGTGGAATTTTAAACACAAAAATCTTAAATTTCTTCTACACTTTTCAAACAGCCAAAATTGTACAACTACACATGTAAACAACAGGCGGCCATATGTTTTCAAATAGTGTGTGTCATTTAGTTCAAGTAGAAAGTAGAAGTAAAGTAGTGTTCCCATGTTTTGAGAAGGTTTCCTTCTCTAATAATAATAAAAACCTAAAAAAATGATATAATTAAAACACTGAATAATGATGTAATTAAAACACTGAATAATGATGTAATTAAAATATTTTAAGCCTAGAAATTTAAGACTGGGAAAAAAAAAGATTTAAAAGAATATTAAAAACTAAAGGAGCCCTGGAGCTGGGGAAAATTTAGAGCTCCAGCTCCAAGGAAAACACCGCTCCGTCTCCGGGCTCCAGCTCCGGGTCCCTGATCAAATATCTTGAAATTGGAGATAATATCAGAATTTGTACTTTAAGAATTCTTATTTTTCTTCGTCATAAATGCATGTAAAAAATTATAAATAAAACAACACTGAAAGTGTCATAAGCATTTATGTAAACAAAGTGTTTGTCAGTATCCAACATTATTCAAACACGAAATTAACTAAAGTCCAGTTTAAGAAATCTTTTAAAACTTTTACCTATTCACACTATAGGTTACTCAATGGTAGGGGTGGGGAATTTCTAGAAAATCTTACCAGCCAAGAATTTATTTCACCAGCCAGTAAAATGCACCGTACAGTTGAAAATTTTTATGACAAAATTTACGCAACTCAAAAATAGTTGCTTACTATTACTATAATGCATCTCATATATTTTTTCTGTAAAATTAAGAAATATAAACAAGAGATGAAAAGTTTAATATAAAATATAACTTAATACCATGTTTACATCACAGTAATTAGGAAAGTTGAAAAATATAGCTAACTACTAAGAAAAAGTTTTTGGCATATCTCTATAGTTTGCAATTTTCAAAGACTACCTAAAAATTCACTCGCCCTGTCAGAAAAATCACTCACCAGTTGCAAGTAAAATGATGCAAAAGTATGGCTCGGGCCGGGCTCGAGCCATACTTTTTTCTGAATGCTCGGGCCGGGACGGGCCTAACTTATTTTTTCTGTACAGAGCCGGGGCTGGTTTCATTCCTAGTCTTCACGGCCCAAAATTTTCAGTCCTAGTTTTGACCCAGCCCATATGAAAATCATTGTCTCAGCTTAGCCAGATCCATTGAAAGATCAGTTAAATTAGGTCTGGTCCAAAAATTCTTGCAAAAAATGCATACTTTTTTAAATTGCCATTATTCTGCACTTAAATATTAAAATTTATTCTTTTTAAAGAATAGTAGCAGGTGTAGTACTTGTCCTAAAATTCCTGAAATTTTGCAAGTTTTGTACTATAACACAAACAGTCATTATATTTCCGCAAATATATATATACACTTTTTTTTTTTTTTGCGCAATTCCACAAATCATTCTTTTTGAAAAAATCCACAAAATCTGTATTTCGGAATTAATAGGCTCATAAGAGAACCAGAAAATAATGCAATATTTTGTCATCTGATGATGAAAAACTCACAAATTTCATCAAGTAGTTGCAGAAAAAAAAAATCTGGAATTTGTCAATCGGACAGGAAAGAAAATTGCAAATTTCATTAATCGGTCATCGAAAAAAATTGCAATAGTCTTCAATTTATCTCTAAAGAAATGGGAAATGTAGTCGATCATTTGCTGAAACTCGCAGAGATGCCACTTTTCCAGTTTTTGACGAGATGCCACTTTTTTCGCTTTTTTATAAAATCGATCAGCGGTTTCCACGGAATCGTGAAAACAAAAAATTCACGTTGATGTGCGCTGCAGAACAAACTGACTGAGAATTTCATCAAACGATCCAGCAAAAGTTCGCTGAAAAAAATCACGAATTTCGGCAAGCGATCGGAGAAAAATGACACTAATTTCGACAAACGATTTGGAAAAAAGGAACACTAATTTTGGCAAACGATGACAGAAAAAATCTCTAATTTCAGCAAACGAAGTCGGGAAAGAAACATGAATCTCGGCAAATGATCACGGAAAAAAACGCGGATTTCGCAAATGATCGAAGAAAAGACTTTTTTCGGCAAACGATTGCAGAAAAAAATCTAGTTTCGGCAAATGATTGCAGAAATAAATTGTGAATTTCGACAAATGATTGAGGAAATAGTACACAAATTCGGCAAATGATCGAAGAAAAAAATGTTAATTTCTTCAAACGATCGCTGGAAAAAAAATCTAATTTTGGCAAACGATTGTGGGATAAAATCTTGTATTTCCGCAAACGATCGTGGGGGGAAAATCCCAAATTTTGGCAAAAGATTGCGAATTTCGTCAATTGATCCGGGGAAATAAATCTTGAATTTCAGAAAACGAATGCAGGGAAAAAAAACACATTGCGTCAAACGATCGCGAAAAAAAAATGCAAATTTCGGCAAACAATCGAAGAAAAAATCGATAATTTCGACGAACGATTGTGGAAAAAAGTAGTATGCCGGGAAAATGTGTCCTGAAATATCGATAAAAGTATGTCCTGAATTATCATACTACCCCTGATAGTAGATTTCTACGCTTTTTAAAATTTAGCTAAATTAAAATATAGTAAAACGTGTGAAAAGGAACCTGCCTATGACGGAACCCCATATTTAAACTGAAAAACATGTTGATCCATGCAAAATTAAAATACTAATACGTAAGAAAAGTATATATGATACATTTACACTTGCTAAGAAGGGAACTTGTCTATAACGCATTTTTTTTTTTCTGTTCTATGCAATTCCGTCTTACAAGATTTTACTGTATAGCATTTTTTAGATTTTTAGCATACATGGAATACATGTATGTTAATGCATGGAATATGGATTAACAATATTAATGATAACTGAAACATTTACGTACAAGAAATAGAGATTCGTTAAAAAAATTAATATCGCAGCTTGCGGCACTTCTATAAAAATGAAGATTATAAACATGAGAAAAAATAGTTAAGATAAATATATTTGGTCAGAGCTTCTTCGTACGAGACAAATTTTTAACCAAATTGACGTAAAAAGCAATTTTTTGTAAAAATTCATTCGGGCTGGGCTCGGGCCGAGATTTTAACTTTTTTTCCGGGCCGGGCCTGGAAATGTCAGCCCATGCAGACTTCTAGCCATTACGGCTGACGGCCGCAAGTATACACCGTATGATCACTTACGGTGATTTTTAAACATAAAACTATCCCTAAAGAATCTTTTCGAGTTAGCATAATTGTAAGAGGACAGGAAAACAGGTGGATGACGGATGAACACATGAAAGATTGGTCGGCTATGTGCTTTACGTCAGCCGTCGATGCTGGTACTGGACAGCTTCTGTGGTGGACACACGATGTCTGGAGTAAAAGCGAAAATTTGTCGCTCAAGTGATTTGATTGTGATACCAGGAGGGATGATGAAAGTGCTGCAGCTCTTAAATGTGTAGTAAAATTATATAATGTGAAAAAAGAAAGAATTTATTAAGTTACGTTTTAACAACAAAATTACAGTACGAGCATTTACTCAATCGTCTCGCCGGTAACTGCGAAAAGTAAACACAGTGAGAAAAATACATCGGCACAGCTCCGTCTATGGGAGATAAGGAAAAGTACAATTTTATTTTAACAAAATGTTGTCATCAGCCGACCATTTGAGGTTTCATTTCGGCATGCTTACAATCGGTGGATGACAACAACAGATCACAACTTCTCTCCAAATGGCAGAATGAAGTGTGCGCCACTCCCAGCTGTATGTGAGCGGTTATGTGAAGCTTGGAATTTCATCTCAGCCGAGATGATAGTAAAAAGCTTCAAAATGACTGGAATTTCCAATCAGATGGATGGAACTGAAGACGATATGATTTACGAGGATAAATCGACTGTGCCAGTGCTGACTTGGACAGCAACAGTAGCGACAATGAGAACTGCTAATTAATGTTTAAATAACGTTAGTAGCGCTGTTGTAGAAAAAAGTTCAAGGAGTGAAATAAATACACAGCAATACTTCTATTAAGTAAGATTTTTCCAGTTTTCATTTCTTCTTTGAATACATTTCTTGATTCATATGTATATCGTGTGATTACATCCAACAGTAAAAAATTATCTTGTGTGTAACGCACACCTAGTGTTTTTGCCTTAAATTTTTTGGGGGGAAAGTGCGCATTATACACGAGTAAATACGGTATTTTGTATCGGCAGACTGCGAAGAAAAAGCAAAAATGTTACAATTTAGTTATTATTTTGCTGTGTCCTCAGACTCAAAAAATTTCTATGGAAGGTGGAAAAATAAAGATAAAATGTTTATTATTTTGGAAATAATTCAGATTCTGTGGATTCTAATAAAAAAATAAAAAAGTTACATTTTTTAAAATTTATTTTACATTTATTTTACATTTTTTGGCTTTATTTCAACTGCAGACCTAAAAAATCTGAAATTCAAAACATGAAAGACAAATTTCACTATTTTATCGTTATTTTGGTTATGCCGATTCAGGAAAAAAAAAATTACAATTTCATCTTATTTTGACTCTTGTGAACAAAAATAAATAAATAAAGGAAGGGTATTTTAGAATTTTGAGTTTTGGTCATACAGACCAGAAATATTGGGGGGGGGGGGGGGATCGCTTCTATTACAATGCTATACCAGGTTCTTAGCCCTTTTGCCTCCAAAAGTAGTACAAATTTATAATTTTCACATTTTTGGTAAGAGATATGCATGAGCCTAAATTTTAAGGCCTGTTCTCTAAAATGTTCGGCCGTACCTTTGCATTTATTCTCATCCCAATGATGCCCATTGTAAATTGTTCTTATTTTATAGGCGTAGTTTGATTCTTTCAAATTTGTTACATTGAGTTTGTCAGCTTGATCAATTTTTTTATCAGTCTGATCCGGCCCATTAATGTACATTGTCTTAATTCTTCTTACATGGGCTGTTTGAAAAATTACCTTCATTTTCCGGGCCTTGGGTCCTTTCAGACCTTTGTCCTCGGGTTCTATCAGCAAACCCCAAAAATATGAGGGGAATTACTTATATAGGGGAGACCGGGGCACATTTTCCATAGGGACAAGTTTTCCAACTTGCTTTAGTTTTTAAATGAGCTGCTAGGTGATGCTAGCTGGTGAACTGGTTGAAGTGGCAACATCTTACACATCATTTCCAAAAGTTATAGTTTAGTAGCTGCTGTCAATTCATCAGGAAAGCTGTTTTTTCATTTTTTCAACAGCGAGTAAAATTTCAAGTCTCTATTAAAATGTAAAATAAATGTACTAGGGTTAAACTTACATATTTTGACATTGCATGTACTTAAAAAGGGTTTCTTTCTTCAGATAGCTATACATTTGTTTCGCAAATAACTTGCACCGCTATTCGTCCAGGTAGCGTAAAAGTTCAAATATGGCGACGGGGCAGGTTTTCCAGCAACATATGAAGCATGTTTTCCAATATGTTTCTCGTTGGAAAACGTCCCCCCTCTTAAATCAGCTAGTCTTATTGTATCAAAAATGTATTTATTGTGTAGTAAAATTGGCCAAATAACCATATATATTTATGAACCCGTTTGATCATTTAGTCATTTCAGTAAAACTATCCATATAAAAAACAAGATAAATTAAAAAATATAATAAAATATCAATTTTTTCAAAAATGCATTTATTTAATGAATCCATTTTATGTTAATTATGCCTTTATAGAGTCATAAGCTACAACAATGAGATCGCAGCCTGTATGGAGCCCTCAAAAAGCAAATTAACCGTGCTTAGAGCTGCTCCACTGGCTTTAATTCACAATCAATATTATGGTGGGTTTTAAAAGTTTGAGAATTTTCCCACTGAATCCTGAAATATTTACAGACTATGCTTTTATGCCATCCTAGTTTTCTGATAGGCCACCTCCTGCCACACCAAATCTGGAAAGCACCAACAATCCTGAAAAGACTTTCCTCAATAATCGATTGTCCTCTCTCTCTCTCTCTCTCCCCCCCAAACTCCGAAAGCATCAAATCCTGCTACACCAATGCAGGCTAGCACTTCCAAAGAATCCGTTCCTTGAATTCTACTCAAACTTTCCCTATGGCTTATGAAAAAGGCATTCCATCTACATCCAAACAAACTTTGCCTACACCAGAAGAAGTTAGGACTTTTGCGAAGGTGCACTAAAAAGGCAAACGCAGCATGAAAAGAGAAATAGAAAGTATTATACTGACTGATTCTCCTGTTAAACATCAACTGAAAATGGAAAAAAAGATTCATCTAAAAAAAAAGGAATCTGATAAAAGGGGCGGGAAAAGCAAAATCCAATCCCGGCCAGGGAGCTGTTTGGACCTTCGTCTTGAAATGTGTAATGGATTAAAACTGATTTTTATGTTACTGTGCTTTTAGTTCTTAATAAAAAATACTTATTAACAAGCAAGATTTATTAGCATTTAAAGTATAGTTGGAAAACTTGCCCTGCCCCGGACCATTTTTAGGAGGCTGGAAGACTTAACCAATTTTTGTGGAAAAGTATATTTAGTTTTTTGAATAATAATTATGCCACTTTGTACAGAAAGGTCTAGGGAATACAATGATATCAAAATAGAAAAAAATAAAATTGTAAAAAGTTGGAAAACTTGCCCCGGTCTCCCCTACTAAATTTAAAATATCTACTACAGTTATGAATTAAAACAATTTTTGTGTACTCTGTACATGGTTAGTATGCTGTAGTTATTCTGTATCTACTTTGTACACTGCAATAAATTGGTCATCTTCAACTTGAGTAGCCTGGTATAGTCGATAAATAACAATAATAATTCATTTTATAGATTTAAAGCTACATATAATTTGATTCATTTCATTTTAAAATGTCTAACAAAAAAATCTGGAGTCAGTCTGCTTGGTTTTTTTTTAGCCACTCCGACTCTTGTGTAAAAATGGGTTTTACTCAGACTCCGCAACCCTGGACATCAGGCACTATTCTTCAGATATTTAAGCTTTAAAAGCCATTGGTGCATGGAGTATGTCACCCGTGTCTTTATGTTACTACAAAACCATGCATTTAATATTAATTATGGTTGTGTATAATATTGATTATGGTTAAGTCAGTGTTTTATTATGTATAATAATTTGATGTTTATAATTTTCTGTGCACATTGCATTAAATAAGAGTATTATTAAAAGTTGTTATTTATAAATAAAAAAACTGAAGCTGCATAGGATGCACCACCCATGTCTTTAAAGATTAAGTTTAAAACATGGGAACTTACAATGAAGTGTATGTTTTGGGGGAGGGGGGGGGGGGGTTCTGGCAGCTAGAATTTTTTTTAGTTTTTTGCTGGGTACAGTTGTAGCTGTTTAGAGTAATTTAATCAGTAAAATTTTGAGATATTTTCCTGAACAACTGGCAAATTTTGCACATCTCACCTTCCCCTTGATCAATCAACAAATTTCAATATTTTTCCTCGGCCAATTCAAGAAATTCATAATTTTTTTACCTTATGCCTAATTAACATATTTTGCAAGAAAGGATGTGTCAAAAAGAGCACCAAGGACCACTGGGCATATAAAGTACTTTGAAAATAGCCTTTGGGCACATTACACAATGAATAAATTCTTAACTGTATATTAATTAAAATGTAAAAATTATTGTTTGAATTTGAAGATGTCAAGTTCATAAATAATATGTATAGATTGTATGTAACAAATACTGTGTTACAAAATATCAAATGACATAATATTTTACGAGAAAGTACTGCAGTACCTGGAAAAGTCGTTGGTAATCAACCAAAAATGTTATGGAATTCAATAAATTTTATTGTGATTTAGAAAAATAATTGAAAGCTTTGTCCCCTTAAAAGTGAGCAAAATGATTTGTTTTCGCAAATCCTACTCCAGGTGTAGTTTTCTTCAAAAATTTCATCTAGATTTTCACTTCCTACTGTTATCACCCCCAATTCACTTTTAAAAAAATTTAGCACATTGTTACATTGCTTGGAATTTTTTCTGAAATATTTATTTTGATTTGACAGTCAGTATAACTAGTGAATTTCATATCTCAACCTTCACCCTGAAATGTTCACTTCTTTGTACCCACCCTTTTTTTTTTCTAATGTTTTCCATGTAAAGCATTGAACATAAAACAAAATATCAAGAAAAGTATCAGAATGTATCTGTTATAAAATTTTAAATAGTTTTTTTTTAAATGAAATTTCGAGTTTTGAATTTGGAAAAGTTCTTGAGTATTCTATTTTGTAAAAAAAATTTCTCTTTCCAATGGGAATTTTTTTATTATAAAAGCAGTTTTCCCCCTAAATTTCTTGGGTATTCTTTTTTTCTTAGCATTACCATTTCTAAGAGATCATCTCATTTAAACTTTTAATTAGCAGAATTACTTTGCCCTAGAATCAGGGTTGCAAAAAACCCGGGGGTTTTATTAAAAAAAAACCCAACCCGGCCGGGTTTTATTGTTTTTTTTTTTTTAAGAAGTGAGGGCAGTTGGAGTCCCTTATTTTTTTTTTTAAGTATATGTATTAAATTAAGAAATCTTATTATATTTTTATTGATTAACTTAATGTACAAGTAATTTGAATTGAAATAACACAGATAAACAGTGTAAAAGTCTGTATAAAAGCTTTTACTTCTGACATCATATAATATTATATAATAACCACATATCACATATATGAGTTACTTTAATAGATTACTTTTTATCTGTATTCCCCACTAAGAACACATTTTTGAAACTAATCTTTTATTATTTATTAATCAAATAATGCTTGATAATATTTTCAAGATATCTATGGTTCACTGTATAAACAGTTTATTCTTTGAACATAGATGTTACTAAAAATATTTAAATTACAAATGATTTCAATTATCTACATAAATGATTGTAATTATATAATTTGAATACAGTCGGACCTCTATTTAACGATTTATTTTGCGAACTTTTCCTCGGAACCAACAACATTTTGCGAATTTCTTCGTAAAATAACCTCCAAACAGCGAAGTGTATTCTCAATTTAATGAACTTTTTCTTCTAATATAATTTTTTTTCTCCCCATTTCTCAAAATATTTCCGGACACTTCAAACTTATTCTTTCTTTTACACATTTTATAATGCTCAATAACATTGAATTAGTTTTACCAGGTACCTAACTCAACGAGAGCAGTAAAATCCCTGTCATTCTTTGCATTTCATCCAGGAAATGCAAACTTTCAATATCCCCCTTTCACACATAAAAGGGCTGTTCTGTAGTAAATATGTTTCAGTAATTAAATTTAAGGACGCATGTAGTAATACAATGCTTAAAATTACTTGTTATAATAAATACGATAATGTCATTAAAATTCATTAATTTTAATGTAAATATTTTCTTAAAACTGAAAATACAGTGTATTTCCGGACAATATTTTTTAAAATTCTTGTTGTCCTTGCAGATTTCTTTTTGACGGGTAAAATGAATAATAATAAAAAAAAATAAATGATTTACAAAAAAAAGTGTGATTAGTTAAGTTTTTTAATAATGTTTAGTGTTTATGAATTAAAAATCTGTTTTGCATAGTTTAAAGTATTTAAAAAGGTTCATCTCTATTTAATGAATTTTCCACATAACGAACTTTTTTTCGGGATTTAGCGACTTCGTTAAATAGATGTCCGACTGTATTTTGAAATAAATTTATAATACTTATATAATATCCAACAATGTTTATTTTTATCAACAAACATGTATCTGTATGTAATAATAATAATAAAAAAAAAAAAAAAAAAAAAAAAACCAGATTTAATTTAAACAAACAAAACCCGGTTTGTTTGTTTTTTTTTTTTTTTAAGTCCTTTTTTATGATCAGCTGTGTATATTGATTTTGGCTTTTTTTTTTTCATAATATTAATAGGCTTTTAAAAGGCTTAATGATTTATTTCATTTTGACTTTGTCACATTTGGATTTGGTAATACATCCAAAATATGTTTTAATAGGATAGTGCAACTCTTTAAACACAAAGGTTAAAAAACTAATATAAAAGTTACTGAATATTAAATAATAATATGGATTTTAAAAAAAACCCAATAAAACCCGCTTTGATGTAAGTTTTATTGGGTTTTTTAGAGTGGGTTTTACCTAAAAAGAAACCCACCTGGTTTTTTTTTTGGGTAGGTGCCAGGTGGGTTTTTTGCAGCCCTGCCTAGAATGGGTTAAATATGCTATCATCATTCATTGTAAATGCATGCATGAGCACATTTTACAATGAAAAGAAAAGCAATCAGTTTCTGAAATAAAATCTTTTTAAAACCCTGTATCAAAACTGTAACTTGTATTGGTAATATTAATGTAGTTTAATAAGTTGTATTTTTCTTATATTTTCTAGCTTCTATATCTATATGACATAATAAGATGCATGAAGATGCTGCAGTCAACGTGGTATAAAGCTGGATAGCCAAGTAGGCTGCAATACGCAACAGATCAAATTGAAAATTGTTATCTCGAAAAAAACATTGTATTTGAAAACATTGTTGCAATTGAAAATTCTAATGTGAATATGAATGATGTTAATAAAGAAATTACCATGTATTTGTATTGTTATTTTTTAATCTTATTATCAAAAGTTATTTTTATTAGATACAATTTAAAATGTTATGCAATATATTACGATTTATACAGTTAAGTAGAATTTGTGCTATAGTTGGAATATTATTTTACTTTATTTAATTATTTATTTTTAATTGATTTGAATTTGCAGAAGACAAAGTCAGAACAGGATACTTAAAATTTTAGTATATTCAAGTCAAACATGAAAAATGTTTTAGAAAAATTTTATTTATATATATATATATTTTTTTATATAAATGTATCCTTTAAATATATAAAGTTCTAAACTTACTGTTCAAAATAAAAAAAAGTTAACTTCCGATGAATATATTACAAAAAGAACTCATATTTTTAAAGTAGCCTCGACACTCTAGCTTTTCTTGTTTAATTCATATTGCAATATAACTGTATCTAATCATTAAGTAAAAAAATATATGTACATATAACTTGTGAGCAGAAATTATGCTTAAGAAATAAAGTAGCACAATGAAAACACTAGCATTGCTTTAAATTGTCTGTGTATTTTTGTTTCAGCTATCATAGGACGGTAGGTATTTTCAGATGGAGCATAAAAAGAAGAAAAAAACTTACTTTGGAAGATGATGTAAGAAAATGACTAAAACCTTTCTTTTTAAGGCTACAGACTCTCTTTTTGTAGACATGTGTAAACATAAAATTACAGCCTAAACTTGTATAGAAATAGCTTGGAACAGCTACATAGAACTCTTAATTCCAGGTGCAGTTTGAAAAGGAAGACTCATTTCAAAGTTTATCACAAAAGGGGAGGGGGCGTGATTTATTTATTTTATTTTTTTACTTTCATGCTTGATTGTGCATGAAGTCTCAATGATTGCCTCAAGTATTAGAAAATTTAATTCATACAGAACATGGCAGTGCATTAAACTATACTAGTTTACTGTACTGCAATTTTGATACGTAAAGTTTAGTGTGAATATTTTAAAAATTAAACAAAAATGTTTATATTTGGTGTGTGTATGGATATGGAGTTAATTTTGGTTGGCATGTCAGTTTGCAAATTTTGAATTTAACTCTATTTGATACAAAAATTTCAATTTGTTATAGTTAAGTGTCTATAAAAGTTTATGAAGTATGAGTTACTCCACTTAAGACACCCCCCCCGCCCTCCCCCTTATTCTACATTTGAATTGTCACAATTTTATTGGTATACTTTTTGTTTATTTAAATGGTTTATGCATCTCAAAAACAAAACACGTTATATCCCAAAACTTTTTTTTATTTTTCAAGGGGAAAAAATTCTGTATTAACACCTGATAATATTTAATTTTGTAAGTAATAAGTTTTTTTTTTTGTTTTTTTTTTTCTTATTATATATAGATTTCAAGGCAAATGCCATAAGAGGAAAAAAGGAATAAAGTCTCAAATAAGTAAAAATATCAACTTTTTTTAATGCTAATTTCAGCATTAATAAATCTATTTTATAGTCAAAAGCAAGTTAGCCATTGAATTCAGTAGAAATTAAAATATCTTTTTATGCTTCGCAATTAGTTAGAAAGTTAAAAGAAAATATATTCTTTATGGTCAAAAACAAGTTGATAATTGAATAGTTGAGCAAAAATTAGAATATTCTTTATGCTTCAGGATTAATTAGAAAAGTGAAACGATTTTTTTTCCCCCAGAAAAATATGGCTTCTTTGGAATAACATATATATATATATATATACTTTTAAAATCATAAATGGAATTAAAGGCGAATGCCATACGAGAGAAAAACAAAGAATAAAATCTGCAATAAGTAAAATATATAACTTTTATATATAATACTAATTTCAGCATTAATAATAGCTGAGAAGAAATTTTAATGTTTTTTTTTTCTCCCCTAGAACAACATATGGACAGATGGATTTTATGATTGTATTCCTAAAGCTTTAAAATTTTAGATAGTGAAGCCCATTAGTATATATATATATAAATAGCTAAAGTAGCCAAATTTGAAGGGTAAACAAAACGCTCAAATGGTTGCTAAGCTGGTTGCTAGGGTGTGACGTCAGTTGAAACTGATCTATAAGAAATATTGTGTCATTTTGATTCCTTTTTTGTGCCAATAAAATCTGAATTCATGCGTATTTGTATCGAATACGTATCGATTATATCGCGATGTGTCGATTTTCTGGCGACAAATTGATAACCCGTTCACGTATCGCCAAAGATATAAGACAAAAGGACAGAATCGACACAGTTATGTTACGATTGGCTGTTATCAAAATACTACCTCTGGTGTTTGTCGAAAGTTATCTTTCTTTTATCAATCTGTCAGTTTTGTGTTTGCTGGGGTGACAGATGCCAAGCTGGGCATCGTCCTTGTGGCTTAGTGGTAGAGCCCTGGAGCTCCAGGGGCCCGGGTTCGATTCCCGTCTTGCACAATTTCACTAAGTTGGTTTACGATTTGTTAGCAATGTGATTATTCACGTATTTAATTTAATATTCAATGGTTTCATTGTTTAAACAGTATTCGCTTTTACTTTATTTTACATTTCTAAAAACTCACACTGGCGAACTACTTTAAAACCGAAACATTTTTACATAATTCCTTTGAAAATGTGCTTATTTCTTAGAAAATATATTTTCAGCCGTGCCCCGGAATTTATATCGAAAATTTCGCATATTTTGTATTCGGTATATCAGTTTCTAGGATTTCCTAACAATGGTTTCATTGTTTAAACAATGTATTCGGTTTTACTTTTTTAACATTTCTAAAAACTCACACAGGTGATCTACTTTAAAACCGAAATTTTTTTACGTCATTCATTTGGAAATGTGCTTTTTTATTAGGGAATTAATTTTCAGCCGTGCACCGGAATGTAATGCGAAAATATTGCGAGTTTTGAATTCGGTATATCATTTTCCAAGATATCCTAACAATGGTTTCATTGTTTAACACTAGAACGCCCGCTACCATTTCCCCCCTAGAACGCCCGCGGGAGTTGCTTCGACTCCTGTCTGTTTCAAAACAGAAAAAATAAACGAAACGCATAGAAATGAATAGAAGAATGTAAATATAATATTTATATTTGAATTTAAGATTCATATATATATTTTACAATTGAAAGAACAATATTTATATACGCATTTTTAAGAAATTGGAAAATATTTTCAAAGGAAATACTCACAGGATCGTTTAAAATTTTCAATATGAAATACAGTTTTTGCAAGTGTAGTCAGTTTTGGCCAAGCATTTTCCACAAACCATTTTCTTGCATGTTATGCAATCATTGAAAGTCATGTTGCCTTTACATAGTTTTACTTCGCATTTTCTTCTCTTTAGGGATTTTGTTTCAGATGATGTATCAGCGAGTCTTTTTCTTGTTGGTTTATTTTTAGCAGATGTATAATTTTGACGCAATTCATCTGCTAATAACTGAATAAATGCTTGTCTGCTTATTTTTGTTTCTCCGGTAACTTCTTTATAAATGATCCAGGCATTTATTGCTGCTAAATGTAAGAGATTGTAAAAAGTATGCACAGGCCATCTTCGGGAGGGTGCCTTCACTGAATATTTCCTAGCCATTTGATCAATAACGTCAACACCACACTTAGTTTCATTATAAAATCTAACAGTTTCCGGGGTTTCTTTTCGTTGTTTTCAATATCAATGAATGGGTGGAGAGTGCTAAGAATAATAACATTTTCTTTCTCTTTCCTTGATACACGGTTAGAGTAGTACCGGTTTCTTCGTGTTTAGAAATTTTGTTTCGTATAATTTATCTTTCGAATCTTTCAAAGTTTTTGGAATTTCTCTCCTAGTTTTTCTCATAGTGCCTACTAAACTAGTACCTTTCTTTTTCAGTTGTTCAGCCAAACGCAGTGACGTGAAATATTTATCAACCGTGACGTTAATGCCTTTGTTTAGAAATGGTTGCATCAATCGCATAACTACATATTCTGATAAAGTTTGATCTGAAGGCCGATCTTCACATTTGCCTAAATAAGCGAACGCATTCAGTAAGTACTTTGTTCGAAGGTCTACTGCAAGCCAAAATTTTTGTCCGTATTTATCCGGTTTTGAAGGTATGAATTGCGTAAAAGGACAACGCGTTTTTCTTGGAAATAACTGTTCATCTATTGTTATATTTTCACCAGGCTTGAAACAGGCAATACAGTTTTCAGTGAATCTATTCCATATATCAGATATCATTCCAAATTTATCTGTTTTTAAACGTATAGATCTGCAAATCGAATCTCAAAAAGCGTAAAATTTCACAAAACCTATTTCTTCCCATAGTTTCAGTGCAAAAATTCAAACCCCATGAGTTTGACCACAAAGAATGAATATCAATTCCATTTGCACCACATGCACCTCGGGCATACGAAATTCCAATAAAGGCATACAGCTCGTCTAACGTAACTGTCCAGTTACCGGTTTCAAGAACACGTCTTGCCTCTGTTTCTGTGCATCTTTGTATTTGTTCCAGCATTTTTTCATCTACAAATAACAGCCATGCACTCAAAACGCTTTCAGATTTCACGAATTTCTTGGCATAAATAGTTGGTCCAGTTGACTGACATACGATATTTTGCTTCGGATATCTTCCAGAAATTTTCTTATTTGCACAAATTTTCCATTGTGTGCCATCTGGAGCGACATGAATTCCATCTCTTTCAGATGCAATAATTAGCGCATCTTCATTTCTATCGGTATCTGATGAAGAATCATTTTCAATACTAATTTCTTGAATTTCGTTTTCATTTTCTGATAACTCACCACCATCAGATTCATTATCTGAAAGCTCTCGTAATAGAGCAGTTATTTCGTCCGGTGTTAGAAATTTTTCCCGTGACATTATGGTTTATTTCTAATAAAAAGGATAAATGGAGTTGCTTAGCTATTATGAAACACAAGACTGATAAAAATTAAAACAATTCAATTGGAATGATACAAAGAATTTCGCAAGCAGTACGCAATCATTTCAGCAGCTGCATGGAACTAACCATTTTTCTCAACAAAAGGGGTGTAGAGAAAAAAGAAACAAAAACATTTACTTTCCTGATAACATATAAAAATATTATGAATCCCAAGGTCATGTTACGCAAAAATAATGAAAGTATTTTACAAATCCTACTTTGGAGTCGATTCGACTCCGTTGGGCGTTCTAGGGGTAATGCCTCATTATCAATGTATTAAATGTGCAAATAATTTATAAATTTCAGAATAAATAGAGATTATAAAAATAATAAAAGTCAAGAAAGCGGCGGTGAAAAAAATCAAAATTTCTCAGAGATATGGGCGTTTTAGGGGCATTTGGAGTCCAAACGACTCCATCGGGCGTTCTAGTGTTAAACAATGTCTTCGGTTTTACCTTATATTACATTTCTAAAAACTCACACTGGAAAACTACTTTAAATCCGAAAAATTTTTACTTCATTCATTTGTAAATAGGCTTTTTTATAAGGAAATTCATTTTCAGCCGAGCACTGTAAAAAAAATTCCGCAACGTTCCTGGGAAAAAATGGGCAGCTGAGTTGCCCATTATTTCTAAGAAACATTTCTTGAAAATGACTGGAACTTTGCTGTATATGTTAAAAACTTTCTACAGAAATGCCAGTAAGTTTCTTGCGAAATACCAGGAATATTTCTGTTGACAGCAAAACATTACTGACATATTCAAGGCTGGAGTAGCACAGTTGAAGTTTATTTCAACAGAGCGAAAAATGTCCAGGCCAGGGATCGAACCTGGATACTTGGCGTGCCGTGCCGATGCCTTACCTGTTAGGCTATCCGGACCGATACCTAGCTGACATAATTCACTCTGGATGTTCGTTCCCTTCATTATGACATTACTGACATTTCACAGCATGCAGGATCCGCAGACGATTTTTACATTTCCAGTTGACAATTTTCGCTTTATTATCATTATTTGTTAGAATGAAAAAATATTTTGAAATTGACATCAAAATTATTATTTATAATTTACGCGAAAAAATAAATTTTCAGTTAAATTCAATAAAGTAAATATATATGTGATATATTGTTTCTGAACTTTGCTTAAAATATAAAAATATATAAATGTAAATAATAATTAGAAAAAAAAATCTATACATAAAATATTTTGGATTTTCATTAGTAATTATGTTAGTTTACAAGTTAGATAAAATACATATAAATTTTCATGAAAAAAAAAAAAAAAAAACCTAAACGGAATTGTATATTTTTTCCAAAAAAAAAAAAAAAAATTCAAATTTGCAGCAAATCAAAGTGTCAAATATATGTCAAATTTAAATCAAATTGTAATAAAGTGTTAAAATATAAAATTAATTAAAAAAGAAAAAAAAAGTCAAGAGGTAGCATCGAACTCGGGCCGTACGGGTGGCGTGCGAGCTTTCTGCGTCCACACCACGAAAGACACGTTGAAATCTGCAAACTAATGGGTATTTGAAACGTATGCTAAAACTCGGCATCTAATTTCTGAAAATCTAAGGCCCATTTGAAGAAATCCTTTCACAAGAATAATTAGAGATAAGAACTCTAAAACATACTTTAAATTAATCAAAATCGGTGAGAATAATATTTGATTGTCCCCTGGTTAATGGAGATCCAAATAATAGGTGTATTTTTTTTTTTTTTTACGCAGTCTGCTCGTTAAAGATTCCACAGACAAGTACGAGAGATAATCTCTTAGTGATGTCACAGAGGTATTCTATTTTCATGTGAATTGTCTTGACAATATAGACGTAAAGGATTATGTCGTCTATTGATTTATTTGCATTCCATATTGATTTTTTTACATTCATTTAAGGAATTCGTTTTCGACACTCGCGCGCGAGCAACGGATTATAGCAAAAAAAAAAAATAATAATAATAATAATAAATGGCGGCCGCAGCGTTTTGCTGTTTCCAACTTTTGTTCAGGAACGTTTCAGATAAGAAAACCAGAATTTCACAGGAAAGAGCTAAATTATTCTGAAAACCTGATAAAAGGCGAAACGTTCTTGGATTTTACATGGAACGTTACCATTTTTTTTTACCTTGTGCACCGGAATTTAATGCGAAAATATATCGTGTTTTGTATTGGGTATATCAGTTTCCAGGATTCCCAAACAATGGTTTCATTGTTTAAACAATGCATTCGGTTTTGCTTCATTTTACATTTCTAAAAATTCACACAGGCGAACAACATTCAAACCAGAAATTTTTACTTCATTCATTTCTAAATGGGCTTTTTTATTAGGAAATTAATTTTCAGCCGTGCACAGGAATTTAATTCGAAAATATTGCGTGTTTTGTATTCGGTATATCAGTTTCAAGGCTTTCCTAACAATGGTCTCATTGTTTAAACAATGCATTCAGTTTTACTTTATTTTACATTCCTAAAACTTAACACAGGCGAACAACTTTAAAACCGAGAAATTTTTACGTCTTCCATTTGGAAATGTGCTTATTTATTAGAAAATTAATTTTCAGCCGTGCACCGGAATTTAATTCGAAAATATTGCGTGTTTTGTATTCGGTATATCAGTTTCCAGGATTTCCAAACAATGGTTTCATTGTTTAAACAATGTATTCGGTTTTACTTTATTTTACATTTCTAAAAACTCAAAGTGGCGAACTACTTTAAAACCGAAAAATTTTTACATCATTCCTTTGAAAATGTGCTTATTTCTTAGAAAATTAATTTTCAGCCGTGCACCGGAATGTAATGCGAAAATATCGCATATTTTGTATTCGGTATATCAGTTTCCAGGATTCCCAAACAATGGTTTCATTGTTTAAACAATGCATTCGGTTTTGCTTCATTTTACATTTCTAAAAATTCACACAGGCGAAAAACTTTAAAACCAGAAATTTTTACTTCATTCATTTCTAAATGGGCTTTTTTATTAGGAAATTAATTTTCAGCCGTGCACCGGAATTTAATTCGAAAATATTGCGTGTTTTGTATTCGGTATATCAGTTTCAAGGCTTTCCTAACAATGGTCTCATTGTTTAAACAATGCATTCAGTTTTACTTTATTTTACATTCCTAAAACTTAACACAGGTGAACTACTTTAAAACCGAAAATTTTTTACGTCATTCATTTGGAAATGTGCTTTTTAGTTAGGAAATTAATTTTCAGCCGTGCACCAGAATGTAATGCGAAAATATTGCGAGTTTTGAATTCGGTATATCATTTTCCAAGATTTCCTAACAATGGTTTCATTGTTTAAAAAATGTCTTCGGTTTTACCTTATATTACATTTCTAAAAACTCACACTGGCAAACTACTTTAAATTCGAGAAATGTTTACTTCATTCATTTGTAAATAGGCTTTTTTATTAGGAAATTAATTTTCAGCCGTGCACCGGAATTTAATGCGAAAATATATCGTGTTTTGTATTGGTTAGATCCGTTTCCAGGATTCCCTAACAATAGTTTCATTGTTTAAACAATGTATTCGGTTTTGCTTCATTTTACATTTCTAAAAATTCACGCAGGCGAACACTTTTAAAACGAAAAAATATTTACGTCATTCATTTGGAAATGTGCTTTTTTATTAGGAAATTAATTTTCAGCCGTGCACCGGAATTTAATTCGAAAATATTGCGTGTTTTGTATTCGGTATATCAGTTTCAAGGATTTCCTAACTATGATCTCATTGTTTAAACAATGCATTCAGTTTTACTTTATTTTATATTTCCAAAAATTCACACAGGCGAACACCTTTAAAACGAAAAAATATTTACGTCATTCACGTTTAAATGTGCTTATTTATTAGGAAATTAATTTTCAGCCATGCACCGGAATTTAATTCGAAAATTTTGCGTGTTTTCTATACGGTATATCAGTTTCTAAGATTTCCTAACAATGGTTTCATTGTTTAAACAATGTATTCAGTTTTACTTTATTTTACATTTCTAAAAATTCACACAGGCGAACACCTTTAAAACGAAAAAATATTTACGTCATTCATTTGGAAATGTGCTTTTTTATTAGGAAATTAATTTTCAGCTGTGCATCGGAATGTAATGCGAAAATATTGCGAGTTTTGAATTCGGTATATCATTTTCCAAGATATCCTAACAATGGTTTCATTGTTTAAACAATGTCTTCGGTTTTACCTTATATTACATTTCTAAAAACTCACACTGGAAAACTACTTTAAATCCGAAAAATTTTTACTTCATTCATTTGTAAATAGGCTTTTTTATAAGGAAATTCATTTTCAGCCGTGCACCGGAATTTAATGCGAAAATATATCGTGTTTTGTATTGGGTATATCCGTTTCCAGGATTCCCTAACAATGGTTTCATTGTTTAAACAATGTATTCGGTTTTGCTTCATTTTACATTTCTAAAAATTCACGCAGGCGAACAGTTTTAAAACGAAAAAATATTTACGTCATTCATTTGGAAATGTGCTTTTTTATTAGGAAATTAATTTTCAGCCGTGCACCGGAATTTAATTCAAAAATATTGCGTGTTTTGTATTCGGTATATCAGTTTCCAGGATTCCCAAAAAATGGTTTCATTGTTTAAACAATGCATTCGGTTTTGCTTCATTTTACATTTCTGAAAATTCACACAGGCGAACAACTTTAAAACCAGAAATTTTTACTTCATTCATTTCTAAATGGTCTTTTTTATTAGGAAATTATTTTTCAGCCGTGCACCGGAATTTAATTCGAAAATATTGCGTGTTTTGTATTCGGTATATCAGTTTCAAGGCTGTCCTAACAATGGTCTCATTGTTTAAACAATGCATCCAGTTTTACTTTATTTTATATTTCCAAAAATTCACACAGGCGAACACCTGTAAAACGAAAAAATGTTTACGTCATTCACGTTTAAATGTGCTTATTTATTAGGAAATTAATTTTCAGCCATGCACCGGAATTTAATTCGAAAATTTTGCGTGTTTTCTATACGGTATATCAGTATCTAAGATTTCCTAACAATGGTTTCATTGTTTAAACAATGTATTCAGTTTTACTTTATTTTATATTTCTAAAAATTCACACAGGCGAACACCTTTAAAACGAAAAAATATTTATGTCATTCATTTGGAAATGTGCTTTTTTATAAGAAATTAATTTTCAGCCGTGCAAAGGAATGTAATGCGAAAATATTGCGAGTGTTGACTTCGGTATATCATTTTCCAAGATATCCTAACAATGGTTTCATTGTTTAAACAATGTCTTCGGTTTTACCTGATATTACATTTCTAAAAACTCACACTGGAAAACTACTTTAAATCAGAAAAATTTTTACTTCATTCATTTGTAAATAGGCTTTTTTATAAGGAAATTCATTTTCAGCCGTGCACCGGAATTTAATGCGAAAATATATCGTGTTTTGTATTGGGTATATCCGTTTCCAGAATTCCCTAACAATGGTTTCATTGTATAAACAATGTATTCGGTTTTGCTTCATTTTACATTTCTAAAAATTCACGCAGGCGAACACTTTTATAACGAAAAAATATTTACGTCATTCATTTGGAAATGTGCTTTTTTATTACGAAATTAATTTTCAGCCGTGCACCGGAATTTAATTCGAAAATATTGCGTGTTTTGTATTCGGTATATCAGTTTCCAGGATTCCCAAACAATGGTTTCATTGTTTAAACAATGCATTCGGTTTTGCTTCATTTTACATTTCTAAAAATTCACACAGGCGAACAACATTAACACCAGAAATTTTTACTTCATTCATTTCTAAATGGGCTTTTTTATTAGGAAATTAATTTTCAGCCGTGCACCGGAATTTAATTCGAAAATATTGCGTGTTTTGTATTCGGTATATCAGTTTCAAGGATTTCCTAACTATGATCTCATTGTTTAAACAATGCATTCAGTTTTACTTTATTTTATATTTCCAAAAATTCACACAGGCGAACACCTTTAAAACGAAAAAATATTTACGTCATTCACGTTTAAATGTGCTTATTTATTAGGAAATTAATTTTCAGCCATGCACCGGAATTTAATTCGAAAATTTTGCGTGTTTTCTATACGGTATATCAGTTTCTAAGATTTCCTAACAATGGTTTCATTGTTTAAACAATGTATTCAGTTTTACTTTATTTTACATTTCTAAAAATTCACACAGGCGAACAGTTTTAAAACGAAAAAATATTTACGTCATTCATTTGGAAATGTGCTTTTTTATTAGGAAATTAATTTTCAGCCGTGCACCGGAATTTAATTCAAAAATATTGCGTGTTTAGTATTCGGTATATCAGTTTCCAGGATTCCCAAAAAATGGTTTCATTGTTTAAACAATGCATTCGGTTTTGCTTCATTTTACATTTCTGAAAATTCACACAGGCGAACAACTTTAAAACCAGAAATTTTTACTTCATTCATTTCTAAATGGTCTTTTTTATTAGGAAATTATTTTTCAGCCGTGCACCGGAATTTAATTCGAAAATATTGCGTGTTTTGTATTCGGTATATCAGTTTCAAGGCTGTCCTAACAATGGTCTCATTGTTTAAACAATGCATCCAGTTTTACTTTATTTTATATTTCCAAAAATTCACACAGGCGAACACCTTTAAAACGAAAAAATGTTTACGTCATTCACGTTTAAATGTGCTTATTTATTAGGAAATTAATTTTCAGCCATGCACCGGAATTTAATTCGAAAATTTTGCGTGTTTTCTATACGGTATATCAGTATCTAAGATTTCCTAACAATGGTTTCATTGTTTAAACAATGTATTCAGTTTTACTTTATTTTATATTTCTAAAAATTCACACAGGCGAACACCTTTAAAACGAAAAAATATTTATATCATTCATTTGGAAATGTGCTTTTTTATAAGAAATTAATTTTCAGCCGTGCAAAGGAATGTAATGCGAAAATATTGCGAGTGTTGACTTCGGTATATCATTTTCCAAGATATCCTAACAATGGTTTCATTGTTTAAACAATGTCTTCGGTTTTACCTGATATTACATTTCTAAAAACTCACACTGGAAAACTACTTTAAATCCGAAAAATTTTTACTTCATTCATTTGTAAATAGGCTTTTTTATAAGGAAATTCATTTTCAGCCGTGCACCGGAATTTAATGCGAAAATATATCGTGTTTTGTATTGGGTATATCCGTTTCCAGAATTCCCTAACAATGGTTTCATTGTATAAACAATGTATTCGGTTTTGCTTCATTTTACATTTCTAAAAATTCACGCAGGCGAACACTTTTATAACGAAAAAATATTTACGTCATTCATTTGGAAATGTGCTTTTTTATTACGAAATTAATTTTCAGCCGTGCACCGGAATTTAATTCGAAAATATTGCGTGTTTTGTATTCGGTATATCAGTTTCCAGGATTCCCAAACAATGGTTTCATTGTTTAAACAATGCATTCGGTTTTGCTTCATTTTACATTTCTGAAAATTCACACAGGCGAACAACTTTAAAACCAGAAATTTTTACTTCATTCATTTCTAAATGGTCTTTTTTATTAGGAAATTAATTTTCAGCCGTGCACCGGAATTTAATTCGAAAATATTGCGTGTTTTATATTCGGTATATCAGTTTCAAGACTTTCCTAACAATGGTCTCATTGTTTAAACAATGCATTCAGTTTTACTTTATTTTACATTTCTAAAACTTAACACAGGCAAACAACTTTAAAACCGAGAAATTTTTACGTCTTTCATTTGGAAATGTGCTTATATATTAGAAAATTAATTTTCAGCCGTGCACCGGAATTTAATTCGAAAATATTGCGTGTTTTGTATTCGGTATATCAGTTTCCAGGATTTCCAAACAATGGTTTCATTGTTTAAACAATGTATTCGGTTTTACTTTATTTTACATTTCTAAAAACTCACACTGGCGAACTACTTTAAAACTGAAAAATTTTTACATCATTCCTTTGAAAATGTGCTTATTTCTTAGAAAATTAATTTTCAGCCGTGCACCGGAATGTAATGCGAAAATTTCGCATATTTTGTATTCGGTATATCAGTTTCTAGGATTTCCTAACAATGGTTTCATTGTTTAAACAATGTATTCGGTTTTACTTTTTTAACATTTCTAAAAACTCACACAGGTGATCTACTTTAAAACCGAAATTTTTTTACGTCATTCATTTGGAAATGTGCTTTTTTATTAGGGAATTAATTTTCAGCCGTGCACCGGAATGTAATGCGAAAATATTGCGAGTTTTGAATTCGGTATATCATTTTCCAAGATATCCTAACATTGGTTTCATTGTTTAAACAATGTCTTCGGTTTTACCTTATATTACATTTCTAAAAACTCACACTGGAAAACTACTTTAAATCCGAAAAACTTTTACTTCATTCATTTGTAAATAGGCTTTTTTATAAGGAAATTCATTTTCAGCCGTGCACTGTAAAAAAAATTCCGCAACGTTCCTGGGAAAAAATGGGCAGCTGAGTTGCCCATTATTTCTAAGAAACATTTCTTGAAAATGACTGGAACTTTACTGTATATGTTAAAAACTTTCTACAGAAATGCCAGTAAGTTTCTTACGAAATACCAGGATTCCCCATATTCAAGGCTGGAGTAGCACAGTTGAAGTTTATTTCAACAGAGCGAAAAATGTCCAGACAAGGGATCGAACCTGGATACTTGGCGTGCCGTGCCGATGCCTTACCTGTTAGGCTATCCGGACCGATACCTAGCTGACATAATTCACTCTGGATGTTCGTTCCCTTCATTATGACATTACTGACATTTCACAGCATGCGGGATCCGCAGACGATTTTTACATTTCCAGTTGACAATTTTCGCTTTATTATCATTATTTGTTAGAATGAAAAAATATTTTGAAATTGACATCAAAATTATTATTTATAATTTACGCGAAAATATAAATTTTCAGTTAAATTCAATAAAGTAAATATATATGTGATATATTGTTTCTGAACTGTGCTTAAAATATAAAAATATATAAATGTAAATAATAATTAGAAAAAAAAATCTATACATAAAATATTTTGGATTTTCGTTAGTAATTATGTTAGTTTACAAGTTAGATAAAATACATATAAATTTTTATGAAAAAAAAAAAAAAAAAAAACCTAAACGGAATTGTATATTTTTTCCGAAAAAAAAAAAAATTCAAATTTGCAGCAAATCAAAGTGTCAAATATATGTCAAATTTAAATCAAATTGTAATAAAGTGTTAAAATATAAAATTAATTAAAAAAGAAAAAAAAGTCAAGAGGTAGCATCGAACTCGGGCCGCACGGGTGGCGTGCGAGCTTTCTGCGTCCACACCACGATAGACACGTTGAGAGCTGCAAACTAATGGGTATTTGAAACGTATGCTAAAACTCGGCATCTAATTTCTGAAAATCTAAGGCCCATTTGAAGAAATCCTTTCACAAGAATAATTAGAGATAAGAACTCTAAAACATACTTTAAATTAATCAAAATCGGTGAGAATAATATTTGATTGTCCCCTGGTTAATGGAGATCCAAATAATAGGTGTATTTTTTTTTTTTTTTTTTTTACACAGTCTGCTCGTTAAAGATTCCACAGACAAGTACGAGAGATAATCTCTTAGAGATATCACAGAGGTATTGTATTTTCATGTGAATTGTCTTGACAATATAGACGTTAAGGATTATGTCGTCTATTGATTTATTTGCATTCCATATTGATTTTTTTTACATTCATTTAAGGAATTCGTTTTCGACACTCGCGCGCGAGCAACGGATTATAGCAAAAAAAAAAAAAAATAATAATAATAAATGGCGGCCGCAGCGTTTTGCTGTTTCCAACTTTTGTTCAGGAACGTTTCAGATAAGAAAACCAGAATTTCACAGGAAAGAGCTAAATTATTCTGAAAACCTGATAAAAGGCGAAACGTTCTTGGATTTTACATGGAACGTTACCATTTTTTTTTACAGTGTGCACCGGAATTTAATGCGAAAATATATCGTGTTTTGTATTGGGTATATCAGTTTCCAGGATTCCCAAACAATGGTTTCATTGTTTAAACAATGCATTCGGTGCTTCATTTTACATTTCTAAAAATTCACACAGGCGAACAACTTTAAAACCAGAAATTTTTACTTCATTCATTTCTAAATGGGCTTTTTTATTAGGAAATTAATTTTCAGCCGTGCACCGGAATTTAATTCGAAAATATTGCGTGTTTTGTATTCGGTATATCAGTTTCAAGGCTTTCCTAACAATGGTCTCATTGTTTAAACAATGCATTCAGTTTTACTTTATTTTACATTCCTAAAAGTTAACACAGGCGAACAACTTTAAAACCGAGAAATTTTTACGTCTTTCATTTGGAAATGTGCTTATTTATTAGAAAATTAATTTTCAGCCGCGCACCGGAATTTAATTCGAAAATATTGCGTGTTTTGTATTCGGTATATCAGTTTCGAGGATTTCCAAACAATGGTTTCATTGTTTAAACAATGTATTCGGTTTTACTTTATTTTACATTTCTAAAAACTCAAAGTGGCGAACTACTTTAAAACCGAAAAATTTTTACATCATTCCTTTGAAAATGTGCTTATTTCTTAGAAAATTAATTTTCAGCCGTGCACCGGAATGTAATGCGAAAATATCGCATATTTTGTATTCGGTATATCAGTTTCCAGGATTCCCAAACAATGGTTTCATTGTTTAAACAATGCATTCGGTTTTGCTTCATTTTACATTTCTAAAAATTCACACAGGCGAACAACTTTAAAACCAGAAATTTTTACTTCATTCATTTCTAAATGGGCTTTTTTATTAGGAAATTAATTTTCAGCCATGCACCGGAATTTAATTCGAAAATATTGCGTGTTTTGTATTCGGTATATCAGTTTCAAGGCTTTCCAAACAATGGTCTCATTGTTTAAACAATGCATTCAGTTTTACTTTATTTTACATTCCTATAAATTCACGCAGGCGAACACTTTTAAAACGAAAAAATATTTACGTCATTCATTTGGAAATGTGCTTTTTTATTAGGAAATTAATTTTCAGCCGTGCACCGGAATTTAATTCGAAAATATTGCGTGTTTTGTATTCGGTATATCAGTTTCAAGGATTTCCTAACAATGATCTCATTGTTTAAACAATGCATCCAGTTTTACTTTATTTTATATTTCCAAAAATTCACACAGGCGAACAAAAATATTTACGTCATTCACGTTTAAATGTGCTTATTTATTAGGAAATTAATTTTCAGCCATGCACCGGAATTTAATTCGAAAATTTTGCGTGTTTTCTATACGGTATACTGTATTCGGTATATCAGTTTCAAGGCTTTCCAAACAATGGTCTCATTGTTTAAACAATGCATTCAGTTTTACTTTATTTTATATTCCTAAAAATTCACGCAGGCGAACACTTTTAAAACGAAAAAATATTTATGTCATTCATTTGGAAATGTGCTTTTTTATAAGAAATTAATTTTCAGCCGTGCACCGGAATGTAATGCGAAAATATTGCGAGTGTTGACTTCGGTATATCATTTTCCAAGATATCCTAACAATGGTTTCATTGTTTAAACAATGTCTTCGGTTTTACCTGATATTACATTTCTAAAAACTCGCACTGGAAAACTACTTTAAATCCGAAAAATTTTTACTTCATTCATTTGTAAATAGGCTTTTTTATAAGGAAATTCATTTTCAGCCGTGCACCAGAATTTAATGCGAAAATATATCGTGTTTTGTATTGGATATATCCGTTTCCAGAATTCCCTAACAATGGTTTCATTGTATAAACAATGTATTCGGTTTTGCTTCATTTTACATTTCTAAAAATTCACGCAGGCGAACACTTTTATAACGAAAAAATATTTACGTCATTCATTTGGAAATGTGCTTTTTTATTAGGAAATTAATTTTCAGCCGTGCACCGGAATTTAATTCGAAAATATTGCGTGTTTTGTATTCGGTATATCAGTTTCCAGGATTCCCAAACAATGGTTTCATTGTTTAAACAATGCATTCGGTTTTGCTTCATTTTACATTTCTGAAAATTCACACAGGCGAACAACTTTAAAACCAGAAATTTTTACTTCATTCATTTCTAAATGGTCTTTTTTATTAGGAAATTAATTTTCAGCCGTGAACCGGAATTTAATTCAAAAAACTTGCGTGTTTTGTATTCGGTATATCAGTTTCAAGACTTTCCTAACAATGGTCTCATTGTTTAAACAATGCATTCAGTTTTACTTTATTTTACATTCCTAAAACTTAACACAGGCGAACAACTTTAAAACCGAGAAATTTTTACGTCTTTCATTTGGAAATGTGCTTATATATTAGAAAATTAATTTTCAGCCGTGCACCGGAATTTAATTCGAAAATATTGCGTGTTTTGTATTCGGTATATCAGTTTCCAGGATTTCCAAACAATGGTTTCATTGTTTAAACAATGTATTCGGTTTTACTTTATTTTACATTTCTAAAAACTCACACTGGCGAACTACTTTAAAACTGAAAAATTTTTACATCATTCCTTTGAAAATGTGCTTATTTCTTAGAAAATTAATTTTCAGCCGTGCACCGGAATGTAATGCAAAAATATCGCATATTTTGTATTCGGTATATCAGTTTCTAGGATTTCCTAACAATGGTTTCATTGTTTAAACAATGTATTCGGTTTGACTTTATTTAACATTTCTAAAAACTCACACAGGTGAACTACTTTAAAACCGAAAATTTTTTACGTCATTCATTTGGAAATGTGCTTTTTAGTTAGGAAATTAATTTTCAGCCGTGCACCGGAATGTAATGCGAAAATATTGCGAGTTTTGAATTCGGTATATCATTTTCCAAGATTTCCTAACAATGGTTTCATTGTTTAAACAATGTCTTCGGTTTTACCTTATATTACATTTCTAAAAACTCACACTGGCAAACTACTTTAAATCCGAAAAATTTTTACTTCATTCATTTGTAAATAGGCTTTTTTATTAGGAAACTAATTTTCAGCCGTGCACCGGAATTTAATGCGAAAATATTGGGTGTTTTGTACTCGGTATATCAGTTTCAAGGATTTCCTAACAATGGTCTCATTGTTTAAACAATGCATTCAGTTTTACTTTATTTTACATTTCTAAAAATTCACACAGGCGAACACCTTTAAAACGAAAAAATATTTACGTCATTCATTTTGAAATGTGCTTTTTAATTAGGAAATTAATTTTCAGCCGTACACCGGAATGTAATGCGAAAATATTACGTGTTTTTTATTCGGTATATCAGTTTCCAGGATTCTTTAACAATGGTTTCAATTTTTAGACAATGTATTCGGGGTTCGGTTGATTGTTGAC
The DNA here is from genome assembly GCA_963932465.1 of Maratus speciosus. Taxonomy (NCBI): domain Eukaryota; kingdom Metazoa; phylum Arthropoda; class Arachnida; order Araneae; family Salticidae; genus Maratus; species Maratus speciosus. The sequence continues at coordinate 127,063 of CAWVRF010001488.1, read as the reverse complement.
GGCCGATTATCTACTCGAGGGATATAGGCCCTAGGGGAAGTGCCCTTCGTGGGGGTCTCTCTAAGGGAACCTAACCCGTATTTACGAAGAAAACCACGAAAACTCCGAAACAGTTAGGCCGACGTGCGCTGTTGGGTTCGAACCCAGCACCTCCCGTCTACCAGCTTCGAGAGCAGAACCTCCCGGGATCGATTCCCGTCTTGGACAATTTCACTAAGTTGGTTTACGATTTGTTAGCAATGTGATTATTCACGTATTTAATATTCAATGGTTTCATTGTTTAAACAATATTCGCTTTTACTTTATTTTACATTTCTAAAAACTCACACTGGCGAACTACTTTAAAACCGAAAAATTTTTACATAATTCCTTTGAAAATGTGCTTATTTCTTAGAAAATATATTTTCAGCCGTGCCCCGGAATTTATTTCGAAAATATCGCATATTTTGTATTCGTTATATCAGTTTCTAGGATTTCCTAACAATGGTTTCATTGTTTAAACAATGTATTCGGTTTTACTTTATTTAACATTTCTAAAAACTCACACAGGTGAACTACTTTAAAACCGATAATTTTTTACGTCATTCATTTGGAAATGTGCTTTTTTATTAGGAAATTAATTTTCAGCCGTGCACCGGAATTTAATTCGAAAATATTGCGTGTTTTGTATTCGGTATATCAGTTTCCAGGATTTCCTAACAATGGTCTCATTGTTTAAACAATGCATTCAGTTTTACTTTATTTTACATTTCCAAAAATTCACACAGGCGAACACCTTTAAAACGAAAAAATATTTACGTCATTCACGTTTAAATGTGCTTATTTATTAGGAAATTAATTTTCAGCTATGCACCGGAATTCAGTTCGAAAATTTTGCGTGTTTTCTATACGGTATATAGGTTTCTAAGATTTCCTAACAATGGTTTCATTGTTTAAACAATGTGTTCAGTTTTACTTTATTTTACATTTCTAAAAATTCACACAGGCGAACACCTTTAAAACGAAAAAATATTTACGTCATTCATTTGGAAATGTGCTTTTTAATTAGGAAATTAATTTTCAGCCGTACACCGGAATGTAATGCGAAAATATTGCGTGTTTTTTATTCGGTATATCAGTTTCCAGGATTCCCTAACCATGGTTTCAATTTTTAAACAATGTATTCGCGGTTGGGTTGATTGTTGACGGCCGATTATCTACTCGAGGGATATAGGCCCTAGGGGAAGTGCCCTTCGTGGGGGTATTTCTAAGGGAACCTAACCCGTATTTACGCATGGAAAATCCAAGGCTTCGAAGAAAACCACGAAAACTCCGAAACAGTTAGGCCGTCGTGCGCGGTTGGGTTCGAACCCAGCACCTCCCTTCTACCAGCTTCGAGAGCTGAACCTCTCAGCAACTGGTGGGGCCAATGTATTCGGTTTTACTTTATTTTACATTTCTAAAAACTCACACTGGCGAACTACTTTAAAACCGAAAAATTTTTACACCATTCATATGAAAATGTGCTTATGTCCAAGAAGGGAATCGAACCCGGTGCCCTGGAATAGATCTCCAGAGCTCTACCACTAAGCCACAAGGACGATGGCAGATCTCACTTATAAAAGTCGGTAAGTTTGCAACCACAGCAGTAGATGGAAAAGACTTCATGAGCACACAATCTAGTGGCGAAACATGAGTGGCAAATGAACCCAGCATCGGTGAATATACATTTTTAATTAATTTTTCAGCTACATTTCAGCAGTTAAATTACGCTTCACATTATTGAATATTAAATACGTGAATAGTCACATTGCTAACAAGTCGTAAACAGACTTATATAAGTGACAGATGCCAAGTGGGCACCGTCCTTGTGGCTTAGTGGTAGAGCCCTGGAGCTCCTGGTGCCCGGGATCGATTCCCGTCTTGGACAATTTCATTAAGTTGGTTTACGACTTGTTAGCAATGTGATTATTCACGTATTTAATATTCAATTGTTTCATTGTTTAAACAATATTCGCTTTTACTTTATTTTATATTTCTAAAAACTCACACTGGCGAACTACTTTAAAACCGAAAAATTTTTGCATAATTCCTTTGAAAATGTGCTTATTTCTTAGAAAATATATTTTCAGCCGTGCCCCGGAATTTATTTCGAAAATATCGCATATTTTGTATTCGGTATATCAGTTTCTAGGATTTCCTAACAATGGTTTCATTGTTTAAACAATGTATTCGGTTTTACTTTTTTTAACATTTCTAAAAACTCACACAGGTGATCTACTTTAAAACCGAAAATTTTTTACGTCATTCATTTGGAAATGTGCTTTTTTATTAGGGAATTAATTTTCAGCCGTGCACCGGAATGTAATGCGAAAATATTGCGAGTTTTGAATTCGGTATATCATTTTCCAAGATATCCTAACAATGGTTTCATTGTTTAAACAATGTCTTCGGTTTTACCTTATATTACATTTCTAAAAACTCACACTGGAAAACTACTTTAATTCCGAAAAATTTTTACTTCATTCATTTGTAAATAGGCTTTTTTATAAGGAAATTCATTTTCAGCCGTGCACCGGAATTTAATGCGAAAATATATCGTGTTTGGTATTGGGTATATCAGTTTCCAGGATTCCCAAACAATGGTTTCATTGTTTAAACAATGCATTCGGTTTTGCTTCATTTTACATTTCTAAAAATTCACACAGGCGAACAACTTTAAAACCAGAAATTTTTACTTCATTCATTTCTAAATGGGCTTTTTTATTAGGAAATTAATTTTCAGCCGTGCACCGGAATTTAATTCGAAAATATTGCGTGTTTTGTATTCGGTATATCAGTTTCAAGGCTTTCCTAACAATGGTCTCATTGTTTAAACAATGCATTCAGTTTTACTTTATTTTACATTCCTAAAACTTAACACAGGCGAACAACTTTAAAACCGAGAAATTTTTACGTCTTTCATTTGGAAATGTGCTTATTTATTAGAAAATTAATTTTCAGCCGTGCACCGGAATTTAATTCGAAAATATTGCGTGTTTTGTATTCGGTATATCAGTTTCAAGGCTTTCCTAACAATGGTCTCATTGTTTAAACAATGCATTCAGTTTTACTTTATTTTACATTCCTAAAACTTAACACAGGCGAACAACTTTAAAACCGAGAAATTTTTACGTCTTTCATTTGGAAATGCGCTTATTTATTAGAAAATTAATTTTCAGCCGTGCACCGGAATTTTATTCGAAAATATTGCATGTTTTGTATTCGGTATATCAGTTTCGAGGATTTCCAAACAATGGTTTCATTGTTTAAACAATGTATTCGGTTTTACTTTATTTAACATATCTAAAAACTCACACACGTGAACTACTTTAAAACCGAAAAATATTTACGTCATTCATTTGGAACTGTGCTTATTTATTAGGAAATTAATTTTCAGTCGTGCACCGGAATTTAATTCGAAAATATTGCGTGTTTTGTATTCGGTATATCAGTTTCTTGGATTTCCTAACAATGGCTTCATTGTTTAAAATATGTATTCGGTTTTACTTTGCTTAATAATTCTAAAAACACACACAGGCGAACTAATTTAAAACCGAAAAATATTTACGTCATTCATTTGGAAATGTGTTTTTTTATTAGGAAATTAATTTTCAGTCTTGCACCGGAATTTAATTCGAAAATATTGCGTGTTTTGTATTCGGTATATCAGTTTCCAGGATTTCCTAACAATGGATTCATTGTTTAAGCAATGTATTCTGTTTTACTTTATTTTATATTTCTATAAACTCACACAGGCGAAGTACTTTAAAAACTAAAAATTTTTATGTCATTTATTTGGAAATGTGCTTATTTCTTAGAAAAATAATTTTCAGCCGTGCACCGGAATTTAATTCGAAAATATTGCATGTTTTGTGTTCGGAGCAGCAGTTTTTAGGATTCCTTAACAATGGTTTCATTGTTTAAACAATGTATTATGTTTTACTTTATTTTTATTACTAAAAATTAACACAGGCGAACAACTTTAAAACCGAAAAATTTTTACGTCATTCATTTGGAAATGTGCTTATTTATTAGGAAATTAATTTTCGGCTGTGCACCGGAATTTAATTCAAAAATATTACGTGTCTTGTATTCGGTATATCAGTTTCCAGGATTTCCTAACAATCGTTTCATTGTTTAATCAATGTATTCGATTTTACTTCATTTTATATTTCTAAAAACTCACATTTGCGAAGACTTTAAAACTGAAAAAGGAAATTAATTTTCAGCCGTGCACCGGAATGTAATGCGAAAATACTGCGTGCTTTTTTATTCGGTATATTAGTTTCCACGATTTCCGCCCCACCAGTGGCTGAGAGGTTCTGCTCTCGAAGCTGGTAGACGGGAAGTGCTGGTTTCGAACCCAATCGCGCCCGTCGGCCTAATCGTTCGGAGTTTTCTTGGTTTTCTACGAACCTTAGATTTCCAAGCGTTAATACGTGTTAGGTTCCCTTAGAAAAACCCCCACGAAGGGCACTCCCTCTGGGCCTATATCCCTCGTGCAGATAATTGGCCGTCATAAATAAAACCAACCAACCAACCATGATTCCCTAACAATGGTTTCAATTTTTAAACAATGTATTTGGTTTTACTTTATTTTACATTCCTAAAATTTCACACAGGCGAACAACTTTAAAACCGAAATTTTTTTACGTCATTCATTTGGAAATGTGCTTTTTTATTAGGAAATTAATTTTCAGCCGTGCACCGAAACTCAATGCGAAAATATTGCATGTTTTGTATATCAGTTTCCCGGATTCCTTAACAATGGTTTGATTTTTTAATTAATTTTTTAACTACTTTTCAGCAGTGAAATTACGCTTGAAATTATTGAATACGTGAATAATCACATTGCTAACAAGTCGTAAACCAACGTAGTGAAAAATGTCCAAGCCGGGAATCGAACCCGGTCCCCTGGAATAGATCTCCAGTCCTCTACCACTAAGCCACAAGGACGATGCCCAGCTTGGCTTCTCTCACTTATATAAGTCGGTAAGTTTGCAACCGCAGCACTAGATGAAAATATGTTCACGAGCACACAATCACGTGGCGAAACATGACACGCAAATGAACCCTTCATCGGTGAATATACAATTATAATTAATTTTTGCTTTTTTATTAGGAAATTAATTTTCAGACGTGACCAGGAATTTAATTCGAAAATACTGCGTGTTTTGTATTTGGTATATCTGTTTCTAGGATTTCATAACAATGGTTTCATTGTTTAAACAATGTATGCCGCTTTAAATTTTTATTACTTTTCTAAAAACTCACACAGGCGACATACTTTAGAACCGAAAAATATTTACGTCATTCATTTGGAAATGTGCTTATTTATTAGGAAATTAATTTTCAGTCGTGCACCGGAATTTAATTCGAAAGTATTGCGTGTTTTGTATTCGGTATATCAGTTTCGAGGATTCCCTAACAATGGTTTCATTGTTTAAACAATGTCTTCGGTTTTACCTTATATAACATTTCTAAAAACTCACACTGGAAAACTACTTTAAATCCGAAAAATTTTTACTTCATTCATTTGTAAATAGGCTTTTTTATTAGGAAATTAATTTTCAGCCGTGCACCGGTATTTAATTCGAAAATATTGCGTGTTTTGTATTCGGTATATCAGTTTCTAGGATTTCCTAACAATGGATTCATTGTTTAAGCAATGTATTCGGTTTTACTTTATTTTACATTTCTATAAACTCACACAGGCGAACTACTTTAAAAACGAAAAATTTTTACGTCATTCATTTGGAAATGTGCTTATTTCTTAGAAAAGTAATTTTCAGCCGTGCACCGGAAATTAATTCGAAAATATTGCATGTTTTGTGTTCGGTGCAGCAGTTTTTAGGATTCCTTAACAATGGTTTCATTGTTTAAACAATGTATTAGGTTTTACTTTATTTTATATTACTAAAAATTCACACAGGTGAACAACTTTAAAACCGAAAAATTTTTACGTCATTCATTTGGTAATGTGCTTATTTATTAGGAAATTAATTTTCGGCAGTGCACCGGAATTTAATTCAAAAATATTACGTGTCTTGTATTCGGTATATCAGTTTGCAGGATTTCCTAACAATCGTTTCATTCTTTAATCAATGTATTCGATTTTATTTCATTTTATATTTCTAAAAACTCACATTTGCGAAGACTTTAAAACTGAAAAAGAAAATTAATTTTCAGCCGTGCACCGGAATGTAATGCGAAAATACTGCGTGCTTTTTTATTCGGTATATCAGTTTCCATGATTCCCGCCCCACCAGTGGCTGAGAGGTTCTGCTCTCGAATCTGGTAGACGGGAGGTGCTGGGTTCGAATCCAATCGCGCCCGTCGGCCTAATCGTTCGGAGTTTTCGTGGTTTTCTACGAACCTTGGATTTCCAAGCGTTAATACGTGTTAGGTTCCCTTAGAAAGACCCCCACGAAGGGCAATCCCCCCTGGGCCTATATCCCTCGTGCAGATAATTGGCCGTCATAAATACAACCAACCAACCAACCATGATTCCCTAACAATGGTTTCATTGTTTAAGCAATGTGTTCGGTACTGTATGTATACTTTATTTTACATTTCTAAAAACTCACACTGGCGAACTACTTTAAAACCGAAAAATTTTTACATCATTCCTTTGAAAATGTGCTTATTTCTTAGAAAATAAATTTTCAGCCGTGCACCGGAATTTAATTCGATAATATATCGTGTTTTGTATTGGGTATATCAGTTTCCAGGATTCCCTAACAATGGTTTCATTGTTTAAACAATGTATTCGGTATTGCTTCATTTTATATTTCTAAAAATTCACACAGGCGAACAAATTTCAAACCAGAAATTTTTACGTCATTCATTTGGAAATGTGCTTTTTTATTAGGAAATTAATTTTCAGCCGTGCACCGGAATTTAATTCGAAAATATTGCGTGTTTTGTATTCGGTATATCTGTTTCCAGGATTCCCTAACAATGGTTTCAATTTTTAAACAATGTATTCGGGTTGGGTTGATTGTTGACGGCCGATTATCTACTCGAGGGATATAGGTCCTAGGGGAAGTGCCCTTCGTGGGGGTCTTTCTAAGGGAACCTAACCCGAATTTACGCATGGAAAATGCAAGGCTTCGAAGAAAACCACGAAAACTCCGAAACAGTTAGGCAGACGTGCGCGGTTGTGTTCGAACCCAGCACCTCCCTTCTACCAGCTTCGAGAGCAGAACCTCTCAGCGACTGATGGGGCCAATGTATGCGATTTTACTTTATTTTACATTTCTAAAATCTCACACTGGCGAATTACTTTAAAACCGAAAAATTTTTATATCATTCATTTGGAAATGTGTTTTTTTATTAGAAAATTAATTTTCCGGAATTTAATGCGAAAATATATCGTGTTTTGTATTGGGTAAATCAGTTTCCAGGATTCCCTAACAATGGTTTGATTGTTTAAACAATGCATTCGGTTTTGCTTCATTTTACATTTCTAAAAATTCACACAGGCGAACAACTTTAAAACCAGAAATTTTTACTTCATTCATTTGTAAATGGGCTTTTTAATTAGGAAATTAATTTTCAGCCGTGCACCGGAATTTAATTCGAAAATATTGCGTGTTTTGTATTCGGTATATCAGTTTCAAGGATTTCCTAACAATGGTCTCATTGTTTAAACAATGCATTCAGTTTTACTTTATTTTACATTTCCAAAAATTCACACAGGCGAACAACTTTAAAACCGAGAAATTTTTACGTCTTTCATTTGGAAATGTGCTTATTTATTAGAAAATTAATTTTCAGCCGTGCACCGGATTTGAATTCGAAAATATTGCGTGTTTTGTATTCGGTATATCAGTTTCCAGGATTTCCAAACAATGGTTTCATTGTTTAAACAATGTATTCGGTTTTACTTTATTTTACATTTCTAAAAATTAACGCAGGCGAACACCTTTAAAACCCAAAAATTTTTACATCATTCCTTTGAAAATGTGCTTATTTCTTAGAAAATATATTTTCAGCCGTGCCCCGGAATTTATTTCGAAAATATCGCATATTTTGTATTCGGAATATCAGTTTCTAGGATTTCCTAACAATGGTTTCATTGTTTAAACAATCTATTCGGTTTTACTTTATTTTACATTTCTAAAAACTCACACAGGTGAACTACTTTAAAACCGAAAATTTTTTACGTCATTCATTTGGAAATGTGCTTTTTTTTTAAGAAATTAATTTTCAGCCGTGCACCGGAATTTAATTCGAAAATATTGCGTGTTTTGTATTCGCTATATCAGTTTAGAGGATTTCCTAACAATGGATTCATTTTTTAAACAATGTATTCGGTTTTACTTTATTTTACATTTCTAAAAATTCTGGCAGGCGATCACCTTTAAAACGAAAAAATATTTACGTCATTCATTTCGAAATGTGCATTTTTATTAGGAAATTAATTTTCAGCCGTACACCGGAATATAATGCGAAAATATTGCGTGTTTTTTATTCGGTATATCAGTTTCCAGGATTCCCTAACAATGGTTTCAATTTTTAAACAATGTATTCGGGTTGGGTTGATTGTTGACGACCGATTATCTACTCGAGGGATATAGGTCCTAGGGGAAGTGCCCTTCGTGGGGGTCTTTCTAAGGGAACCTAACCCGTATTTACGCATGGAAAATGCAAGGCTTCGAAGAAGACCACGAAAACTCCGAAACAGTTAGGCCGACGTGCGGTTGTGTTCGAACCCAGCACCTCCCTTCTACCAGCTTCGATAGCAGAACCTCTCAGCGACTGGTGGGGCCAATGTATTCGATTTTACTTTATTTTACATTTTTAAAATCTCACACTGGCGAACTACTTTAAAACCGAAAAATTTTTACACCATTCATTTGAAAATGTGCTTATGTCCAAGCCGGGAATCGAATCCGGTCCCCTGGAATAGATCTCCAGTGCTCTACTACTAAGCCACAAGGACGATGGCATCTCTCACTTATAAAAGTCGGTAAGGTTGCAACCACAGCACTAGATGGAAAGACTTCATGAGCACACAATCTAGTGGCGAAACATGAGTAGTATATGAACCCAGCATCGGTGAATATACATTTTTAATTAATTTTTCAGGTACATTTCAGCAGTGAAATTACGCTTCAAATTATTGAATATTAAATACTTGAATAGTCACATTGCTAACAAGTCGTAAACAGTTTTATATAAGTGACAGATGCCAAGCTGGGCACCGTCCTTGTGGCTTAGTGGTAGAACCCTGGAGCTCCAGGGGGTCGGGATCGATTCCCGTCTTGGACAATTTCACTAAGTTGGTTTACGATTTGTTAGCAATGTTATTATTCACGTATTTAATATTCAATGGTTTCATTGTTTAAACAATATTCGGTTTTACTTTATTTTACATTTCAAAAAACTCACACTGGCGAACTAATTTAAAACCGAAAAATTTTTACATCATTCATTTGGAAATGTGCTTTTTTATTAGAAAATTAATATTCAGCCGTGCACCGGAATTTAATGCGAAAATATATCGTGTTTTGTCTTGGGTATATCAGTTTCCAGGATTCCCTAACAATGGTTTCATTGTTTAAACAATGCATTCGGTTTTGCTTCATCTTACATTTCTAAAAATTCACACAGGCGAACAACTTTAAAACCAGAAATTTTTACTTCATTCATTTCTAAATGGGCTTTTTTATTAGGAAATTAATTTTCAGCCGTGCACCGGAATTTAATTCGAAAATATTGCGTGTTTTGTATTCGGTATATCAGTTTCAAGGCTTTCCTAACAATGCTCTCATTGTTTAAACAATGCATTCAGTTTTACTTTATTTTACATTTCCAAAAATTCACACAGGCGAACAACTTTAAAACCGAGAAATTTTTACGTCTTTCATTTGGAAATGTGCTTATTTATTAGAAAATTAATTTTCAGCCGTGCACCGGAATTTAATTCGAAAATATTGCGTGTTTTGTATTCGGTATATCAGTTTCCAGGATTTCCAAACAATGGTTTCATTGTTTAAACAATGTATTCGGTTTTACTTTATTTTACATTTCTAAAAATTCACGCAGACGAACACCTTTATAACGAAAAAATATTTACGTCATTCATTTGGAAATGTGCTTTTTAATTAGGAAATTAATTTTCAGCCGTGCACCGGAATGTAATGCGAAAATATTGCGAGTTTTGAATTCGGTATATCATTTTCCAAGATATCCTAACAATGGTTTCATTGTTTAAACAATGTCTTCGGTTTTACCTTATATTACATTTCTAAAAACTCACACTGGCAAACTACTTTAAATCCGAAAAATTTTTACTTCATTCTTTTGTAAATAGGCTTTTTTATTAGGACATTAATTTTCAGCCGTGCACCGGAATTTAATGCGAAAATATATCGTGTTTTGTATTGGGTATATCAGTTTCCAGGATTCCCTAACAATGGTTTCATTGTTTAAACAGTGTATTCGGTATTGCTTCATTTTACATTTCTAAAAATTCACACAGGCGAACAAATTTCAAACCAGAAATTTTTACGTCATTCATTTGGAAATGTGCTTTTTTATTAGGAAATTAATTTTCAGCCGTGCACCGGAATTTAATTCGAAAATATTGCGTGTTTTGTATTCGGTATATCTGTTTCAATGATTTCCTAACAATGGTATCATTGTTTAAACAATGCATTCAGTTTTACTTTATTTTACATTTCCAAAAATTTCACACAGGCGAACACCTTTAAAACGAAAAAATATTTACGTCATTCACTTTTAAATGTGCTTATTTATTAGGAAATTAATTTTCAGCCGTACACCGGAATGTAATGCGAAAATATTGCGTGTTTTTTATTCGGTATATCAGTTTCCAGGATTCCCTAACAATGGTTTCAATTTTTAAACAATGTATTCGGGTTGGGTTGATTGTTGACGGCCGATTATCTACTCGAGGGATATAGGTCCTAGGGGAAGTGCCCTTCGTGGGGGTCTTTCTAAGGGAACCTAACCCGTATTTACGCATGGAAAATGCAAGGCTTCGAAGAAAACCACGAAAACTCCGAAACAGTTAGGCCGACGTGTGCGGTTGGGTTCGAACCCAGCACCTCCCGTCTACCAGCTTCGAGAGCAGAACCTCTAGCGACTGGTGGGGCCAATGTATTCGGTTTTACTTTATTTTACATTTCTAAAAACTCACACTGGCGAACTACTTTAAAACCGAAAAATTTTTACACCATTCATTTGAAAATGTGCTTATGTCCAAGCCGGGAATCGAACCCGGTGCCCTGGAATAGATCTCCAGTGCTCTACCACTAAGCCACAAGGACGATGGCATCTCTGACTTATAAAAGTCGGTAAGGTTGCAACCACAGCACTAGATGGAAAAGACTTCATGAGCACACAATCTAGTGGCGAAACATGAGTGGCAAATGAACCCAGCATCGGTGAATATACATTTTTAATTAATTTTTCAGCTACATTTCAGCAGTGAAATTACGCTTGAAATTATTGAATATTAAATACGTGAATAGTCACATTGCTAACAAGTCGTAAACAGTCTTATATAAGTGACAGATGCCAAGCTGGGCACCGTCCTTGTGGCTTAGTGGTAGAGCCCTGGAGCTCCAGTGGCCCGGGATCGATTCCCGTCTTGGACGATTTGACTAAGTTGGTTTACGATTTGTTAGCAATGTGATTATTCACGTATTTAATATTCAATGGTTTCATTGTTTAAACAATATTCGGTTTTACTTTATTTTACTCTCTAAAAACTCACACTGGCGAACTACTTTAAAACCCAAAACTTTTTACATCACTCCTTTGAAAATGTGCTTATTTCTTAGAAAATATATTTTCAGCCTTGCCCCGGAATTTATTTCGAAAAATATCGCATATTTTGTATTCGGTATATCAGTTTCTAGGATTTCCTAACAATGGTTTCATTGTTTAAAAAATGTATTCTGTTTTACTTTATTTTAAATTTCTAAAAACTCACACAGGTGAACTACTTTAAAACCGAAAATTTTTTACGTCATTCATTTGGAAATGTGCTTTTTTATTAAGAAATTAATTTTCAGCCGTGCACCGGAATTTAATTTGAAAATATTGCGTGTTTTGTATTCGCTATATCAGTTTAGAGGATTTCCTAACAATGGATACATTGTTTAAACAGTGTATTCAGTTTTACTTTATTTTGCATTTCTAAAAATTCACACAGGCGAACACCTTTAAAACGAAAAAATATTTACGTCATTCATTTGGAAATGTGCTTTTTTATTAGGAAATTAAATTTCAGCCGTGCACAGGAATGTAATGCGAAAATATTGCGTGTTTTGTATTCGGTATAGCATTTTCCAAGATTTCCTAACAATGGTTTCATTGTTTAAACAATGTCTTCGGTTTTAAATTATTTTACATTTCTAAAAACTCACATTGGCAAACTACTTTAAATCCGAAAAATTTTTACATCATTTATTTGAAAATGTGCTTATTTTTTAGAAAATATATTTTCAGCCGTGCCCCGGAATTTATTTCGAAAATATCGCATATTTTGTATTCGGTATATCAGTTTCCAGGTTTCCCAAACAATGGTTTCATTGTTTAAACAATGCATTCGGTTTTGCTTCATTTTACATTTCTAAAAATTCACACAGGCGAACAACTTTAAAACCAGAAATTATTACTTCATTCATTTCTAAATGGGCTTTTTTATTAGGAAATTAATTTTCAGCCGTGCACCGGAATTTTATTCGAAAATATTGCGTGTTTTGTATTCGGTATATCAGTTTCAAGGCTTTCCTAACAATGCTCTCATTGTTTAAACAATGCATTCAATTTTACTTTATTTTACATTTCCAAATATTCACACAGGCGAACAACTTTAAAACCGAGAAATTTTTACGTCTTTCATTTGGAAATGTGCTTATTTATTAGAAAATTAATTTTCAGCCGTGCACCGGAATTTAATTCGAAAATATTGCGTGTTTTGTATTCGGTATATCAGGTTCCAGGATTTCCAAACAATGGTTTCATTGTTTAAACAATGTATTCGGTTTTACTTTATTTTACATTTCTAAAAATTCACGCAGGCGAACACCTTTAAAACGAAAAAATATTTACGTCATTCATTTGGAAATGTGCTTTTTAATTAGGAAATTAATTTTCAGCCGTGCACCGGAATGTAATGCGAAAATATTGCGAGTTTTGAATTCGGTATATCATTTTCCAAGATTTCCTAACAATGGTTTCATTGTTTAAACAATGTCTTCGGTTTTACCTTATATTACATTTCTAAAAACTCACACTGGCAAACTACTTTAAATCCGAAAAATTTTTACTTCATTCTTTTGTAAATAGGCTTTTTTATTAGGACATTAATTTTCAGCCGTGCACCGGAATTTAATGCGAAAATACATCGTGTTTTGTATTGGGTATATCAGTTTCCAGGATTCCCTAACAATGGTCTCATTGTTTAAACAATGCATTCAGTTTTACTTTATTTTACATTTCCAAAAATTCACACAGGCGAACACCTTTAAAACGAAAAAATATTTACGTCATTCACGTTTAAATGTGCTTATTTATTAGGAAATTAATTTTCAGCCATGCACCGGAATTTAATTCGAAAATTTTGCGTGTTTTCTATACGGTATATCAGTTTCTAAGATTTCCTAACAATGGTTTCATTGTTTAAACAATGTATTCAGTTTTACTTTATTTTACATTTATAAAAATTCACACAGGCGAACACCTTTAAAACGAAAAAATATTTACGTCATTCATTTGGAAATGTGCTTTTTAATTAGGAAATTAATTTTCAGCCGTACACCGGAATGTAATGCGAAAATATTGCGTGTTTTTTATTCGGTATATCAGTTTCCAGGATTCTCTAACAATGGTTTCAATTTTTAAACAATGTATTCGGGGTTGGGTTGATTGTTGACGGCCGATTATCTACTCGAGGGATATAGGCACTAGGGGGGTCCCTATGCCCTTCGTAAGGCTTCGAAGAAAACCACGAAAACTCCGAAACAGTTAGGCCGACGTGTGCGGTTGGGTTCGAACCCAGCACCTCCCGTCTACCAGCTTCGAGAGCAGAGCCTCTGAGCGACTGGTGGGGCCAATGTATTCGGTTTTACTTTATTTTACATTTCTAAAAACTCACACTGGCGAACTACTTTAAAACCGAAAAATTTTTACACCATTCATTTGAAAATGTGCTTATGTCCAAGCCGGGAATCGAACCCGGTGCCCTGGAATAGATCTCCAGTGCTCTACCACTAAGCCACAAGGACGATGGCATCTTTCACTTATAAAAGTCGGTAAGGTTGCAACCACAGCACTAGATGGAAAAGACTTCATGAGCACACAATCTAGTGACGAAACATGAGTGGCAAATGAACCCAGCATCGGTGAATATACATTTTTAATTAATTTTTCAGCTGCATTTCAGCAGTGAAATTACGCTTCAAATTATTGAATATTAAATACGTGAATAGTCACATTGCTAACAGGTCGTAAACAGACTTATATAAGTGACAAATGCCAAGCTGGGCACCGTGCTTTTGGCTTAGTGGTAGAGCCCTGGAGCTCCAGGGGCCCGGGATCGATTCCCGTCTTGGACAATTTCACTAAGTTGGTTTACGATTTGTTAGCAATGTGATTATTCACGTATGTAATATTCAATGGTTTCATTGTTTAAACAATATTCGATTTTACTTTATTTTACATTTCTAAAAACTCACACGGGCGAACTACTTTAAAACCCAAAAATTTTTACATCATTCCTTTGAAAATGTGCTTATTTCTTAGAAAATATATTTTCAGCCGTGCCCCGGAATTTATTTCGAAAATATCGCATATTTTGTATTCGGTATATCAGTTTCTAGGATTTCCTAACAATGGTTTCATTGTTTAAACAATGTATTCGGTTTTACTTTATTTTACATTTCTAAAAACTCACACAGGTGAACTACTTTAAAACCGAAAATTTTTTATGTCATTCATTTGGAAATGTGCTTTTTTTTTAAGAAATTAATTTTCAGCCGTGCACCGGAATTTAATTCGAAAATATTGCGTGTTTTGTATTCGCTATATCAGTTTAGAGGATTTCCTAACAATGGATTCATTTTTTAAACAATGTATTCAGTTTTACTTTATTTTACATTTCTAAAAATTCTGGCAGGCGATCACCTTTAAAACGAAAAAATATTTACGTCATTCATTTCGAAATGTGCATTTTTATTAGGAAATTAATTTTCAGCCGTGCACCGGAATGTAATGCGAAAGTATTGCGAGTTTTGAATTCGGTATATCATTTTCCAAGATATCCTAACAATGGTTTCATTGTTTAAACACTGTCTTCGGTTTTACCTTATATTACATTTCTAAAAACTCACACTGGAAAACTACTTTAAATTCGAAAAATTTTTACTTCATTCATTTGTAAATAGGCTTTTTTATAAGGAAATTAATTTTCAGCCGTGCACCGGAATTTAATGTGAAAATATATCGTGTTTTGTATTGGGTATATCAGTTTCAAGGATTTCCTAACAATGGTCTCATTGTTTAAACAATGCATTCAGTTTTACTTTATTTTACATTTCCAAAAATTTCACACAGACGAACACATTTAAAACGAAAAAATATTTACGTCATTCACTTTTAAATGTGCTTATTTATTAGGAAATTAATTTTCAGCCGTACACCGGAATGTAATGCGAAAATATTGCGTGTTTTTTATTCGGTATATCAGTTTCCAGGATTCCCTAACAATGGTTTCAATTTTTAAACAATGTATTCGGGTTGGGTTGATTGTTGACGACCGATTATCTACTCGAGGGATATAGGTCCTAGGGGAAGTGCCCTTCGTGGGGGTCTTTCTAAGGGAACCTAACCCGTATTTACGCATGGAAAATGCAAGGCTTCGAAGAAAACCACGAAAACTCCGAAACAGTTAGGCCGACGTGCGCGGTTGTGTTCGAACCCAGCACCTCCCTTCTACCAGCTTCGATAGCAGAACCTCTCAGCGACTGGTGGGGCCAATGTATTCGATTTTACTTTATTTTACATTTTTAAAATCTCACACTGGCGAACTACTTTAAAACCGAAAAATTTTTACACCATTCATTTGAAAATGTGCTTATGTCCAAGCCGGGAATCGAACCCGGTCCCCTGGAATAGATCTCCAGTGCTCTACTACTAAGCCACAAGGACGATGGCATCTCTCACTTATAAAAGTCGGTAAGGTTGCAACCACAGCACTAGATGGAAAGACTTCATGAGCACACAATCTAGTGGCGAAACATGAGTAGTATATGAACCCAGCATCGGTGAATATACATTTTTAATTAATTTTTCAGGTACATTTCAGCAGTGAAATTACGCTTGAAATTATTGAATATTAAATACTTGAATAGTCACATTGCTAACAAGTCGTAAACAGTTTTATATAAGTGACAGATGCCAAGCTGGGCACCGTCCTTGTGGCTTAGTGGTAGCCCCTGGAGCTCCAGGGGGTCGGGATCGATTCCCGTCTTGGACAATTTCACTAAGTTGGTTTACGATTTGTTAGCAATGTTATTATTCACGTATTTAATATTCAATGGTTTCATTGTTTAAACAATATTCGGTTTTACTTTATTTTACATTTCAAAAAACTCACACTGGCGAACTAATTTAAAACCGAAAAATTTTTACATCATTCAGTTGGAAATGAGCTTTTTTATTAGAAAATTAAATTTCAGCCGTGCACCGGAATTTAATGCGAAAATATATCGTGTTTTGTCTTGGGTATATCAGTTTCCAGGATTCCCTAACAATGGTTTCATTGTTTAAACAATGCATTCGGTTTTGCTTCATTTTACATTTCTAAAAATTCACACAGGCGAACAACTTTAAAACCAGAAATTTTTACTTCATTCATTTCTAAATGGGATTTTTTATTAGGAAATTAATTTTCAGCCGTGCACCGGCATTTAATTCGAAAATATTGCGTGTTTTGTATTCGGTATATCAGTTTCAAGGCTTTCCTAACAATGCTCTCATTGTTTAAACAATGCATTCAGTTTTACTTTATTTTACATTTCCAAAAATTCACACAGGCGAGCAACTTTAAAACCGAGAAATTTTTACGTCTTTCATTTGGAAATGTGCTTATTTATTAGAAAATTAATTTTCAGCCGTGCACCGGAATTTAATTCGAAAATATTGCGTGTTTTGTATTCGGTATATCAGTTTCCAGGATTTCCAAACAATGGTTTCATTGTTTAAACAATGTATTCGGTTTTACTTTATTTTACATTTCTAAAAATTCACGCAGACGAACACCTTTATAACGAAAAAATATTTACGTCATTCATTTGGAAATGTGCTTTTTAATTAGGAAATTAATTTTCAGCCGTGCACCGGAATGTAATGCGAAAATATTGCGAGTTTTGAATTCGGTATATCATTTTCCAAGATATCCTAACAATGGTTTCATTGTTTAAACAATGTCTTCGGTTTTACCTTATATTACATTTCTAAAAACTCACACTGGCAAACTACTTTAAATCCGAAAAATTTTTACTTCATTCTTTTGTAAATAGGCTTTTTTATTAGGACATTAATTTTCAGCCGTGCACCGGAAATTATTGCGAAAATATATCGTTTTTGTATTGGGTATATCAGTTTCCAGGTTTCCCTAACAATGGTTTCATTGTTTAAACAATGCATTCAGTTTTACTTTATTTTACATTTCCAAAAATTCACACAGGCGAACACCTTTAAAACGAAAAAATATTTACGTCATTCACGTTTAAATGTGCTTATTTATTAGGAAATTAATTTTCAGCCATGCACCGGAATTTAATTCGAAAATTTTGCGTGTTTTCTATACGGTATATCAGTTTCTAAGATTCCCTAACAATGGTTTCATTGTTTAAACAATGTATTCAATTTTACTTTATTTTACATTTATAAAAATTCACACAGGCGAACACCTTTAAAACGAAAAAATATTTACGTCATTCATTTGGAAATGTGCTTTTTAATTAGGAAATTAATTTTCAGCCGTACACCGGAATGTAATGCGAAAATATTGCGTGTTTTTTATTCGGTATATCAGTTTCCAGGATTCTCTAACAATGGTTTCAATTTTTAAATAATGTATTCGGGGTTGGGTTGATTGTTGACGGCCGATTATTTACTCGAGGGATATAGGCCCTAGGGGGGTCCCTATGCCCTTCGTGGGGGTCTTTCTAAGGGAACCTAACCCGTATTTACGCATGGAAAATCCAAGGCTTCGAAGAAAATCACGAAAATTCCGAAACAGTTAGGTCGACGTGTGCGGTTGGGTTCGAACCCGTGTGCAGAACCTCCCGTCTACCAGCTTCGAGAGCAGAACCTCTCAGCGACTGGTGGGGCCAATGTATTCGGTTTTACTTTATTTTACATTTCTAAAAACTCACACTGGCGAACTACTTTAAAACCGAAAAATTTTTACACCATTCATTTGAAAATGTGCTTATGTCCAAGCCGGGAATCGAACCCGGTGCCCTGGAATAGATCTCCAGTGCTCTACCACTAAGCCACAAGGACGATGGCATCTCTCACTTATAAAAGTCGGTAAGGTTGCAACCACAGCACTAGATGGAAAAGACTTCATGAGCACACAATCTAGTGGCGAAACATGAGTGGCAAATGAACCCAGCATTGGTGAATATACATTTTTAATTAATTTTTCAGCTACATTTCAGCAGTGAAATTACGCTTGAAATTATTGAATATTAAATACGTGAATAGTCACATTACTAACAAGTCGTAAACAGTCTTATATAAGTGACAGATGCCAAGCTGGGCACCGTCCTTGTGGCTTAGTGGTAGAGCCCTGGAGCTCCAGGAGCCCGGGATCGATTCCCGTCTTGGACAATACACTAAGTTGGTTTACGATTTGTTAGCAATGTGATTATTCACGTATTTAATATTCAATGGTTTCATTGTTTAAACAACATTCGGTTTTACTTTATTTTACATTTCAAAAAACTCACACTGGCGAACTACTTTAAAACCGAAAAATTTTTACATCATTCATTTGGAAATGTGCTTTTTTATTAGAAAATTAATTTTCAGCCGTGCACCGGAATTTAATGCGAAAATATATCGTGTTTTGTATTGGGTATATCAGTTTCCAGGATTCCCTAACAATGGTTTCATTGTTTAATCAATGCATTCGGTTTTGCTTCATTTTACATTTCTAAAAATTCACACAGGCGAACAACTTTAAAACCAGAAATTTTTACTTCATTCATTTCTAAATGGGCTTTTTTATTAGGAAATTAATTTTCAGCCGTGCACCGGCATTTAATTCGAAAATATTGCGTGTTTTGTATTCGGTATATCAGTTTCAAGGCTTTCCTAACAATGCTCTCATTGTTTAAACAATGCATTCAGTTTTACTTTATTTTACATTTCCAAAAATTCACACAGGCGAACAACTTTAAAACCGGGAAATTTTTACGTCTTTCATTTGGAAATGTGCTTATTTATTAGAAAATTAATTTTCAGCCGTGCACCGGAATTTAATTCGAAATTATTGCGTGTTTTGTATTCGGTATATCAGTTTCCAGGATTTCCAAACAATGGTTTCATTGTTTAAACAATGTATTCGGTTTTACTTTATTTTACATTTCTAAAAATTCACGCAGACGAACACCTTTAAAACGAAAAAATATTTACGTCATTCATTTGGAAATGTGCTTTTTAATTAGGAAATTAATTTTCAGCCGTGCACCGGAATGTAATGCGAAAATATTGCGCGTTTTGAATTCGGTATATCATTTTTAAAGATATCCTAACAATTGTTTCATTGTTTAAACAATGTCTTCGGTTTTACCTTATATTACATTTCTAAAAACTCACACTGGCAAACTACTTTAAATCCGAAAAATTTTTACTTCATTCTTTTGTAAATAGGCTTTTTTATTAGGACATTAATTTTCAGCCGTGCACCGGAATTTAATGCGAAAATATATCGTGTTTTGTATTGGGTATATCAGTTTCCAGGATTCCCTAACAATGGTTTCATTGTTTAAACAATGTATTCGGTTTTGCTTCATTTTACATTTCTAAAAATTCACGCAGGCGAACACCTTTAAAACGAAAAAATATTTACGTCATTCATTTGGAAATGTGCTTTTTTATTAGGAAATTAATTTTCAGCCGTGCACCGGAATTTAATTCGAAAATATTGCGTGTTTTGTATTCGGTATATCATTTTCAAGGATTTCCTAACAATGGTCTAATTGTTTAAACAATGCATTCAGTTTTACTTTATTTTATATTTCCAAAAATTCACACAGGCGAACACCTTTAAAACGAAAATATATTTACGTCATTCATTTGTAAATAGGCTTTTTTATAAGGAAATTAATTTTCAGCCGTGCACCGGAATTTAATGCGAAAATATATCGTTTTTTGTATTGGGTATATCAGTTTCCAGGATTCCCAAACAATGGTTTCATTGTTTAAACAATGCATTCGGTTTTGCTTCATTTTACATTTCTAAAAATTCACACAGGCGAACAACTTTAAAACCAGAAATTTTTATTTCATTCATTTCTAAATGGGCTTTTTTATTAGGAAATTAATTTTCAGCCGTGCACCGGAATTTAATTCGAAAATATTGCGTGTTTTGTATTCGGTATATCAGTTTCAAGGCTTTCCTAACAATGCTCTCATTGTTTAAACAATGCATTCAGTTTTACTTTATTTTACATTTCCAAAAATTCACACAGGCGAACAACATTAAAACCGCGAAATTTTTACGTCTTTCATTATGAAATGTGCTTATTTAATAGAAAATTAATTTTCAGCCGTGCACCGGAATTTAATTCGAAAATATTGCGTGTTTTGTATTGGGTATATCAGTTTCCAGGATTCCCTAACAATGGTTTCATTGTTTAAACAATGTATTCGGTTTTACTTTATTTTACATTTCTAAAAATTCACGCAGGCGAACACCTTTAAAACGAAAAAATATTTACGTCATTCATTTGGAAATGTGCTTTTTAATTAGGAAATTAATTTTCAGCCGTGCACCGGAATGTAATGCGAAAATATTGCGAGCTTTGAATTCGGTATATCATTTTCCAAGATTTCCTAACAATGGATTCATTGTTTAAACAATGTCTTCGGTTTTACCTTATATTACATTTCTAAAAACTCACACTGGCAAACTACTTTAAATCCGAAAAATTTATACTTCATTCTTTTGTAAATAGGCTTTTTTATTAGGACATTAATTTTCAGCCGTGCACCGGAATTTAATGCGAAAATATATCGTGTTTTGTATTGGGTATATCAGTTTCCGGGATTCCCTAACAATGGTTTCATTGTTTAAACAATGTATTCGGTTTTGCTTCATTTTACATTTTTAAAAATTCACGCAGGCGAACACCTTTAAAACGAAAAAATATTTACGTCATTCATTTGGAAATGTGCTTTTTTATTAGGAAATTAATTTTCAGCCGTGCACCGGAATTTAATTCGAAAATATTGCGTGTTTTGTATTCGGTATATCAGTTTCAAGGATTTCCTAACAATGGTCTCATTGTTTAAACAATGCATTCAGTTTTACTTTATTTTACATTTCCAAAAATTCACACAGGCGAACACCTTTAAAACGTTTGGTTTGGTTTGTGTTTATGACGGCCGATTATCAACACGTGGGATATAGGCCCTGGGGGGAGTGCCCTTCGTGGGGGTCTTTCTAAGGGAACCTAACCCGTATTTACGCATGGGAATCCACGGTTTCGAAGAAAACCACGAAAACTCCGAAACGGTTAGGCCGACGGGCGCGATTGAGTTCGAACCCAGCACCTCCCGTCTACCAGCTTCGAGAGCAGAACCTCTCAGCCACTGGTGGGGCCACCTTTAAAACGAAAAAATAT
This sequence comes from Maratus speciosus, assembly GCA_963932465.1. Classification (NCBI taxonomy): domain Eukaryota; kingdom Metazoa; phylum Arthropoda; class Arachnida; order Araneae; family Salticidae; genus Maratus; species Maratus speciosus. Next base: position 105,140 of record CAWVRF010001488.1, on the reverse strand, counting down.
TTACGTCATTCACGTTTAAATGTGCTTATTTATTAGGAAATTAATTTTCAGCCATGCACCGGAATTTAATTCGAAAATTTTACGTGTTTTCTATACGGTATATCAGTTTCTAAGATTTCCTAACAACGGTTTCATTGTTTAAACAATGTATTCAATTTTACTTTATTTTACATTTATAAAAATTCACACAGGCGAACACCTTTAAAACGAAAAAATATTTACGTCATTCATTTGGAAATGGGCTTTTTAATTAGGAAATTAATTTTCAGCCGTACACCGGAATGTAATGCGAAAATATTGCGTGTTTTTTATTCGGTATATCAGTTTCCACGATTCTCTAACAATGGTTTCAATTTTTAAACAATGTATTCGGGATTGGGTTGATTGTTGACGGCCGATTATCAACTCGAGGTATATAGGCCCTAGGGGGGTACCTATGCCCTTCTTGGGGGTCTTTCTAAGAGAACCTAACCCGTATTTACGCATGGAAAATCGAAGGCTTCGAAGAAAATCACGAAAACTCCGAAACAGTTAGGCCGACGTGTGCGGTTGGGTTCGAACCCAGCACCTCCCCTCTACCAGCTTCGAGAGCAGAAGCTCAAACGCTGGCAAACTACTTTAAATCCGAAAAATTTATACTTCATTCTTTTGTAAATAGGCTTTTTTATTAGGACATTAATTTTCAGCCGTGCACCGGAATTTAATGCGAAAATATATCGTGTTTTGTATTCGGTATATCAGTTTCCAGGATTCTCTAACAATGGTTTCAATTTTTAAACAATGTATTCGGGATTGGGTTGATTGTTGACGGCCGATTATCTACTCGAGGTATATAGGCACTAGGGGGGTCCCTATGCCCTTCGTGGGGGGGTCTTTCTAAGGGAACCTAACCCGTATTTACGCATGGAAAATCGAAGGCTTCGAAGAAAATCACGAAAACTCCGAAACAGTTAGGCCGACGTGTGCGGTTGGGTTCGAACCCAGCACCTCCCGTCTACCAGCTTCGAGAGCAGAACCTCTCAGCGACTGGTGGGGCCAATGTATTCGGTTTTACTTTATTTTACATTTCTAAAAACTCACACTGGCGAACTACTTTTAACCCGAAAAATTTTTACACCATTCATTTGAAAATGTGCTTATGTCCAAGCCGCGAATCGAACCCGGTGCCCTGGAATAGATCTCCAGTGCTCTACCACTAAGCCACAAAGACGATGGCATCTCTCATTTATAAAAGTCGGTAAGGTTGCAACCACAGCACTAGATGGAAAAGACTTTATGAGCACACAATCTAGTGGCGAAACATGAGTGGCAAATGAACCCAGCATCGGTGAATATACATTTTTAATTAATTTTTCAGCTACATTTCAGAAGTGAAATTACGCTTCAAATTATTGAATATTAAATACTTGAATAGTCACATTGCTAACAAGTCGTAAACAGTTTTATATAAGTGACAGATGCCAAGCTGGGCACCGTCCTTGTGGCTTAGTGGTAGAGCCCTGGAGCTCCAGGGGCCCGGGATCGATTCCCGATTGGACAATTTCACTAAGTTGGTTTACGATTTGTTAGCAATGTGATTATTCACGTATTTAATATTCAATGGTTTCATTGTTTAAACAATATTCGCTTTTACTTTATTTTACATTTCTAAAAACTCACACTGGCGAACTACTTTAAAACCGAAAACTTTTTACATAATTCCTTTGAAAATGTGCTTATTTCTTAGAAAATATATTTTCAGCCGTGCCCCGGAATTTATTTCGAAATTATCGCATATTTTGTATTCGGTATATCAGTTTCTAGGATTTCCTAACAATGGTTTCATTGTTTAAACAATGTATTCGGTTTTACTTTATTTTACATTTCTAAAAACTCACACAGGTGAACTACTTTAAAACCGAAAATTTTTTACGTCATTCATTTGGAAATGTGCTTTTTTATTAGGAAATTAATTTTCAGCCGTGCACCGGAATGTAATGCGAAAATATTGCGAGTTTTGAATTCGGTATATCATTTTCCAAGATATCCTAACAATGGTTTCATTATTTAAACAATGTCTTCGGTTTTACCTTATATTACATTTCTAAAAACTCACACTGGAAAACTACTTTAATTCCGAAAAATTTTTACTTCATTCATTTGTAAATAGGCTTTTTTATAAGGAAATTCATTTTCAGCCGTGCACCGGAATTTAATGCGAAAATATATCGTGTTTTGTATTGGGTATATCAGTTTCCAGGATTCCCAAACAATGGTTTCATTGTTTAAACAATGCATTCGGTTTTGCTTCATTTTACATTTCTAAAAATTCACACAGGCGAACAACTTTAAAACCAGAAATTTTTACTTCATTCATTTCTAAATGGGCTTTTTTATTAGGATATTAATTTTCAGCCGTACACCGGAATTTAATTCGAAAATATTGCGTGTTTTGTATTCGGTATATCAGTTTCAAGGCTTTCCTAACAATGGTCTCATTGTTTAAACAATGCATTCAGTTTTACTTTATTTTACATTCCTAAAACTTAACACAGGCGAACAACTTTAAAACCGAGAAATTTTTACGTCTTTCATTTGGAAATGTGCTTATTTATTAGAAAAATAATTTTCAGCCGTGCACCGGAATTTAATTCGAAAATATTGCGTGTTTTGTATTCGGTATATCAGTTTCAAGGCTTTCCTAACAATGGTCTCATTGTTTAAACAATGCATTCAGTTTTACTTTATTTTACATTCCTAAAACTTAACACAGGCGAACAACTTTAAAACCGAGAAATTTTTACGTCTTTCATTTGGAAATGCGCTTATTTATTAGAAAATTATTTTTCAGCCGTGCACCGGAATTTAATTCGAAAATATTGCATGTTTTGTATTCGGTATATCAGTTTCGAGGATTTCCAAACAATGGTTTCATTGTTTAAACAATGTATTCGGTTTTACTTTATTTAACATATCTAAAAACTCACACACGTGAACTACTTTAAAACCAAAAAATATTTACGTCATTCATTTGGAACTGTGCTTATTTATTAGGAAATTAATTTTCAGTCGTGCACCGGAATTTAATTCGAAAATATTGCGTGTTTTGTATTCGGTATATCAGTTTCCAGGATTTCCTAACAATGGATTCATTGTTTAAGCAATGTATTCTGTTTTACTTTATTTTATATTTCTATAAACTCACACAGGCGAAGTACTTTAAAAACTAAAAATTTTTATGTCATTTATTTGGAAATGTGCTTATTTCTTAGAAAAATAATTTTCAGCCGTGCACCGGAATTTAATTCGAAAATATTGCATGTTTTGTGTTCGGAGCAGCAGTTTTTAGGATTCCTTAACAATGGTTTCATTGTTTAAACAATGTATTATATTTTACTTTATTTTTATTACTAAAAATTAACACAGGCGAAACACATTAAAACCGAAAAATTTTTACGTCATTCATTTGGAAATGTGCTTATTTATTAGGAAATTACTTTTCGGCTGTGCACCGGAATTTAATTCAAAAATATTACGTGTCTTGTATTCGGTATATCAGTTTCCAGGATTTCCTAACAATCGTTTCATTGTTTAATCAATGTATTCGATTTTACTTCATTTTATATTTCTAAAAACTCACATTTGCGAAGACTTTAAAACTGAAAAAGGAAATTAATTTTCAGCCGTGCACCGGAATGTAATGCGAAAATACTGCGTGCTTTTTTATTCGGTATATTAGTTTCCACGATTTCCGCCCCACCAGTGGCTGAGAGGTTCTGCTCTCGAAGCTGGTAGACGGGAAGTGCTGGTTTCGAACCCAATCGCGCCCGTCGGCCTAATCGTTCGGAGTTTTCTTGGTTTTCTACGAACCTTAGATTTCCAAGCGTTAATACGTGTTAGGTTCCCTTAGAAAAACCCCCACGAAGGGCACTCCCTCTGGGCCTATATCCCTCGTGCAGATAATTGTCCGTCATAAATAAAACCAACCAACCAACCATGATTCCCTAACAATGGTTTCATTGTTTAAACAATGTATTTGGTTTTACTTTATTTTACATTCCTAAAATTTCACACAGGCGAACAACTTTAAAACCGAAATTTTTTTACGTCATTCATTTGGAAATGTGCTTTTTTATTAGGAAATTAATTTTCAGCCGTGCACCGAAATTCAATGCGAAAATATTGCATGTTTTGTATATCAGTTTCCCGGATTCCTTAACAATGGTTTGATTTTTTAATTAATTTTTTAACTACTTTTCAGCAGTGAAATTACGCTTGAAATTATTGAATACGTGAATAATCACATTGCTAACAAGTCGTAAACCAACGTAGTGAAAAATGTCCAAGCCGGGAATCGAACCCGGTCCCATGGAATAGATCTCCAGTCCTCTACCACTAAGCCACAAGGACGATGCCCAGCTTGGCTTCTCTCACTTATATAAGTCGGTAAGTTTGCAACCGCAGCACTAGATGGAAATATGTTCACGAGCACACAATCACGTGGCGAAACATGACACGCAAATGAACCCATCATCGGTGAATATACAATTATAATTAATTTTTGCTTTTTTATTAGGAAATTAATTTTCAGACGTGACCAGGAATTTAATTCGAAAATACTGCGTGTTTTGTATTGGGTATATCAGTTTCCAGGATTTCCTAACAATGGTTTCATTGTTTAAACAATGTATGCCGCTTTACTTTTTTTTACATTTCTAAAAACTCACACAGGCGACCTACTTTAGAACCGAAAAATATTTCCGTCATTCATTTGGAAATGTGCTTATTTATTAGGAAATTAATTTTCAGTCGTGCACCGGAATTTAATTCGAAAGTATTGCGTGTTTTGTATTCGGTATATCAGTTTCGAGGATTCCCTAACAATGGTTTCATTGTTTAAACAATGTCTTCGGTTTTACCTTATATTACATTTCTAAAAACTCACACTGGAAAACTACTTTAAATCCGAAAAATTTTTACTTCATTCATTTGTAAATAGGCTTTTTTATTAGGAAATTAATTTTCAGCCGTGCACCGGTATTTAATTCGAAAATATTGCGTGTTTTGTATTCGGTATATCAGTTTCTAGGATTTCCTAACAATGGATTCATTGTTTAAGCAATGTATTCGGTTTTACTTTATTTTATATTTCTATAAACTCACACAGGCGAACTACTTTAAAAACGAAAAATTTTTACGTCATTCATTTGGAAATGTGCTTATTTCTTAGAAAAGTAATTTTCAGCCGTGCACCGGAAATTAATTCGAAAATATTGCATGTTTTGTGTTCGGTGCAGCAGTTTTTAGGATTCCTTAACAATGGTTTCATTGTTTAAACAGTGTATTAGGTTTTACTTTATTTTATATTACTAAAAATTCACACAGGTGAACAACTTTAAAACCGAAAAATTTTTACGTCATTCATTTGGTAATGTGCTTATTTATTAGGAAATTAATTTTCGGCAGTGCACCGGAATTTAATTCAAAAATATTACGTGTCTTGTATTCGGTATATCAGTTTCCAGGATTTCCTAACAATCGTTTCATTCTTTAATCAATGTATTCGATTTTATTTCATTTTATATTTCTAAAAACTCACATTTGCGAAGACTTTAAAACTGAAAAAGAAAATTAATTTTCAGCTGTGCACCGGAATGTAATGCGAAAATACTGCGTGCTTTTTTATTCGGTATATCAGTTTCCATGATTCCCGCCCCACCAGTGGCTGAGAGGTTCTGCTCTCGAAGCTGGTAGACGGGAGGTGCTGGGTTCGAATCCAATCGCGCCCGTCGGCCTAATCGTTCGGAGTTTTCGTGGTTTTCTACGAACCTTGGATTTCCAAGCGTTAATACGTGTTAGGTTCCCTTAGAAAGACCCCCACGAAGGGCAATCCCCCCTGGGCCTATATCCCTCGTGCAGATAATTGGCCGTCATAAATACAACCAACCAACCAACCATGATTCCCTAACAATGGTTTCATTGTTTAAGCAATGTGTTCGGTACTGTATGTATACTTTATTTTACATTTCTAAAAACTCACACTGGCGAACTACTTTAAAACCGAAAAATTTTTACATCATTCCTTTGAAAATGTGCTTATTTCTTAGAAAATAAATTTTCAGCCGTGCACCGGAATTTAATTCGATAATATATCGTGTTTTGTATTGGGTATATCAGTTTCCAGGATTCCCTAACAATGGTTTCATTGTTTAAACAATGTATTCGGTATTGCTTCATTTTACATTTCTAAAAATTCACACAGGCGAACAAATTTCAAACCAGAAATTTTTACGTCACTCATTTGGAAATGTGCTTTTTTATTAGGAAATTAATTTTCAGCCGTGCACCGGAATTTAATTCGAAAATATTGCGTGTTTTGTATTCGGTATATCTGTTTCAATGATTTCCTAACAATGGTCTCATTGTTTAAACAATGCATTCAGTTTTACTTTATTTTACATTTCCAAAAATTTCACACAGGCGAACACCTTTAAAACGAAAAAATATTTACGTCATTCACTTTTCAATGTGCTTATTTATTAGGAAATTAATTTTCAGCCGTACACCGGAATGTAATGCGAAAATATTGCGTGTTTTTTATTCGGTATATCAGTTTCCAGGATTCCCTAACAATGGTTTCAATTTTTAAACAATGTATTCGGGTTGGGTTGATTGTTGACGGCCGATTATCTACTCGAGGGATATAGGTCCTAGGGGAAGTGCCCTTCGTGGGGGTCTTTCTAAGGGAACCTAACCCGTATTTACGCATGGAAAATGCAAGGCTTCGAAGAAAACCACGAAAACTCCGAAACAGTTAGGCCGACGTGCGCGGTTGTGTTCGAACCCAGCACCTCCCTTCTACCAGCTTCGAGAGCAGAACCTCTCAGCGACTGGTGGGGCCAATGTATTCGATTTTTCTTTATTTTACATTTCTAAAATCTCACACTGGCGAACTACTTTAAAACCGAAAAATTTTTATATCATTCATTTGGAAATGTGTTTTTTTATTAGAAAATTAATTTTCAGCCGTGCACCGGAATTTAATGCGAAAATATATCGTGTTTTGTATTGGGTATATCAGTTTCCAGGATTCCCTAACAATGGTTTGATTGTTTAAACAATGCATTCGGTTTTGCTTCATTTTACATTTCTAAAAATTCACACAGGCGAACAACTTTAAAACCAGAAATTTTTACTTCATTCATTTGTAAATGGGCTTTTTAATTAGGAAATTAATTTTCAGCCGTGCACCGGAATTTAATTCGAAAATATTGCGTGTTTTGTATTCGGTATATCAGTTTCAAGGATTTCCTAACAATGGTCTCATTGTTTAAACAATGCATTCAGTTTTACTTTATTTTACATTTCCAAAAATTCACACAGGCGAACAACTTTAAAACCGAGAAATTTTTACGTCTTTCATTTGGAAATGTGCTTATTTATTAGAAAATTAATTTTCAGCCGTGCAACGGATTTGAATTCGAAAATATTGCGTGTTTTGTATTCGGTATATCAGTTTCCAGGATTTCCAAACAATGGTTTCATTGTTTAAACAATGTATTCGGTTTTACTTTATTTTACATTTCTAAAAATTAACGCAGGCGAACACCTTTAAAACCCAAAAATTTTTACATCATTCCTTTGAAAATGTGCTTATTTCTTAGAAAATATATTTTCAGCCGTGCCCCGGAATTTATTTCGAAAATATCGCATATTTTGTATTCGGTATATCAGTTTCTAGGATTTCCTAACAATGGTTTCATTGTTTAAACAATGTATTCGGTTTTACTTTATTTTAAATTTCTAAAAACTCACACAGGTGAACTACTTTAAAACCGAAAATTTTTTACGTCATTCATTTGGAAATGTGCTTTTTTTATAAGAAATTAATTTTCAGCCGTGCACCGGAATTTAATTCGAAAATATTGCGTGTTTTGTATTCGCTATATCAGTTTAGAGGATTTCCTAACAATGGATTCATTTTTTAAACAATGTATTCGGTTTTACTTTATTTTACATTTCTAAAAATTCTGGCAGGCGATCACCTTTAAAACGAAAAAATATTTACGTCATTCATTTCGAAATGTGCATTTTTATTAGGAAATTAATTTTCAGCCGTGCACCGGAATATAATGCGAAAGTATTGCGAGTTTTGAATTCGGTATATCATTTTCCAAGATATCCTAACAATGGTTTCATTGTTTAAACAATGTCTTCGGTTTTACCTTATATTACATTTCTAAAAACTCACACTGGAAAACTACTTTAAATTCGAAAAATTTTTACTTCATTCATTTGTAAATAGGCTTTTTTATAAGGAAATTAATTTTCAGCCGTTCACCGGAATTTAATGCGAAAATATATCGTGTTTTGTATTGGGTATATCAGTTTCCAGGATTCCCAAACAATGGTTTCATTGTTTAAACAATGCATTCGGTTTTGCTTCATTTTACATTTCTAAAAATTCACACAGGCGAACAAATTTAAAACCAATAATTTTTACTTCATTCATTTCTAAATGGGCTTTTTTATTAGGAAATTAATTTTCAGCCGTGCACCGGAATTTAATTCGAAAATATTGCGTGTTTTGTATTCGGTATATCAGTTTCAAGGATTTCCTAACAATGGTCTCATTGTTTAAACAATGCATACAGTTTTACTTTATTTTACATTTCCAAAAATTTCACACAGGCGAACACATTTAAAACGAAAAAATATTTACGTCATTCACTTTTAAATGTGCTTATTTATTAGGAAATTAATTTTCAGCCGTACACCGGAATGTAATGCGAAAATATTGCGTGTTTTTTATTCGGTATATCAGTTTCCAGGATTCCCTAACAATGGTTTCAATTTTTAAACAATGTATTCGGGTTGGGTTGATTGTTGACGACCGATTATCTACTCGAGGGATATAGGTCCTAGGGGAAGTGCCCTTCGTGGGGGTCTTTCTAAGGGAACCTAACCCGTATTTACGCATGGAAAATGCAAGGCTTCGAAGAAAACCACGAAAACTCCGAATCAGTTAGGCCGACGTGCGGTTGTGTTCGAACCCAGCACCTCCCTTCTACCAGCTTCGATAGCAGAACCTCTCAGCGACTGGTGGGGCCAATGTATCCGATTTTACTTTATTTTACATTTTTAAAATCTCACACTGGCGAACTACTTTAAAACCGAAAAATTTTTACACCATTCATTTGAAAATGTGCTTATGTCCAAGCCGGGAATCGAATCCGGTCCCCTGGAATAGATCTCCAGTGCTCTACTACTAAGCCACAAGGACGATGGCATCTCTCACTTATAAAAGTCGGTAAGGTTGCAACCACAGCACTAGATGGAAAGACTTCATGAGCACACAATCTAGTGGCGAAACATGAGTAGTATATGAACCCAGCATCGGTGAATATACATTTTTAATTAATTTTTCAGGTACATTTCAGCAGTGAAATTACGCTTCAAATTATTGAATATTAAATACTTGAATAGTCACATTGCTAACCAGTCGTAAACAGTTTTATATAAGTGACAGATGCCAAGCTGGGCACCGTCCTTGTGGCTTAGTGGTAGACCCCTGGAGCTCCAGGAGGTCGGGATCGATTCCCGTCTTGGACAATTTCACTAAGTTGGTTTACGATTTGTTAGCAATGTTATTATTCACGTATTTAATATTCAATGGTTTCATTGTTTAAACAATATTCGGTTTTACTTTATTTTACATTTCAAAAAACTCACACTGGCGAACTAATTTAAAACCGAAAAATTTTTACATCATTCATTTGGAAATGTGCTTTTTTATTAGAAAATTAATATTCAGCCGTGCACCGGAATTTAATGCGAAAATATATCGTGTTTTGTCTTGGGTATATCAGTTTCCAGGATTCCCTAACAATGGTTTCATTGTTTAAACAATGCATTCGGTTTTGCTTCATTTTACATTTCTAAAAATTCACACAGGCGAACAACTTTAAATCCAGAAATTTTTACTTCATTCATTTCTAAATGGGCTTTTTTATTAGGAAATTAATTTTCAGCCGTGCACCGGAATTTAATTCGAAAATATTGCGTGTTTTGTATTCGGTATATCAGTTTCCAGGATTTCCAAACAATGGTTTCATTGTTTAAACAATGTATTCGGTTTTACTTTATTTTACATTTCTAAAAATTCACGCAGACGAACACCTTTATAACGAAAAAATATTTACGTCATTCATTTGGAAATGTGCTTTTTAATTAGGAAATTAATTTTCAGCCGTGCACCGGAATGTAATGCGAAAATATTGCGAGTTTTGAATTCGGTATATCATTTTCCAAGATATCCTAACAATGGTTTCATTGTTTAAACAATGTCTTCGGTTTTACCTTATATTACATTTCTAAAAACTCACACTGGCAAACTACTTTAAATCCGAAAAATTTTTACTTCATTCTTTTGTAAATAGGCTTTTTTATTAGGACATTAATTTTCAGTCGTGCACCGGAATTTAATGCGAAAATATATCGTGTTTTGTATTGGGTATATCAGTTTCCAGGATTCCCTAACAATGGTTTCATTGTTTAAACAGTGTATTCGGTATTGCTTCATTTTACATTTCTAAAAATTCACACAGGCGAACAAATTTCAAACCAGAAATTTTTACGTCATTCATTTGGAAATGTGCTTTTTTATTAGGAAATTAATTTTCAGCCGTGCACCGGAATTTAATTCGAAAATATTGCGTGTTTTGTATTCGGTATATCAGTTTCAAGGATTTCCTAACAATGGTCTCATTGTTTAAACAATGCATTCAGTTTTACTTTATTTTACATTTCCAAAAATTCACACAGGCGAACACCTTTAAAACGAAAAAATATTTACGTCATTCACGTTTAAATGTGCTTATTTATTAGGAAATTAATTTTCAGCCATGCACCGGAATTTAATTCGAAAATTTTGCGTGTTTTCTATACGGTATATCAGTTTCTAAGATTTCCTAACAATGGTTCCATTGTTTAAACAATGTATTCAGTTTTACTTTATTTTACATTTCTAAAAATTCACACAGGCGAACAAATTTAAAACGAAAAAATATTTACGTCATTCATATGGAAATGTGCTTATTAATTAGGAAATAAATTTTCAGCCGTACACCGGAATGTAATGCGAAAATATTGCGTGTTTTTTATTCGGTATATCAGTTTCCAGGATTCCCTAACAATGGTTTCAATTTTTAAACAATGTATTCGATGTTGGGTTAATTGTTGACAGCCGATTATCTACTCGAGGGATATAGGCCCTATGGGGTTCCCTATGCCCTTCGTGGGGGTCTTTCTAAGGGAACCTAACCCGTATTTACGCATTCAAAATCCAAGGCTTCGAAGAAAACCACGAAAACTCCGAAACAGTTAGGCCGACGTGTGCGGTTGGGTTCGAACCCAGCACCTCCCGTCTACCAGCTTCGAGAGCAGAACCTCTAGCGACTGGTGGGGCCAATGTATTCGGTTTTACTTTATTTTACATTTCTAAAAACTCACACTGGCGAACTACTTTAAAACCGAAAAATTTTTACACCATTCATTTGAAAATGTGCTTATGTCCAAGCCGGGAATCGAACCCGGTGCCCTGGAATAGATCTCCAGTGCTCTACCACTAAGCCACAAGGACGATGGCATGTCTGACTTATAAAAGTCGGTAAGGTTGCAACCACAGCACTAGATGGAAAAGACTTCATGAGCACACAATCTAGTGGCGAAACATGAGTGGCAAATGAACCCAGCATCGGTGAATATACATTTTTAATTAATTTTTCAGCTACATTTCAGCAGTGAAATTACGCTTGAAATTATTGAATATTAAATACGTGAATAGTCACATTGCTAACAAGTCGTAAACAGTCTTATATAAGTGACAGATGCCAAGCTGGGCACCGTCCTTGTGGCTTAGTGGTAGAGCCCTGGAGCTCCAGTGGCCCGGGATCGATTCCCGTCTTGGACGATTTGACTAAGTTGGTTTACGATTTGTTAGCAATGTGATTATTCACGTATTTAATATTCAATGGTTTCATTGTTTAAACAATATTCGGTTTTACTTTATTTTACTCTCTAAAAACTCACACTGGCGAACTACTTTAAAACCCAAAACTTTTTACATCACTCCTTTGAAAATGTGCTTATTTCTTAGAAAATATATTTTCAGCCTTGCCCCGGAATTTATTTCGAAAATATCGCATATTTTGTATTCGGTATATCAGTTTCTAGGATTTCCTAACAATGGTTTCATTGTTTAAAAAATGTATTCTGTTTTACTTTATTTTAAATTTCTAAAAACTCACACAGGTGAACTACTTTAAAACCGAAAATTTTTTACGTCATTCATTTGGAAATGTGCTTTTTTATTAAGAAATTAATTTTCAGCCGTGCATCGGAATTTAATTCGAAAATATTGCGTGTTTTGTATTCGCTATATCAGTTTAGAGGATTTCCTAACAATGGATACATTGTTTAAACAGTGTATTCAGTTTTACTTTATTTTACATTTCTAAAAATTGTGGCAGGCGATCACCTTTAAAACGAAAAAATATTTACGTCATTCATTTCGAAATGTGCTTTTTTATTACGAAATTAATTTTCAGCCATGCACCGGAATGTAATGCGAAACTATTGCGTGTTTTGTATTCGGTATATCAGTTTCAAGGATTTCCAAACAATGGTTTCATTGTTTAAACAATGTATTCAGTTTTACTTTATTTTGCATTTCTAAAAATTCACACAGGCGAACACCTTTAAAACGAAAAAATATTTACGTCATTCATTTGGAAATGTGCTTTTTTATTAGGAAATTAAATTTCAGCCGTGCACAGGAATGTAATGCGAAAATATTGCGTGTTTTTTATTCGGTATAGCATTTTCCAAGATTTCCTAACAATGGTTTCATTGCTTAAACAATGTCTTCGGTTTTAAATTATTTTACATTTCTAAAAACTCACATTGGCAAACTACTTTAAATCCGAAAAATTTTTACATCATTTATTTGAAAATGTGCTTATTTTTTAGAAAATATATTTTCAGCCGTGCCCCGGAATTTATTTCGAAAATATCGCATATTTTGTATTCGGTATATCAGTTTCCAGGTTTCCCAAACAATGGTTTCATTGTTTAAACAATGCATTCGGTTTTGCTTCATTTTACATTTCTAAAAATTCACACAGGCGAACAACTTTAAAACCAGAAATTTTTACTTCATTCATTTGTAAATGGGCTTTTTAATTAGGAAATTAATTTTCAGCCGTGCACCGTAATTTAATTCGAAAATATTGCGTGTTTTGTATTCGGTATATGAGTTTCAAGGATTTCCTAACAATGGTCTCATTGTTTAAACAATGCATTCAGTTTTACTTTATTTTACATTTCCAAAAATTCACACAGGCGAACAACTTTAAAACCGAGAAATTTTTACGTCTTTCATTTGGAAATGTGCTTATTTATTAGAAAATTAATTTTCAGCCGTGCACCGGATTTGAATTCGAAAATATTGCGTGTTTTGTATTCGGTATATCAGTTTCCAGGATTTCCAAACAATGGTTTCATTGTTTAAACAATGTATTCGGTTTTACTTTATTTTACATTTCTAAAAATTAACGCAGGCGAACACCTTTAAAACGAAAAAATATTTACGTCATTCATTTGGAAATGTGCTTTTTAATTAGGAAATTAATTTTCAGCCGTGCACCGGAATGTAATGCGAAAATATTGCGAGTTTTGAATTCGGTATATCATTTTCCAAGATATCCTAACAATGGTTTCATTGTTTAAACAATGTCTTCGGTTTTACCTTATATTACATTTCTAAAAACTCACACTGCAAAAATACTTTAAATCCGAAAAATTTTTACTTCATTCTTTTGTAAATAGGCTTTTTTATTAGGACATTAATTTTCAGCCGTGCACCGGAAATTATTGCGAAAATATATCGTGTTTTGTATTGGGTATATCAGTTTCCAGGATTCCCTAACAATGGTTTCATTGTTTAAACAATGCATTCAGTTTTACTTTATTTTACATTTCCAAAAATTCACACAGGCGAACACCTTTAAAACGAAAAAATATTTACGTCATTCACGTTTAAATGTGCTTATTTATTAGGAAATTAATTTTCAGCCATGCACCGGAATTTAATTCGAAAATTTTGCGTGTTTTCTATACGGTATATCAGTTTCTAAGATTCCCTAACAATGGTTTCATTGTTTAAACAATGTATTCAATTTTACTTTATTTTACATTTATAAAAATTCACACAGGCGAACACCTTTAAAACGAAAAAATATTTACGTCATTCATTTGGAAATGTGCTTTTTAATTAGGAAATTAATTTTCAGCCGTACACCGGAATGTAATGCGAAAATATTGCGTGTTTTTTATTCGGTATATCAGTTTCCAGGATTCTCTAACAATGGTTTCAATTTTTAAATAATGTATTCGGGGTTGGGTTGATTGTTGACGACCGATTATCTACTCGAGGGATATAGGCCCTAGTGGGGTCCCTATGCCCTTCGTGGGGGTCTTTCTAAGGGAACCTAACCCGTATTTACGCATGGAAAATCCAAGACTTCGAAGAAAATCACGAAAATTCCGAAACAGTTAGGCCGACGTGTGCGGTTGGGTTCGAACCCATGTGCAGAACCTCCCGTCTACCAGCTTCGAGAGCAGAACCTCTCAGCGACTGGTGGGGCCAATGTATTCGGTTTTACTTTATTTTACATTTCTAAAAACTCACACTGGCGAACTACTTTAAAACCGAAAAATTTTTACACCATTCATTTCAAAATGTGCTTATGTCCAAGCCGGGAATCGAACCCGGTGCCCGGGAATAGATCTCCAGTGCTCTACCACTAAGCCACAAGGACGATGGCATCTCTCACTTATAAAAGTCGGTAAGGTTGCAACCACAGCACTAGATAGAAAAGACTTCATGAGCACACAATCTAGTGGCGAAACATGAGTGGCAAATGAACCCAGCGTTGGTGAATATACATTTTTAATTAATTTTTCAGCTACATTTCAGAAGTGAAATTACGCTTGAAATTATTGAATATTAAATACGTGAATAGTCACATTACTAACAAGTCGTAAACAGTCTTATATAAGTGACAGATGCCAAGCTGGGCACCGTCCTTGTGGCTTAGTGGTAGAGCCCTGGAGCTCCAGGAGCCCGGGATCGATTCCCGTCTTGGACAATACACTAAGTTGGTTTACGATTTGTTAGCAATGTGATTATTCACGTATTTAATATTCAATGGTTTCATTGTTTAAACAACATTCGGTTTTACTTTATTTTACATTTCAAAAAACTCACACTGGCGAACTACTTTAAAACCGAAAAATTTTTACATCATTCATTTGGAAATGTGCTTTTTTATTAGAAAATTAATTTTCAGCCGTGCACCGGAATTTAATGCGAAAATATATCGTGTTTTGTATTGGGTATATCAGTTTCCAGGATTCCCTAACAATGGTTTCATTGTTTAAACAATGCATTCGGTTTTGCTTCATTTTACATTTCTAAAAATTCACACAGGCGAACAACTTTAAAACCAGAAATTTTTACTTCATTCATTTCTAAATGGGCTTTTTTATTAGGAAATTAATTTTCAGCCGTGCACCGGCATTTAATTCGAAAATATTGCGTGTTTTGTATTCGGTATATCAGTTTCAAGGCTTTCCTAACAATGCTCTCATTGTTTAAACAATGCATTCAGTTTTACTTTATTTTACATTTCCAAAAATTCACACAGGCGAACAACTTTAAAACCGGGAAATTTTTACGTCTTTCATTTTGAAATGTGCTTATTTATTAGAAAATTAATTTTCAGCCGTGCACCGGAATTTAATTCGAAATTATTGCGTGTTTTGTATTCGGTATATCAGTTTCCAGGATTTCCAAACAATGGTTTCATTGTTTAAACAATGTATTCGGTTTTACTTTATTTTACATTTCTAAAAATTCACGCAGACGAACACCTTTAAAACGAAAAAATATTTACGTCATTCATTTGGAAATGTGCTTTTTAATTAGGAAATTAATTTTCAGCCGTGCACCGGAATGTAATGCGAAAATATTGCGAGTTTTGAGTTCGATATATCATTTTCCAAGATTTCCTAACAATGGATTCATTGTTTAAACAATGTCTTCGGTTTTACCTTATATTACATTTCTAAAAACTCACACTGGCAAACTACTTTAAATCCGAAAAATTTTTACTTCATTCATTTGTAAATAGGCTTTTTTATAAGGAAATTAATTTTCAGCCGTGCACCGGAATTTAATGCGAAAATATATCGTGTTTTGTATTGGGTATATCAGTTTCCAGGATTCCCAAACAATGGTTTCATTGTTTAAACAATGCATTCGGTTTTGCTTCATTTTATATTTCTAAAAATTCACACAGGCGAACAACTTTAAAACCAGAAATTTTTACTTCATTCATTTCTAAATGGGCTTTTTTATTAGGAAATTAATTTTCAGCCGTGCACCGGAACTTAATTCGAAAATATTGCGTGTTTTGTATTCGGTATATCAGTTTCAAGGCTTTCCTAACAATGCTCTCATTGTTTAAACAATGCATTCAGTTTTACTTTATTTTACATTTCCAAAAATTCACACAGGCGAACAACTTTAAAACCGCGAAATGTTTACGTCTTTCATTATGAAATGTGCTTATTTATTAGAAAATTAATTTTCAGCCGTGCACCGGAATTTAATTCCAAAGTATTGCGTGTTTTGTATTCGGTATATCAGTTTCCAGGATTTCCAAACAATGGTTTCATTGTTTAAACAATGTATTCGGTTTTACCTTATATTACATTTCTAAAAACTCACACTGGCAAACTACTTTAAATCCGAAAAATTTTTACTTCATTCTTTTGTAAATAGGCTTTTTTATTAGGACATTAATTTTCAGCCGTGCACCGGAATTTAATGCGAAAATATATCGTATTTTGTATTGGGTATATCAGTTTCCAGGATTCCCTAACAATGGTTTCATTGTTTAAACAATGTATTCGGTTTTGCTTCATTTTACATTTCTAAAGATTCACGCAGGCGAACACCTTTAAAACGAAAAAATATTTACGTCATTCATTTGGAAATGCGCTTTTTAATTAGGAAATTAATTTTCAGCCGTGCACCGGAATGTAATGCGAAAATATTGCGAGTTTTGAATTCGGTATATCATTTTCCAAGATATCCTAACAATGGTTTCATTGTTTAAACAATGTCTTCGGTTTTACCTTATATTACATTTCTAAAAACTCACACTGGCAAACTACTTTAAATCCGAAAAATTTTTACTTCATTCTTTTGTAAATAGGCTTTTTTATTAGGACATTAATTTTCAGCCGTGCACCGGAATTTAATGCGAAAATATATCGTGTTTTGTATTGGGTATATCAGTTTCCAGGATTCCCTAACAATGGTTTCATTGTTTAAACAATGTATTCGGTTTTACCTTATATTACATTTCTAAAAACTCACACTGGCAAACTACTTTAAGTCCGAAAAATTTTTACTTCATTCTTTTGTAAATAGCCTTTTTTATTAGGACATTAATTTTCAGCCGTGCACCGGAATTTAATGCGAAAATATATCGTGTTTTGTATTTGGTATATCAGTTTCCAGGATTCCCTAACAATGGTTTCATTGTTTAAACAATGTATTCGGTTTTGCTTCATTTTACATTTCTAAAAATTCACGCAGGCGAACACCTTTAAAACGAAAAAATATTTACGTCATTCATTTGGAAATGTGCTTTTTTATTAGGAAATTAATTTTCAGCCGTGCACCGGAATTTAATTCGAAAATATTGCGTGTTTTGTATTCGGTATATCATTTTCAAGGATTTCCTAACAATGGTCTCATTGTTTAAACAATGCATTCAGTTTTACTTTATTTTATATTTCCAAAAATTCACACAGGCGAACACCTTTAAAACGAAAATATATTTACGTCATTCAATTGTAAATAGGCTTTTTTATAAGGAAATTAATTTTCAGCCGTGCACCGGAATTTAATGCGAAAATATATCGTTTTTTGTATTGGGTATATCAGTTTCCAGGATTCCCAAACAATGGTTTCATTGTTTAAACAATGCATTCGGTTTTGCTTCATTTTACATTTCTAAAAATTCACACAGGCGAACAACTTTAAAAGCAGAAATTTTTATTTCATTCATTTCTAAATGGGCTTTTTTATTAGGAAATTAATTTTCAGCCGTGCACCGGAATTTAATTCGAAAATATTGCGTGTTTTGTATTCGGTATATCAGTTTCAAGGCTTTCCTAACAATGCTCTCATTGTTTAAACAATGCATTCAGTTTTACTTTATTTTACATTTCCAAAAATTCACACAGGCGAACAACATTAAAACCGCGAAATTTTTACGTCTTTCATTATGAAATGTGCTTATTTAATAGAAAATTAATTTTCAGCCGTGCACCGGAATTTAATTCGAAAATATTGCGTGTTTTGTATTCGGTATATCAGTTTCCAGGATTTCCAAACAATGGTTTCATTGTTTAAACAATGTATTCGGTTTTACTTTATTTTACATTTCTAAAAATTCACGCAGGCGAACACCTTTAAAACGAAAAAATATTTACGTCATTCATTTGCAAATGTGCTTTTTAATTAGGAAATTAATTTTCAGCCGTGCACCGGAATGTAATGCGAAAATATTGCGAGCTTTGAATTCGGTATACCATTTTCCAAGATTTCCTAACAATGGATTCATTGTTTAAACAATGTCTTCGGTTTTACCTTATATTACATTTCTAAAAACTCACACTGGCAAACTACTTTAAATCCGAAAAATTTATACTTCATTCTTTTGTAAATAGGCTTTTTTATTAGGACATTAATTTTCAGCCGTGCACCGGAATTTAATGCGAAAATATATCGTGTTTTGTATTGGGTATATCAGTTTCCGGGATTCCCTAACAATGGTTTCATTGTTTAAACAATGTATTCGGTTTTGCTTCATTTTACATTTTTAAAAATTCACGCAGGCGAACACCTTTAAAACGAAAAAATATTTACGTCATTCATTTGGAAATGCGCTTTTTAATTAGGAAATTAATTTTCAGCCGTGCACCGGAATGTAATGCGAAAATATTGCGAGTTTTGAATTCGGTATATCATTTTCCAAGATATCCTAACAATGGTTTCATTGTTTAAACAATGTCTTCGGTTTTACCTTATATTACATTTCTAAAAACTCACACTGGCAAACTACTTTAAATCCGAAAAATTTTTACTTCATTCTTTTGTAAATAGGCTTTTTTATTAGGACATTAATTTTCAGCCGTGCACCGGAATTTAATGCGAAAATATATCGTGTTTTGTATTGGGTATATCAGTTTCCAGGATTCCCTAACAATGGTTTCATTGTTTAAACAATGTATTCGGTTTAGCTTCATTTTACATTTCTAAAAATTCACGCAGGCGAACACCTTTAAAACGAAAAAATGTTTACGTCATTCATTTGGAAATGTGCTTTTTTATTAGGAAATTAATTTTCAGCCGTGCACCGGAATTTAATTCGAAAATATTGCGTGTTTTGTATTCGGTATATCATTTTCAAGGATTTCCTAACAATGGTCTCATTGTTTAAACAATGCATTCAGTTTTACTTTATTTTATATTTCCAAAAATTCACACAGGCGAACACCTTTAAAACGAAAATATATTTACGTCATTCATTTGTAAATAGGCTTTTTTATAAGGAAATTAATTTTCAGCCGTGCACCGGAATTTAATGCGAAAATATATCGTTTTTTGTATTGTGTATATCAGTTTCCAGGATTCCCAAACAATGGTTTCATTGTTTAAACAATGCATTCGGTTTTGCTTAATTTTACATTTCTAAAAATTCACACAGGCGAACAACTTTAAAACCAGAAATTTTTATTTCATTCATTTCTAAATGGGCTTTTTTATTAGGAAATTAATTTTCAGCCGTGCACCGGAATTTAATTCGAAAATATTGCGTGTTTTGTATTCGGTATATCAGTTTCAACACTGTAAAAAAAAATGGTAACTTTCCATGTAAAATCCAGGAACGTTTCGCCTTTTATCAGGTTTTCAGAATAATTTAGCTCTTTCCTGTGAAATTCTGGTTTTCTTATCTGAAACGTTCCTGAACAAAAGTTGGAAACAGCAAAACGCTGCGGCCGCCATTTATTATTTTTTTTCCCCTATAATCCGTTGCTCGCGCGCGAGTGTCGAAAACGAATTCCTTAAATGAATGTAAAAAAATCAATATGGAATGCAAATAAATCAATAGACGACATAATCCTTTACTCTATTGTCAAGATAATTCAGATGAAAATACAATACCTCTGTGACATCACTAAGAGATTATCTCTCGTACTTGTCAGTGAAATCTTTAACGAGCAGACTGTGTAAAAAAAAATACACCTATTATTTGGATCTGTATTAACCAGGGGACAATCAAATATGATTCTCACCTATTTTGATTAATTTAAAGTATGTTTTAGAGTTCTTATCTCTAATTATTCTTGTGAAAGGATTTCTTCAAATGGGCCTTAGATTTTCAGAAATTAGATGCCGAGTTTTAGCATACGTTTCAAATACCCATTAGTTTGCAGCTCTCAACGTCTCTTTCGTGGTGTGGACGCAGAAAGCTTGCACGCCAGCCGTACGGCCCGGGTTCGATGCTACCTCTTGACTTTTTTTTTTCTTTTTTAATTAATTTTATATTTTAACACTTTAATTACAATTTGATTTAAATTTGACATATATTTGACACTTTGAATTGCTGCAAATTTAATTTTTTTTTTTTTTTTCGGAAAAATATACAATTACGTTTAGGTTTTTTTTTCATGAAAATTTATATGTATTTTATCTAACTTGTAAACTAACATAATCACTGACGAAAATCCAAAATATTTTATGTCTAGATTTTTTTTCTAATTATTATTTACATTTATATATTTTTATATTTTAAGCAAAGTTCAGAAACAATATATCACATATATATTTACTTTATTGAATTTTAACTGAAAATTTATTTTTTCGTGTAAATTATAAATAATAATTTTGATGTCAATTTCAAAATATTTTTTCATTCTAACAAATAATGATAATAAAGCGAAAATTGTCAACTGGAAATGTAAAAATCGTCTGCGGATCCCGCATGCCGTGAAATGTCAGTAATGTCATAATGAAGGGAACGAACATCCAGAGTGAATTATGTCAGCCAGGTATCGGTCCGGATAGCCTAACAGGTAAGGCATTGGCACGGCACGCCAAGTATCCAGGTTCGATCCCTGGTCTGGGCATTTTTCGCTCTTGTGCTACTCCAGCCTTGAATATGTCAGTAATGTTTTGCTGTCAACAGAAATATTCCTGGTATTTCGCAGGAAACTTACTGGCATTTCTGTAGAAAGTTTTTAACATATACAGCAAAGTACCAGTCATTTTCAAGAAATGTTTCTTGGAAATAATGGGCAACTCAGCTGCCCATTTTTTCCCAGGAACGTTGCGGAATTTTTTTTACAGTGAAGGCTTTCCTAACAATGCTCTGATTGTTTAAACAATGCATTCAGTTTTACTTTATTTTACATTTCCAAAAATTCACACAGGCGAACAACATTAAAACCGCGAAATTTTTACGTCTTTCATTATGAAATGTGCTTATTTAATAGAAAATTAATTTTCAGCCGTGCACCGGAATTTAATTCGAAAATATTGCGTGTTTTGTATTCGGTATATCAGTTTCCAGGATTTCCAAACAATGGTTTCATTGTTTAAACAATGTATTCGGTTTTACTTTATTTTACATTTCTAAAAATTCACGCAGGCGAACACCTTTAAAACGAAAAAATATTTACGTCATTCATTTGGAAATGTGCTTTTTAATTAGGAAATTAATTTTCAGCCGTGCACCGGAATGTAATGCGAAAATATTGCGAGCTTTGAATTCGGTATATCATTTTCCAAGATTTCCTAACAATGGATTCATTGTTTAAACAATGTCTTCGGTTTTACCTTATATTACATTTCTAAAAACTCACACTGGCAAACTACTTTAAATCCGAAAAATTTATACTTCATTCTTTTGTAAATAGGCTTTTTTATTAGGACATTAATTTTCAGCCGTGCACCGGAATTTAATGCGAAAATATATCGTGTTTTGTATTGGGTATATCAGTTTCCGGGATTCCCTAACAATGGTTTCATTGTTTAAACAATGTATTCGGTTTTGCTTCATTTTACATTTTTAAAAATTCACGCAGGCGAACACCTTTAAAACGAAAAAATATTTACGTCATTCATTTGGAAATGTGCTTTTTTATTAGGAAATTAATTTTCAGCCGTGCACCGGAATTTAATTCGAAAATATTGCGTGTTTTGTATTCGGTATATCAGTTTCAAGGATTTCCTAACAATGGTCTCATTGTTTAAACAATGCATTCAGTTTTACTTTATTTTACATTTCCAAAAATTCACACAGGCGAACACCTTTAAAACGAAAAAATATTTACGTCATTCACGTTTAAATGTGCTTATTTATTAGGAAATTAATTTTCAGCCATGCACCGGAATTTAATTCGAAAATTTTGCGTGTTTTCTATACGGTATATCAGTTTCTAAGATTTCCTAACAACGGTTTCATTGTTTAAACAATGTATTCAATTTTACTTTATTTTACATTTATAAAAATTCACACAGGCGAACACCTTTAAAACGAAAAAATATTTACGTCATTCATTTGGAAATGGGCTTTTTAATTAGGAAATTAATTTTCAGCCGTACACCGGAATGTAATGAGAAAATATTGCGTGTTTTTTATTCGGTATATCAGTTTCCACGATTCTCTAACAATGGTTTCAATTTTTAAACAATGTATTCGGGATTGGGTTGATTGTTGACGGCCGATTATCAACTCGAGGTATATAGGCCCTAGGGGGGTCCCTATGCCCTTCGTGGGGGGTCTTTCTAAGGGAACCTAACCCGTATTTACGCATGGAAAATCGAAGGCTTCGAAGAAAATCACGAAAACTCCGAAACAGTTAGGCCGACGTGTGCGGTTGGGTTCGAACCCAGCACCTCCCGTCTACCAGCTTCGAGAGCAGAAGCTCAAACGCTGGCAAACTACTTTAAATCCGAAAAATTTATACTTCATTCTTTTGTAAATAGGCTTTTTTATTAGGACATTAATTTTCAGCCGTGCACCGGAATTTAATGCGAAAATATATCGTGTTTTGTATTCGGTATATCAGTTTCCAGGATTCTCTAACAATGGTTTCAATTTTTAAACAATGTATTCGGGATTGGGTTGATTGTTGACGGCCGATTATCTACTCGAGGTATATAGGCCCTAGGGGGGTCCCTATGCCCTTCGTGGGGGTCTTTCTAAGGGAACCTAACCCGTATTTACGCATGGAAAATCGAAGGCTTCGAAGAAAATCACGAAAACTCCGAAACAGTTAGGCCGACGTGTGCGGTTGGGTTCGAACCCAGCACCTCCCGTCTACCAGCTTCGAGAGCAGAACCTCTCAGCGACTGGTGGGGCCAATGTATTCGGTTTTACTTTATTTTACATTTCTAAAAACTCACACTGGCGAACTACTTTTAAACCGAAAAATTTTTACACCATTCATTTGAAAATGTGCTTATGTCCAAGCCGCGAATCGAACCCGGTGCCCTGGAATAGATCTCCAGTGCTCTACCACTAAGCCACAAAGACGATGGCATCTCTCACTTATAAAAGTCGGTAAGGTTGCAACCACAGCACTAGATGGAAAAGACTTTATGAGCACACAATCTAGTGGCGAAACATGAGTGGCAAATGAACCCAGCATCGGTGAATATACATTTTTAATTAATTTTTCAGCTACATTTCAGAAGTGAAATTACGCTTCAAATTATTGAATATTAAATACGTGAATAGTCACATTGCTAACAAGTCGTAAACAGACTTATATAAGTGACAGATGCCAAGCTGGGCACCGTCCTTGTGGCTTAGTGGTAGAGCCCTGGAGCTCCAGGGGCCCGGGATCGATTCCCGTCTTGGACAATTTCACTAAGTTTGTTTACGATTTGTTAGCAATGTGATTATTCACGTATTTATTATTCAATGGTTTCATTATTTAAACAATATTCGGTTTTACTTTATTTTACATTTCTAAAAACTCACACTGGCGAACTACTTTAAAACCCAAAAATTTTTACATCATTCCTTTGAAAATGTGTTTATTTCTTAGAAAATATATTTTCAGCCGTGCCCCGGAATTTATTTCGAAAATATCGCATATTTTGTATTCGGTATATCAGTTTCTAGGATTTCCTAACAATGGTTTCATTGTTTAACCTTCCGTCTACCAGACGGGTCCATTGGACCCGACAGCAATATTTAATGTAAATTTTTCTCATGAAAAATAGCATTCAAAGTTTCGCGATTACATGACTTTTCCTGCAATTGTCTCCTCTATGTATATGCAATTGCGATTAAAATTTTGTTCGAAATTTTTTACCTATTTTTAATTTGTTTCATTGTTTACCACGCGGGTCCATTGGACCCAACATTAAAACAAACGTAATATACTGTTGCTTTCTTTTTCTAGGGTTGCCATAAATCATGAGGAGGAACAGGGTTACCATAATTGGCTGTTTATCGCGCATTTAGCGATGGATTTTTAGCGCCAATCTCGCCAAATTTGGCGAGTTTATAATGAAGTTTTGAGAACATTCTAGACTGATCTAGTAAACTTCGTGCTCTATATATAAAAGGTTACTTCTGGTTCAGAGAGTCATTTATCAACAGACACAGTTAGTGAGCGAATGGTGTCTATTGATGTTTTTGAGTCTTTTCATTGAAAATAGGACTTGATATTTGAAGACAAGTAATAAGTGTAGTTTGTACGTGCTTTGTTATTTTACAAATATTCATCATTTTCTTATTTCCTAACTTATTTTTTGTTAAAAACTGAATTGAAGATGAACAGAAAAAAAGTATTGACTCAAGAGGAAATTCAAAAAATTATGGAAAATCCGGACGATATAGAATTCGACACCGATGATGAAAATCTGTCGTCTGATGAAGGTGAAGTAGATTATGTTGAAATACATAATGAAATTTCTGATTCCTACTCAGAATCTGATAATGATTCCAATGAAGTAAATGTAGCAACCACAAGTACTTCAAATTCTACTTTTGTTTCCAAAAATAATTCACAGATCTGGTATAAGAATGAAGTTGCCAGACCACAAGGAAGACGTACTGAAATCAATATTTTACGTGAAAAATCTGGACCTTCAAGATTTGCAAATCGTGAAGTGGATTCCATATCATCCTCATTTCTTATCTATTTCCGAAAAAGACTTTTGGAAATTATAGTAAAATGGACAAACGCGGAAGGCAATAGAGTATTCGATAAAGAGTGGAAACCTATAGATATTATAGAACTTAAAAAATTCATCGGACTTTTATTACTTATTGGAGTATATAAATCGAAAAATGAAACAGTAAGCGAACTTTGGAGCATAAAAAATGGAAG
This sequence comes from Maratus speciosus, assembly GCA_963932465.1. NCBI lineage: Eukaryota > Metazoa > Arthropoda > Arachnida > Araneae > Salticidae > Maratus > Maratus speciosus. The sequence continues at coordinate 79,610 of CAWVRF010001488.1, read as the reverse complement.
ACAAATATTTCGGGACATTATGAGTCGCAATAGATTCACAAGTATATTACGTGTCATAAGATTTGATGATGCTGCTGAGAGGCGTAAAAGAAGATCAACTGATAAATTAGAGCCAATAAGAGAATGCTTTGAATTGTGGAATAGCTATTTACAAGACCCTTATATTCCTAATTGGTCTATGACTGTCAATGAGCAATTAGTTTCTTTTCGTGGAAAATGTCCTTTCCGTCAGTATATGCCATCTAAACCTGGAAAGTATGGATTGAAGTTCTGGGTTATTTGTGACAGCGTAACATCGTATGCTTGGAAACTGGAACTATATACAGGCAAAAATGAAGTAAGAGAATCTCATCAGGGAGAAAATGTAGTTAAAAGATTGACGAAGGAAATTGAAAATTCTGGTCGTAATATTACATGTGATAACTTTTTTACGTCATATGCATTAGCAACACATCTTACTTCAAAAAAATTATCTCTTATTGGAACAATTCGAAAAAATAAACTTGAATTACCCGCTGTGTTCACAAATCCAAAACATCGTTCTGTATATTCTATTTTATTTGGGTTTCAAGAGAAGGCGACCATCATCTCTTACTGTCCCAGAAAAGGTAGAATTGTTACTTTGCTAAGCACAATGCATAACACTTATGATATTGACAACAGCTTAGAAAAAAAGCCACAAATAATCCTAGATTATAATAAAACCAAAGGCGGAGTAGATACGATGGACAAAATGGTAAGAGCATATAGTGTGAAACGCATGACACGTCGGTGGCCTTTGATTGTATTTTATAATATGATCGATATAAGTGCGATGAATGCATACATAATATGGTTGTCACTGAATGCTGAATGTGATCCGAAAATGAAAAAAAGGCGGAATTTCATTATTCAACTTGCAGAAGAATTAGTAGGTGAAGGAGGTATCGCCGTCTAAACATCTACTTCAGAACAACTTTACGCAAATAGTTTTGAACCGCCACGAAAAAAATCAAGATGTCATATTTGTCCCTCTAAAAAAGATCGAAAAACACGAACATTATGCAAGAAGTGTACGAAAAATGTTTGCGGAGAACATTCCGTCGTTATTTGTACTTCATGTACAGAATAATTTTATTATGATGAAAAACGTTTTGTAGTCATTATAATATACTATATATATTACTTTCTTACTGTATGTGTTACTTTCTTACTCTATTACTATATATATCACTTTTATATATTGTATAAGGTGCATTAATAACAAATATATTCATTGTAGATAAATGGGTGTTTTGTATATTTTGAAATCCTATATATTTTACATATGGGTCCAATGGACCCGAATGGTAGTTCTTGCATATACTTTTTTTTGGTAGTCTGAAGGTTAAACAATGTATTCGGTTTTACTTTATTTTACATTTCTAAAAACTCACACAGGTGAACTACTTTAAAACCGAAAATTTTTTACGTCATTCATTTGGAAATGTGCTTTTTTATTAAGAAATTAATTTTCAGCCGTGCACCGGAATTTAATTCGAAAATATTGCGTGTTTTGTATTCGCTATATCAGTTTAGAGGATTTCCTAACAATGGATTCATTTTTTAAACAATGTATTCAGTTTTACTTTATTTTACATTTCTAAAAATTCTGGCAGGCGATCACCTTTAAAACGAAAAAATATTTACGTCATTCATTTCGAAATGTGCTTTTTTATTAGGAAATTAATTTTCAGCCGTGCACCGGAATGTAATGCGAAAATATTGCGAGTTTTGAATTCGGTATATCATTTTCCAAGATATCCTAACAATGGTTTCATTGTTTAAACAATGTCTTCGGTGTTACCTTATATTACATTTCTAAAAACTCACACTGAAAAACTACTTTAAATCTGAAAAATTTTTACTTCATTCATTTGTAAATAGGCTTTTTTATAAGGAAATTAATTTTTAGCCGTGCACCGGAATTTAATACGAAAATATATCGTGTTTTGTATTGGGTATATCAGTTTCCAGGATTCCCAAACAATGGTTTCATTGTTTAAACAATGCATTCGGTTTTGCTTCATTTTACATTTCTAAAAATTCACACAGGCGAACAACTTTAAAACCAGAAATTTTTACTTCATTCATTTCTAAATGGGCTTAAAGAAAAAATAAAACGAAAAAATACTTACGTCATTCATTTGGAAATGTGCTTTTTAATTAGAAAATTAATTTTCAGCCGTACACCGGAATGTAATGCGAAAATATTGCGTGTTTTTTATTCGGTATATCAGTTTCCAGGATTCTCTAACAATGGTTTCAATTTTTAAACAATGTATTCGGGATTGGATTGATTGTTGACGGCCGATTATCTACTCGAGCGATATAGGCCCTTGGGGGGTCCCTATGCCCTTCGTGGGGGTCTTTCTAAGGGAACCTAACCCGTATTTACGCATGGAAAATCCAAGGCTTCGAAGAAAACCACGAAAACTCCGAAACAGTTAGGCCGACGTGTGCGGTTGGGTTCGAACCCAGCACCTCCCGTCTACCAGCTTCGAGAGCAGAACCTCTCAGCGACTGGTGGGGCCAATGTATTCGGTTTTACTTTATTTTACATTTCTAAAAACTCACACTGGCGAACTACTTTAAAACCGAATAATTTTTACACCATTCATTTGAAAATGTGCTTATGTCCAAGCCGGGAATCGAACCCGGTGCCCTGGAATAGATCTCCAGTGCTCTACCACTAAGCCACAAGGACGATGGCATCCCTCACTTATAAAAGTCGTTAAGGTTGCAACCACAGCACTAGATGGAAAAGACTTCATGAGCACACAATCTAGTGGTGAAACATGAGTGGCAAATGAACCCAGCATCGGTGAATATACATTTTTGATTAATTTTTCAGCTACATTTCAGCAGTGAAATTACGCTTCAAATTATTGAATATTAAATACGTGAATAGTCACATTGCTAACAAGTCGTAAACAGACTTATATAAGTGACAGATGCCAAGCTGGGCACCGTCCTTGTGGCTTAGTGGTAGAGCCCTGGAGCGCCAGGGGCCCGGGATCGATTCCCGTCTTGGACAATTTCACTAAGTTGGTTTACGATTTGTTAGCAATGTGATTATTCACGTATTTAATATTCAATGGTTTCATTATTTATACAATATTCGGTTTTACTTTATTTTACATTTCTAAAAACTCACACTGGCGAACTACTTTAAAACCCAAAAATTTTTACATCATTCCTTTGAAAATGTGCTTATTTCTTAGAAAATGTATTTTCAGCCGTGCCCCAGAATTTATTTCGAAAATATCGCATATTTTGTATTCGGTATATCAGTTTCTAGGATTTCCTAACAATGGTTTCATTGTTTAAACAATGTATTCGGTTGTACGTTATTTTACATTTCTAAAAACTCACACAGGTGAACTACTTTAAAACCGAAAATTTTTTACGTCATTCATTTGGAAATGTGCTTTTTATTAAGAAATTAATTTTCAGCCATGCACCGGAATTTAATTCGAAAATATTGCGTGTTTTGTATTCGCTATATCAGTTTAGATGATTTCCTAACAATGGATTCATTTTTTAAACAATGTATTCAGTTTTACTTTATTTTACATTTCTAAAAATTCTGGCAGGCGATCACCGTTAAAACGAAAAAATATTTACGTCATTCATTTCGAAATGTGCTTTTTTATTAGGAAATTCATTTTCAGCCGTGCACCGGAAGGTAATGCGAAAATATTGCGAGTTTTGATTTCGGTATATCATTTTCCAAGATATCCTAACAATGGTTTCATTGTTTAAACAATGTCTTCGGTGTTACTTTATATTACATTTCTAAAAACTCACACAGGAAAACTACTTTAAATCCGAAAAATTTTTACTTCATTCATTTGTAAATAGGCTTTTTTATAAGGAAATTAATTTTCAGCCTTGCACCGGAATTTAATGCGAAAATATATCGTGTTTTGTATTCGGTATATCAGTTTCCAGGATTTCCAAAAAATGGTTTCATTGTTTAAACAATGTATTCGGTTTTACTTTATTTTACATTTCTAAAAACTCACACTCTCGAACTACTTTAAAACCGAAAAATTTTTACATCATTCCTTTGAAAATGTGCTTATTTCTTAGAAAATTAATTTTCAGCCGCGCACCGGGATGTAATGCGAAAATATCGCATATTTTGTATTCGGTATATCAGTTTCTAGGATTTACTAACAATGGTTTCATTGTTTAAACAATGTATTCGGGTTTTCTTCATTTTACATTTCTAAAAATTCACACAGGCGAGCAACTTTAAAACCGAGAAATTTTTACGTCTTTCTTTTGGAAATGTGCTTATTTATAAGAAAATTAATTTTCAGCCGTGCACCGGAATTTAATTCGAAAATATTGCGTGTTTTGTATTCGGTATATCAGTTCCAAGGATTTCCAAACAATGGTTTCATTGTTTAAACAATGTATTCAGTTTTACTTTTTTTAACATTTCTAAGAACTCACACAGGCGAACTACTCTAAATCGGAAAAATTCTTACGTCATTTTTTGAATATGTGCTTATTTCTTAGAAAATATATTTTCAGTCGTGCACCGGAACTTAATTCGAAAATATTGCATGTTTTGTGTTCGGTGCAGCAGATTTAGGATTCCCTAACAAGGATTTCATTGTTTAAACAATGTATTCGATTTTACTTTATTTTATATTACTAAAAATTCACACAGGCAAACAACTTCAAAACCGAAGTATTTTTACTTCATTCATTTAGAAATGTGCTTATTTATTAGAAAATTAAATTTCTGCCGTGCACCGGAATTTAATTCGAAAATATTGAGTGTTTTGTATTCGGTATATCAGTTCTTTGGATTTCCTAACAATGGCTTCATTGTTTAAAATATGTATTCGGTTTTACTTTGTTTAGTATTTCTAAAAACTCACACAGGTGAACTAATTTAAAATCGAAAAATATTTACGTCATTCATTTGGAAATGTGCTTTTTTATTAGGAAATTAATTTTCAGTCTTGCACCGGAATTTAATGCGAAAATATTGCGAGTTTTGAATTCGGTATATCATTTTCCAAGATATCCTAACAATGGTTTCATTGTTTAAACAATGTCTTCGGTGTTACCTTATATTACATTTCTAAAAACTCACACTGAAAAACTACTTTAAATCTGAAAAATTTTTACTTCATTCATTTGTAAATAGGCTTTTTTATAAGGAAATTAATTTTTAGCCGTGCACCGGAATTTAATACGAAAATATATCGTGTTTTGTATTGGGTATATCAGTTTCCAGGATTCCCAAACAATGGTTTCATTGTTTAAACAATGCATTCGGTTTTGCTTCATTTTACATTTCTAAAAATTCACACAGGCGAACAACTTTAAAACCAGAAATTTTTACTTCATTCATTTCTAAATGGGCTTAAAGAAAAAATAAAACGAAAAAATACTTACGTCATTCATTTGGAAATGTGCTTTTTAATTAGAAAATTAATTTTCAGCCGTACACCGGAATGTAATGCGAAAATATTGCGTGTTTTTTATTCGGTATATCAGTTTCCAGGATTCTCTAACAATGGTTTCAATTTTTAAACAATGTATTCGGGATTGGATTGATTGTTGACGGCCGATTATCTACTCGAGCGATATAGGCCCTTGGGGGGTCCCTATGCCCTTCGTGGGGGTCTTTCTAAGGGAACCTAACCCGTATTTACGCATGGAAAATCCAAGGCTTCGAAGAAAACCACGAAAACTCCGAAACAGTTAGGCCGACGTGTGCGGTTGGGTTCGAACCCAGCACCTCCCGTCTACCAGCTTCGAGAGCAGAACCTCTCAGCGACTGGTGGGGCCAATGTATTCGGTTTTACTTTATTTTACATTTCTAAAAACTCACACTGGCGAACTACTTTAAAACCGAATAATTTTTACACCATTCATTTGAAAATGTGCTTATGTCCAAGCCGGGAATCGAACCCGGTGCCCTGGAATAGATCTCCAGTGCTCTACCACTAAGCCACAAGGACGATGGCATCCCTCACTTATAAAAGTCGTTAAGGTTGCAACCACAGCACTAGATGGAAAAGACTTCATGAGCACACAATCTAGTGGTGAAACATGAGTGGCAAATGAACCCAGCATCGGTGAATATACATTTTTGATTAATTTTTCAGCTACATTTCAGCAGTGAAATTACGCTTCAAATTATTGAATATTAAATACGTGAATAGTCACATTGCTAACAAGTCGTAAACAGACTTATATAAGTGACAGATGCCAAGCTGGGCACCGTCCTTGTGGCTTAGTGGTAGAGCCCTGGAGCGCCAGGGGCCCGGGATCGATTCCCGTCTTGGACAATTTCACTAAGTTGGTTTACGATTTGTTAGCAATGTGATTATTCACGTATTTAATATTCAATGGTTTCATTATTTATACAATATTCGGTTTTACTTTATTTTACATTTCTAAAAACTCACACTGGCGAACTACTTTAAAACCCAAAAATTTTTACATCATTCCTTTGAAAATGTGCTTATTTCTTAGAAAATGTATTTTCAGCCGTGCCCCAGAATTTATTTCGAAAATATCGCATATTTTGTATTCGGTATATCAGTTTCTAGGATTTCCTAACAATGGTTTCATTGTTTAAACAATGTATTCGGTTGTACGTTATTTTACATTTCTAAAAACTCACACAGGTGAACTACTTTAAAACCGAAAATTTTTTACGTCATTCATTTGGAAATGTGCTTTTTATTAAGAAATTAATTTTCAGCCATGCACCGGAATTTAATTCGAAAATATTGCGTGTTTTGTATTCGCTATATCAGTTTAGATGATTTCCTAACAATGGATTCATTTTTTAAACAATGTATTCAGTTTTACTTTATTTTACATTTCTAAAAATTCTGGCAGGCGATCACCGTTAAAACGAAAAAATATTTACGTCATTCATTTCGAAATGTGCTTTTTTATTAGGAAATTCATTTTCAGCCGTGCACCGGAAGGTAATGCGAAAATATTGCGAGTTTTGATTTCGGTATATCATTTTCCAAGATATCCTAACAATGGTTTCATTGTTTAAACAATGTCTTCGGTGTTACTTTATATTACATTTCTAAAAACTCACACAGGAAAACTACTTTAAATCCGAAAAATTTTTACTTCATTCATTTGTAAATAGGCTTTTTTATAAGGAAATTAATTTTCAGCCTTGCACCGGAATTTAATGCGAAAATATATCGTGTTTTGTATTCGGTATATCAGTTTCCAGGATTTCCAAAAAATGGTTTCATTGTTTAAACAATGTATTCGGTTTTACTTTATTTTACATTTCTAAAAACTCACACTCTCGAACTACTTTAAAACCGAAAAATTTTTACATCATTCCTTTGAAAATGTGCTTATTTCTTAGAAAATTAATTTTCAGCCGCGCACCGGGATGTAATGCGAAAATATCGCATATTTTGTATTCGGTATATCAGTTTCTAGGATTTACTAACAATGGTTTCATTGTTTAAACAATGTATTCGGGTTTTCTTCATTTTACATTTCTAAAAATTCACACAGGCGAGCAACTTTAAAACCGAGAAATTTTTACGTCTTTCTTTTGGAAATGTGCTTATTTATTAGAAAATTAATTTTCAGCCGTGCACCGGAATTTAATTCGAAAATATTGCGTGTTTTGTATTCGGTATATCAGTTCCAAGGATTTCCAAACAATGGTTTCATTGTTTAAACAATGTATTCAGTTTTACTTTTTTTAACATTTCTAAGAACTCACACAGGCGAACTACTCTAAATCGGAAAAATTCTTACGTCATTTTTTGAATATGTGCTTATTTCTTAGAAAATATATTTTCAGTCGTGCACCGGAACTTAATTCGAAAATATTGCATGTTTTGTGTTCGGTGCAGCAGATTTAGGATTCCCTAACAAGGATTTCATTGTTTAAACAATGTATTCGATTTTACTTTATTTTATATTACTAAAAATTCACACAGGCAAACAACTTCAAAACCGAAGTATTTTTACTTCATTCATTTAGAAATGTGCTTATTTATTAGAAAATTAAATTTCTGCCGTGCACCGGAATTTAATTCGAAAATATTGAGTGTTTTGTATTCGGTATATCAGTTCTTTGGATTTCCTAACAATGGCTTCATTGTTTAAAATATGTATTCGGTTTTACTTTGTTTAGTATTTCTAAAAACTCACACAGGTGAACTAATTTAAAATCGAAAAATATTTACGTCATTCATTTGGAAATGTGCTTTTTTATTAGGAAATTAATTTTCAGTCTTGCACCGGAATTTAATTCGAAAATATTGCGTGTTTTGTATTTGGAATATCAGTTTCCAGGATTTCCTAACCATGCTTTCATTGTTTAAAAAATGTGTTCGGTTTTAGTTTATTTTACATTTCTAAAAACTCACACAGGCGAATTACTTTAAAACCGAAATATTTTTACGTCATTCTTTTGGAAATGTGCTTATGTCTTAGAAAATTAATTTTCAGCCGTGCACCGGTATTTAATTCGAAAATATTGCGTGTTTTGTATTCGTTATATCAGTTTCCTGGATTTCCTAACAATGGATTCATTGTTTAAGCAATGTATTCGGTTTTACTTTATTTTATAATTCTATAAACTGACACAGGCGAACTACTTTAAAAACGAAAAATTTTTACGTCATTCATTTGGAAATGTGCTTATTTCATAGAAAAGTAATTCTCAGCCGTGCACCGGAATTTAATTCGAAAATATTGCATGTTTTGTGTTCGGTGCAGCAATTTTTCTATTCCTTAACAATGGTTTCATTGATTAAACAATGTATTAGGTTTTACTTTATTTTATATTACTAAAAATTCACACAGGCGAACAACTTTAAAACCAAAAAATTTTTACGTCATTCATTTGGAAATGTGCCTATTTATTAGGAAATTAATTTTCGGCTGTGCACCGGAATTTAATTCAAAAATATTACGTGTCTTGTATTCGGTATATCAGTTTCCAGGATTTCCTAACAATTGTTTCATTGTTTAATCAATGTATTCGATTTTACTTCATTTTATATTTCTAAAAACTCACATTTGCGAAGACTTTAAAACTGAAAAAGGAAATTAATTTTCAGCCGTGCACCGGAATGTAATGCGAAAATACTGCGTGCTTTTTTATTCGGTATATCAGTTTCCATGATTCCCGCCCCACCAATGGCTGAGAGGATCTGCTCTCGAAGCTGGTAGACAGGAAGTGCAGGGTTCGAACCCAATCGCGCCTGTCAGCCTAATCGTTCGGAGTTTTCGTGGTTTTCTACTAACCTTGGATTTCCAAGCGTTAATACGCGTTAGGTTCCCTTAGAAAGACCCCCACGAAGGGCACTCCCCCCTGGGCCTATATCCCTCGCGCAGATAATTGGCCGTCATAAATACAACCAACCAACCAACCATGATTCCCTAACAATGGTTTCATTGTTTAAACAATGTATTCCGCTTTACTTTTTTTTACATTTCTAAAAACTCACACAGGCGACCTACTTTAAAACCGAAAAATATTTACGTCATTCATTTGGAAATGTGCTTATTTATTAGGAAATTAATTTTCAGTCGTGCACCGGAATTTAATTCGAAAGTATTGCGTGTTTTGTATTCGGTATATCAGTTTCGAGGATTCCCTAACAATGGTTTGATTGTTTAAACAATGTCTTCGGTTTTACCTTATATTACATTTCTAAAAACTCACACTGGAAAACTACTTTAAATCCGAAATTTTTTACTTCATTCATTTGTAAATAGGCTTTTTTATTAGGAAATTAATTTTCCGCCGTGCACCGGAATTTAATGCGAAAATATATCGTGTTTTGTATTGGGTATATCAGTTTCCACGATTTCCTAACATTGGTTTCAGTGTTTAAACAACGTATTCCGCTTTACTTTTTTTTTACATTTCTAAAAACTCACACATGCGACCTACTTTAAAACCGAAAAATATTTACGTCATTCATTTGGAAATGTGCTTATTTATTAGGAAATTAATTTTCAGTCGTGCACCGGAATTTAATTCGAAAGTATTGCGTGTTTTGTATTCGGTATATCAGTGTCGAGGATTCCCTAACAATGGTTTCATTGTTTAAACAATGTCTTCGGTATTACCTTATATTACATTTCTAAAAACTCACACTGGAAAACTACTTTAAAACCGAAAAATTTTTACTTCATTCATTTGTAAATATGCTTTTTTATTAGGAAATTAAATTTCAGCCGTGCACCGGAATTTAATTCGAAACTATTGCGTGTTTTGTATTCGGTATATCAGTTTCAAGGATTTCCAAACAATGGTTTCATTGTTTAAACAGAGTATTCAGTTTTACTTTATTTTGCATTTCTAAAACTTCACACAGGCGAACACCTTTAAAACGAAAAAATATATACGTCATTCATTTGGAAATGTGCTTTTTTATTAGGAAATTAATTTTCAGCCGTGCACCAGAATTTAATTCGAAAATATATCGGGTTTTGTATTCGGTATATCAGTTTCAAGGATTTCCTAACAATGGTCTCATTGTTTAAACAATGCATTCAGTTTTACTTTATATTACATTTCTAAAAATTCCCACAGGCGAACACCTTTAAATCGAAAAAATATTTACGTCATTCATTTGGAAATGTGCTTTTTTATTAGGAAAATAATTTTCAGCCGTGCACCGGAATGTAACGCGAAAGTATTGCGTGTTTTGTATTCGGTATATCAGTGTCGAGGATTCCCTAACAATGGTTTCATTGTTTAAACAATGTATTCGCTTTTACTTTATTTTACATTTCTAAAAACTCACACTGGCGAACAACTGAAAAACAGAAAAATTTTTACGACATAAATTTTTAAATGTGCTTATTTATTAGGAAATTAATTTTAAACCATGCACCGGAATTTAATTCTAAAATATTGCGTGTTTTGTATTCGGTATATCAGTTTCTAGGATTTCCTAACAATGGTTTCATTGTTTAAACAATATATTCAGTTTTACTTTATTTTAAATTTCTAGAAATTCACACCGGCGACCACCTTTAAAACGAAAAAATATTTACGTCATTCATTTGGAAATGTGCTTTTTAACAAGGAAATTAATTTTCAGCCGTGCACCGGAAAGAAATGCTTAAATATTGCATGCTTTTTATTCGATAACAATGGTTTCATTGTTTAAACAATGTATTCGTTTTTTCTTTATTTTATATTTCTAAAAATTCACATTTGAGAAACACTTTAAAACCGACAAATTTTTACGTCATTCATTTGGAAATGTGCTTTGTTATTAGAAAATAAACTTTCGGCAGTGCACCGGAATTTATTTCGAAAATATCGCATATTTTGTATTTGGTATATCAGTTTCTAGGATTTCCTAATAATGGTTTCATTGTTTAAACAATGTATTCGGTTTTACTTTATTTTACATTTCTATAAATTCACACTGGCAAACTACTTTAAATCCGAAAAATTTTTACTTAATTCATTTGTAAATAGGTTTTTTTTATTAAGAAATTAATTTTCAGCCGTGCACCGGAATTTAATGCGAAAATATATCGTCTTTTGTATTGGGTATATCAGTTTCCAGGATTTCCTAACAATGGTTTCATTATTTAAACAATGTATTCGGTTTTGCTTCCTTTTACATTTCTAAAAATTCACACAGGCGAACAATTTTAAAACCGAGAAATTTTTACGTCTTTCATTTGGAAATGTGCTTATTTATTAGAAAATTAATTTTTAGCCGTGCACCGGAATTTAATTCGAAAATATTTCGTGTTTTTATTTGGTATATCAGCTTCCAGGATTCCCAAACAATGGCTTCATTGTTTAAACAATGTATTTTGTTTTACTTTATTTTACATTCCTAAAACTTCACACAGGCGAACAACTTTAAAACCGAAAAATTTTTACGTCATTCATTTTTAAATGTGCTTATTTATTAGGAAATTAATTTTCAGCCGTGCACCGGAATTTAATTCGAAAATATTGCGTGTTTTGTATTCGGTATATCAGTTTCCAGGATTTCTTAACAATGGTTTCAATGTTTAAACAATGTATTCGGTTCCACTTTATTCTACATTTCTAAAAACTCACACTGGCGAACTATTTTAAAACCGAAAAATTTTTACATCATTCCTTTGAAAATGTGCTTATTTCTTAGAAAATAAATTTTCAGCCGTGTCCCGGAATTTATTTCGAAAATATCGCATATTTTGTATTCGGTATATCATTTTCCAGGATTTCTTATCAATGGTTTCATTGTTTAAACAATGTATTCAGCTTTACTTTATTTTACATTTCTAAAAATTCACTCAGGCGAACACCTTTAAAACGAAAAAATATTTACGCATTCATTTGGAAATGTGCTTTTTTATTAGGAAATTAATTTTCAGCCGTGCACCGGAATGTAATGCGAAAATATTGCGTGTTTTGTATTCGGTATATCAGTTTCTAGGATTTCCTAACAATGGTTTCATTGTTTAAACAATGTATTCAGTTTTACTTTATTTTACATTTCTAAAAATTCACTCAGGCGAACACCTTTAAAACGAAAAAATATTTACGCATTCATTTGGAAATGTGCTTTTTTATTAGGAAATTAATTTTCAGCCGTGCACCGGAATGTAATGCGAAAATATTGCGTGCTTTGTATTCGGTATATCAGTTTATAGGATTTCCTAACAATGGTTTCATTGTTTAAACAATGTATTCACTTTTACTTTATTCTACATTTCTAAAAACTCACACTGGCGAACTACTTTAAAACCGAAAAATTTTTACATCATTCCTTTGAAAATGTGCTTATTTCTTCGAAAATAAATTTTCAGCCGTGTCCCGGAATTTATTTCGAAAATATCGCATATTTTGTATTCGGTATATCATTTTCCAGGATTTCTTAACAATGGTTTCATTGTTTAAACAATGTATTCAGCTTTACTTTATTTTACATTTCTAAAAATTCACTCAGGCGAACACATTTAAAACGAAAAAATATTTACGCATTCATTTGGAAATGTGCTTTTTTATTAGGAAATTAATTTTCAGCCGTGCACCGGAATGTAATGCGAAAATATTGCGTGTTTTGTATTCGGTATATCCGTTTCTAGGATTTCCTAACAATGGTTTCATTGTTTAAACAATGTATTCACTTTTACTTTATTCTACATTTCTAAAAACTCACACTGGCGAACTACTTTAAAACCGAAAAATTTTTACATCACTCATTTGAAAATGTGCTTATGTCCAAGTCGGGAATAAAACCCGTTCCCCTGGAATAGATCTCCAGTGCTTTACCATTAAGCCACAAGGACGATGTCATCTCTTACTTATAAAAGTCGGTAAGGTTGCAATCACAGCACTAGATAGAAAAGACTTCATGAGCACACAATCTAGTGGCGAAACATGAGTAGCACATGAACCCAGCATCGGTGAATATACATTTTTAATTAATTTTTCAACTACATTTCTGCAGTGAAATTTCGCTTGAATTTATTGAATATTAAATACTTGAATAATCACATTGCTAACAAGTCTTAAACAGACTTATATAAGTGACAGATGCCAAGCTGGGCATCGTCCTTGTGGCTTACTGGTAGAGCACTGGAGCTCCAGGGACCCGGGATCGATTCCCGTCTTGGACATTTTTCACTAAGTATGTTTACGATTTATTAGCAATGTGATTATTCACGTATTTAAAATTCAATGTTTTCATTGTTTAAACAATATTCGGTTTTACTTTATTTTGTATTTCAATAAACTCACACAGGTGAACTACTTTCAAACCGAAAAATTTTTACTTCGTTCATTTGTAAATATTCTTTTTTATTAGGAAATTAATTTTCAGCCCTGCACCGGAATTTAATGTGAAAATATATCGTGTTTTGTGTTGGATATATCAGTTTCCAGGATTCCATAACAAAGGTTTCATTGTTTAAACAATGTATTCGTTTTTTCTTTATTTTACATTTCTAAAAACTCACATTTGAAAAACACTTTAAAACCGACAAATTTTTACGTCATTCATTTGGAAATGTGCTTTCTTATTAGAAAATAAACTTTCAGCAGTGCCCCGGAATTTATTTCGAAAATATCGCATATTTTGTATTCGGTATATCAGTTTCTAGGATTTCCGAACAATGGTTTCATTGTTTAAACAATGTATTCGGTTTTACTTTATTTTACATTTCTATAAATTCACACTGGCAAACTACTTTAAATCCGAAAAATTTTTACTTAATTCATTTGTAAATAGGTTTTTTTATTAATAAATTAATTTTCAGCCGTGCACCGGAATTTAATGCGAAACTATATCGTCTTTTGTATTGGGTATATCAGTTTCCAGGATTTCCTATCAATGGTTTCATTGTTTAAACAATGTATTCGGTTTTGCTTCCTTTTACATTTCTAAAAATTCACACAGGCGAACAACTTTAAAACCGAGAAATTTTTACGTCTTTCATTTGGAAATGTGCTTATTTATTAGAAAATTAATTTTTAGCTGTGCACCGGAATTTAATTCGAAAATATTGCGTGCTTTGTATTCGGTATATCAGTTTATAGGATTTCCTAACAATGGTTTTATTGTTTAAACAATGTATTCACTTTTACTTTATTCTACATTTCTAAAAACTCACACTGGCGAACTACTTTAAAACCGAAAAATTTTTACATCATTCCTTTGAAAATGTGCTTATTTCTTAGAAAATAAATTTTCAGCCGTGTCCCGGAATTTATTTCGAAAATATCGCATATTTTGTATTCGGTATATCATTTTCCAGGAATTCTTAACAATGGTTTCATTGTTTAAACAATGTATTCGCTTTTACCTTATTTTACATTTCTAAAAACTCACACAGGCGACCTACTTTAAATTTGAAAAATTTTTACTTCATTCATTTGTAAATAGGCTTTTTTATTAGGAAATTAATTTTCGGCCGTTCATCGGAATTTAATTCGAAAATATTGCGTGTTTTGTATTCGGTACATCAGTTTCAAGGATTTCCTAAGAATGGTCTCATTGTTTAAACAATGTATTCAGTTTTACTTTATTTTACATTTCTAAAAACTCACACAGGCGACCTACTTTAAAACCGAAAAATATTTACGTCATTCATTTGGAAATGTGCTTATTTATTAGGAAATTAATTTTCAGCCGCGCATCGGAATTTAATTCGAAAATATTGCGTGTTTTGTATTCGGTACATCAGTTTCAAGGATTTCCTAAGAATGGTCTCATTGTTTAAACAATGCATTCAGTTTTACTTTATTTTACATTTCTAAAAACTCACACTGGCGAACTACTTTAAAACCGAAAAATTTTTACATCATTCCTTTGAAAATGTGCTTATTTCTTAGAAAATTAATTTTCAGCCGTGCACCGGAATGTAATGCGAAAATATATCGTGTTTTGTATTGGGTATATCAGTTTCCACGATTTCCTAACATTGGTTTCAGTGTTTAAACAATGTATTCCGCTTTACTTTTTTTTACATTTCTAAAAACTCACACATGCGACCTACTTTAAAACCGAAAAATATTTACGTCATTCATTTGGAAATGTGCTTATTTATTAGGAAATTAATTTTCAGTCGTGCACCGGAATTTAATTCGAAAGTATTGCGTGTTTTGTATTCGGTATATCAGTGTCGAGGATTCCCTAACAATGGTTTCATTGTTTAAACAATGTCTTCGGTTTTACCTTATATTACATTTCTAAAAACTCACACTGGAAAACTACTTTAAAACCGAAAAATTTTTACTTCATTCATTTGTAAATATGCTTTTTTATTAGGAAATTAATTTTCAGCCGTGCACCGGAATTTAATTCGAAAATATTGCGGGTTTTGTATTCGGTATATCAGTTTCAAGGATTTCCTAACAATGGTCTCATTGTTTAAACAATGCATTCAGTTTTACTTTATATTACTTTCTAAAAATTCCCACAGGCGAACACCTTTAAATCGAAAAAATATTTACGTCATTCATTTGGAAATGTGCTTTTTTATTAGGAAAATAATTTTCAGCCGTGCACCGGAATGTAACGCGAAAACATTGCGTGTTTTGTATTCGGTATATCATATACGAGGAAGTCTTAAAAATGGTTTCATTGTTTAAACAATGTATTCGCTTTTACCTTATTTTACATTTCTAAAAACTCACATTGGCGAACAACTTAAAAACAGAAAAATTTTTACGACATTAATTTTTAAATGTGCTTATTTATTAGGAAATTAATTTTAAACCGTGCACCGGAATTTAATTCTAAAATATTGCGTTTTTTGTATTCGGTATATCAGTTTCTAGGATTTCCTAACAATGGTTTCATTGTTTAAACAATATATTCAATTTTACTTTATTTTAAATTTCTAGAAATTCACACCGGCGACCACCTTTAAATCGAAAAAATATTTACGTCATTCATTTGGAAATGTGCTTTTTAATTAGGAAATTAATTTTCAGCCGTGCACCGGAAGGAAATGCTTAAATATTGCATGTTTTTTATTCGATAACAATGGTTTCATTGTTTAAACAATGTATTCGTTTTTTCTTTATTTTACATTTCTAAAAACTCACATTTGAGAAACACTTTAAAACCGACAAATTTTTACGTCATTCATTTGGAAATGTGCTTTCTTATTAGAAAATAAACTTTCAGCAGTGCCCCGGAATTTATTTCGAAAATATCGCATATTTTGTATTTGGTATATCAGTTTCTAGGATTTCCTAACAATGGTTTCATTGTTTAAACAATGTATTCGGTTTTACTTTATTTTACATTTCTATAAATTCAGACTGGCAAACTACTTTAAATCCGAAAAATTTTTACTTAATTCATTTGTAAATAGGTTTTTTTATTAAGAAATTAATTTTCAGCCGTGCACCGGAATTTAATGCGAAAATATATCGTCTTTTGTATTGGGTATATCAGTTTCCAGGATTTCCTAACAATGGTTTCATTATTTAAACAATGTATTCGGTTTTGCTTCCTTTTACATTTCTAAAAATTCACACAGGCGAACAACTTTAAAACCGAGAAATTTTTACGTCTTTCATTTGGAAATGTGCTTATTTATTAGAAAATTAATTTTTAGCCGTGCACCGGAATTTAATTCGAAAATATTTCGTGCTTTGTATTCGGTATATCAGTTTATAGGATTTCCTAACAATGGTTTCATTGTTTAAACAATGTATTCAGTTTTACTTTATTTTAAATTTCTAGAAATCCACACCGGCGAAGACCTTTAAAACGAAAAAATATTTACGTCATTCATTTCGAAATGTCCTTTTTAATTAGGAAAATAATTTTCAGCCGTGCACCGGAATGTAATGCGAAAATATTGCGTGTTTTTATTTGGTATATCAGCTTCCAGGATTCCCAAACAATGGCTTCATTGTTTAAACAATGTATTTTGTTTTACTTTATTTTACATTCCTAAAACTTCACACAGGCGAACAACTTTAAAACCGAAAAATTTGTACGTCATTCATTTTTAAATGTGCTTATTTATTAGGAAATTAATTTTCAGCCGTGCACCGGAATTTAATTCGAAAATATTGCGTGTTTTGTATTCGGTATATCAGTTTCCAGGATTTCTTAACAATGGTTTCAATGTTTAAACAATGTATTCGGTTCCACTTTATTCTACATTTCTAAAAACTCACACTGGCGAACTATTTTAAAACCGAAAAATTTTTACATCATTCCTTTGAAAATGTGCTTTTTTATTAGGAAATTAATTTTCAGCCGTGCACCGGAATGTAATGCGAAAATATTGCGTGTTTTGTATTCGGTATATCAGTTTCTAGGATTTCCTAACAATGGTTTCATTGTTTAAACAATGTATTCAGTTTTACTTTATTTTACATTTCTAAAAATTCACTCAGGCGAACACCTTTAAAACGAAAAAATATTTACGCATTCATTTGGAAATGTGCTTTTTTATTAGGAAATTAATTTTCAGCCGTGCACCGGAATGTAATGCGAAAATATTGCGTGTTTTGTATTCGGTATATCAGTTTCTAGGATTTCCTAACAATGGTTTCATTGTTTAAACAATGTATTCAGTTTTACTTTATTTTACATTTCTAAAAATTCACTCAGGCGAACACCTTTAAAACGAAAAAATATTTACGCATTCATTTGGAAATGTGCTTTTTTATTAGGAAATTAATTTTCAGCCGTGCACCGGAATGTAATGCGAAAATATTGCGTGTTTTGTATTCGGTATATCAGTTTCTAGGATTCCCTAACAATGGTTTCATTGTTTAAACAATGTATTCGGTTCCACTTTATTCTACATTTTTAAAAACTCACACTGGCGAACTACTTTAAAACCGAAAAATTTTTACATCATTCATTTGAAAATGTGCTCATGTCCAAGCAGGGAATCGAACCCGGTCCCCTGGAATAGATCTCCAGTGCTCTACCACTAAGCCACAAGGAAGATGGCATCTCTCACTTATAAAATTCGGTAAGGTTGCAACCACAGCACTAGATGGAAAAGACTTCATGAGCACACAATCTAGTTTCGAAACAAGAGTAGCAAATGAACCCAGCATCGATGAATATACATGTTCAATTAATTTTTCAACTACATTTCAGCAGTGAAATTACGCTTGAAATTATTGAATATTAAATACGTGAATAATCACATTGCTAACAAGTCTTAAACAGACTTATATAAGTGACAGATGCGAAGCTGGGCATCGTCCTTGTGGCTTACTGGTAGAGCACTGGAGCTCCAGGGACCCGGGATCGATTCCCGTCTTGGAAAATTTTCACTAAGTATGTTTACGATTTGTTAGCAATATGATTATTCACGTATTTAATATTCAATGTTTTCATTGTTTAAACAATATTCGGTTTTACTTTATTTTGTATTTCAATAAACTCACACAGGTGAACTACTTTCAAACCGAAAAATTTTTACTTCGTTCATTTGTAAATATTCTTTTTTATTAGGAAATTAATTTTCAGCCGTGCACCGGAATTTAATGTGAAAATATATCGTGTTTTGTATTGGATATATCAGTTTCCAGGATTCCATAACAATGGTTTCATTGTTTAAACAATGTATTCGTTTTTTCTTTATTTTACATTTCTAAAAACTCACATTTGAGAAACACTTTAAAACCGACAAATTTTTACGTCATTCATTTGCAAATGTGCTTTCTTAATAGAAAATAAACTTTCAGCAGTGCCCCGGAATTTATTTCGAAAATATCGCATATTTTGTATTCGGTATATCAATTTCTAGGATTTCCGAACAATGGTTTCATTGTTTAAACAATGTATTCGGTTTTACTTTATTTTACATTTCTATAAATTCACACTGGCAAACTACTTTAAATCCGAAAAATTTTTACTTAATTCATTTGTAAATAGGTTTTTTTATTAATAAATTAATTTTCAGCCGTGCACCGGAATTTAATGCGAAACTATATCGTCTTTTGTATTGGGTATATCAGTTTCCAGGATTTCCTAACAATGGTTTCATTGTTTAAACAATGTATTCGGTTTTGCTTCCTTTTACATTTCTAAAAATTCACACAGGCGAACAACTTTAAAACCGAGAAATTTTTACGTCTTTCATTTGGAAATGTGCTTATTTATTAGAAAATTAATTTTTAGCCGTGCACCGGAATTTAATTCGAAAATATTGCGTGCTTTGTATTCGGTATATCAGTTTATAGGATTTCCTAACAATGGTTTCATTGTTTAAACAATGTATTCACTTTTACTTTATTCTACATTTCTAAAAACTCACACTGGCGAACAACATTAAAACCGAAATATTTTTACGTCATTCCTTTTTAAATGTGCTTATTTATTAGGAAATTAATTTTCAGCCATGCACGGGGGTTTAATTCTAAAATATTGCGTGTTTTGTATTCGGTATATCAGTTTCTAGGATTTCCTAACAATGGTTTCATTGTTTAAACAATGTATTCAGTTTTACTTTATTTTACATTTCTAAAAATTCACTCAGGCGAACACCTTTAAAACGAAAAAATATTTAAGCATTCATTTGGAAATGTGCTTTTTTATTAGGAAATTAATTTTCAGCCGTGCACCGGAATATAATGCGAAAATATTGCGTGTTTTGTATTCGGTATATCAGTTTCTAAGATTTCCCAACAATGGTTTCATTGTTTAAACAATGTATTCGGTTTTACTTTATTTTACATTTCTAAAAACTCACACAGGTGAACTACTTTCAAACCGAAAAATTTTTACTTCGTTCATTTGTAAATATTCTTTTTTATTAGGAAATTAATTTTCAGCCGTGCACCGGAATTTAATGCGAAAATATATCGTGTTTTGTATTGGATATATCAGTTTCCAGGATTCCCTAACAATGGTTTCATTGTTTAAACAATGTATTCGGTTTTTCTTTATTTTATATTTCTAAAAACTCACATTTGAGAACAACTTTAAAACCGACAAATTTTTACGTCATTCATTTGGAAATGTGCTTATTTATTAGAAAATTAATTTTCAGCAGTGCACTGGAATTTAATTCGAAAATATTGCTTGTTTTGTATTCGGTATATCAGTTTATAGGATTTCCTAACAATGGTTCGATTGTTTAAACAATGAATTCGGTTTTACTTTATTTTATATTTCCAAAAACTCACACAGGTGAACTACTTTAAATCCGAAAAATTTTTACTTCATTCATTTGTAAATAAGCTTTTTTATTATGAAATTAATTTTTAGCCGTGCACCGGAATTTAATTCGAAAATATTGCGTGTTTTGTATTCAGTATATCATTTTCCAAGATTTCCTATCAATGGTTTCATTGTTTAAAAAAATGTATTCAGTTTTACTTTATTTTACATTTCTAAAATTTCACGCAGGCGAACAACTTTAAAACGAAAAAATATTTACGTCATTCATTTGGAAATGTGCTTTTTTATTAGGAAATTAATTTTCAGCCGTGCACCGGAATGTAATTCGAAAATATTGCGTGTTTTGTATTCGGTATATCAGTTTATAGGATTTCCTAACAATGGTTCGATTGTTTAAACAATGAATTCGGTTTTACTTTATTTTATATTTCCAAAAACTCACACAGGTGAACTACTTTAAATCCGAAAAATTTTTACTTCATTCATTTGTAAATAAGCTTTTTTATTATGAAATTAATTTTTAGCCGTGCACCGGAATATAATTCGAAAATATTGCGTGTTTTGTATTCGGTATATCATTTTCCAAGATTTCCTATCAATGGTTTCATTGTTTAAAAAATGTATTCAGTTTTACTTTATCTTACAATTCTAAAATTTCACGCAGGCGAACAACTTTAAAAGGAAAAAATATTTACGTCATTCATTTGGAAATGTGCTTTTTTATTAGGAAATTAATTTTCAGCCGTGCACCGGAATTTAATTCGAAAATATTGCGTGTTTTGTATTCGGTATATTAATTTTCCAGGATTTCCTAACAATGTTTTCATTGTTTAAACAATGTATTTCGTATTATTTTATTTTACATTCCTAAAACTTCACGCAGGCAAACAACTTTAAAACCGAAAAATATTTAGATCATTCATTTGAAAATATGCTTATGTCCAAGCCGAGAACAGAACCCGGTCCCCTGGATTAGATCTCCAGTGCTCTACCACAAAGCCACAAGGACGATGGCATCTCTCACTTATAAAAGTCGGTAAGGTTGCAACCACAGCACTAGATGGAAAAGACTTCATGAGCACACAATCAAGTGGCGAAACATGAGAAGCAAATGAACAAACATTGGTGAATATACATATTTAATTAATTTTTCAACTACTTTTCAGCAGTGAAATTACGCTTCAAATTATTGAATATTAAATACGTGAATAATCACATTGCTAACAAGTCGTAAACAGACTTATATATGTGAGAGTTGCCTAGCTGGGCATCGTCCTTGTGGCTTAGTTGTAGAGCACTGGAGCTCCAGGGGCCCGGGATCGATTCCCGTCTTAAACATTTTTCACTATGTTGATTTACGATTTGTTAGCAATGTGATTATTCATGTATTTAATATTCAATGGATTCATTGTTTAAACAATATTCGGTTTTACTTTATTTTGCATTTCAAAAAACTCACACAGGTGAACTACTTTAAAACCGAAAAATTTTTACTTCATTCATTTGTAAATATGCTTTTTTATTAGGAAATTAATTTTCAGCCGTGCACTGGAATTTAATGCGAAAATATATCGTGTTTTGTATTGGATATATCAGTTTCCAGGATGCCCTAACAATGGTTTCATTGTTTAAACAATGTATTCGGTTTAGCTTCATTTTACATTTCTAAAAATTCACACAGGCGAACAACTTTAAAACCAAGAAATTTTTACATCTTTCATTTGGAAATGTTCTTATTTATTAGAAAATTAATTTTCAGCCGTGCACCGAATTTTAATTCGAAAATATTGCGTGTTTTGTATTCGGTATATCAGTTTCAAGGGTTTCCTAACAATGCATTCAGTTTTACTTTATATTACATTTCTAAAAATTCCCACAGGCGAACACCTTTAAATCGAAAAAATATTTACGTCATTCATTTGGAAATGTGCTTTTTTATTAGGAAATTAATTTTCAGCCGTGCACCGGAATGTAACGCGAAAACATTGCGTGTTTTGTATTCGGTATATCATTTTCCAGGAATTCTTAACAATGGTTTCATTGTTTAAACAATGTATTCGCTTTTACCTTATTTTACATTTCTAAAAACTCACACTGGCGAACAACTTAAAAACCGAAATTTTTTACGACATTAATTTTTAAATGTGCTTATTTATGAGGAAATTAATTTTCAGCCGTGCACCGGAATTTAATGTGAAAATATATCGTGTCTTGTATTGGATATATCAGTTTCCAGGATTCCATAACAATGGTTTCATTGTTTAAACAATGTATTCGTTTTTTCTTTATTTTACATTTCTAAAAACTCACATTTGAGAAACACTTTAAAACCGAAAAATTTTTGCGTCATTCATTTTTAAATGTGCTTATTTATCAGGAAATTAATTTTCAGCCGTGCACCGGAATTTAATTCGAAAATATTGCGTGTTTTGTATTCGGAATATCAGTTTCTAGGATTTCCTAACAATGGTTTCATTGTTTAAACAATGTATTCAGTTTTACTTTATTTTACATTTCTAGAAATCCACACAGGCGAACACCTTTAAATGGAAAAAATATTTACGTCATTCATTTGGAAATGTGCTTTTTTATTAGGAAATTAATTTTCAGCCGTGCACCGGAATGTAATACGAAAACATTGCGTGTTTTGTATTCGGTATATCAGTTTCTAGGATTTCCTAACAATGGTTTCATTGTTTAAACAATGTATTCAGTTTTACTTTATTTTACATTTCTAGAAATCCACACAGGCGAACACCTTTAAAACGAAAAAAATATTTACGTCATTCATTTGGAAATGTGCTTTTTAATTAGGAAATTAATTTTCAGCCGTGCACCGGAATGTAATGCGAAAATATTATGTGTTTTTATTCGGTATATCAGTTTCCAGGATTCCGAAACAATGGCTTCATTGTTTAAACAATGTATTTTGTTTTACTTTATTTTTCTTTCCTAAATTTTCACACAGGCGAACAAATTTAAAACCGAAAAATTTTTGCGTCATTCATTTTTAAATGTGCTTATTTATCAGGAAATTAATTTTCAGCCGTGCACCGGAATTTAATTCGAAAATATTGCGTGTTTTGTATTCGGTTTATCAGTTTCCAGGATTTCGTAACAATGGTTTCACTGTTTAAACTATGTATTCGCTTTTACCTTATTTTATATTTCTAAAAACTCACACTGGCGAACAACTTTAAAACCGAAAAATTTTTACGTCATTCATTTTTAAATGTGCTTATTTATTAGGAATTAATTTTCAGCCGTGCACCGGAATTTAATTCTAAAATATTGCGTGTTTTCTATTCGATATAACAGTTTCTAGGATTTCCTGACAATGGTTTCATTGTTTAAACAATGTATTCGGTTTTACTTTATTTTACATTTCTAAAAATTCACACAGGCGAACACCTTTAAATCGAAAAATATTTACGTCATTCATTTGGAAATGTGCTTTTTAATTAGGAAATTAATTTTCAGCCGTGCACCGGAATTTAATGCGAAAATATTGCATGTTTTTTATTCGGTATATCAGTTTCCAGGATTCCCTAAGATTGGTTTCATTTTTTAAACAATGTATTCGGTTTTGCTTCCTTTTACATTTCTAAAAATTCACACAGGCGAACAACTTTAAAACAGAGAAATTTTTACGTCTTTCATTTGGAAATGTGCTTATTTATTAGAAAATTAATTTTTAGCCGTGCACCGGAATATAATTCGAAAATATTGCGTATTTTGTATTCGATATATCAGTTTATAGGATTTCCTAACAATGGTTTCATTGTTTAAACAATGTATTCAGTTTTACTTTATTTTACATTTCTAGAAATCCACACCGGCGAAGACCTTTAAAACGAAAAATTATTTACGTCATTCATTTGGAAATGTGCTTTTTAACTAGGAAAATAATTTTCAGCCGTGCACCGGAATGTAATGCGAAAATATTGCGTGTTTTTATTCGGTATATCAGCTTCCAGGATTCCCAAACAATGGCCTCATTGTTTAAACAATGTATTTTGTTTTACTTTATTTTACATTCCTAAAACTTCACACAGGCGAACAACTTTAAAACCGAAAAGTTTTTACGTCATTCATTTTTAAATGTGCTTGTTTATTAGGAAATTAATTTTCAGCCGTGCACCGGATTTTAATTCGAAAATATTGCGTGTTTTGTATTCGGTATATCAGTTTCAAGGGTTTCCTAACAATGGTCTCATTGTTTAAACAATGCATTCAGTTTTACTTTATATTAAATTTCTAAAAATTCCAACGGCGAACACCTTTAAATCGAAAAAATATTTACGTCATTCATTTGGAAATGTGCTTTTTTATTAGGAAATTAATTTTCAGCCGTGCACCGGAATGTAACGCGAAAAGATTGCGTGTTTTGTATTCGGTATATCATTTTCCAGGAATTCTTAACAATGGTTTCATTGTTTAAACAATGTATTCGCTTTTACCTAATTTTACATTTCTAAAAACTCACACTGGCGAACAACTTAAAAAGAGAAAAAATTTTACGACATTAATTTTTAAATGTGCTTATTTATTAGGAAATTAATTTTAAACCGTGCACCGGAATTTAATTCTAAAATATTGCGTGTTTTGTATTCGGTATATCAGTTTCTGGGATATCCTAACAATGGTTTCATTGTTTAAACAATGTATTCGGTTTTACTTTATTTTACATTTCTATAAACTCACACTGGCAAACTACTTTAATTCCAAAAAATTTTACTTAATTCATTTGTAAATAGGTTTTTTTATTAAGAAATTAATTTTCAGCCGTGCACCGGAATTTAATGCGAAAATATATCGTGTTTTGTATTCGGTATATCAGTTTCCAGGATTTCCTAACAATGGTTTCATTGTTTAAACAATGTATTCGGTTTTGCTTCCTTTTACATTTCTAAAAATTCACACAGGCGAACAACTTTAAAACAGAGAAATTTTTATGTCTTTCATTTGGAAATGTGCTTATTTATTAGAAAATTAATTTTTAGCCGTGCACCGGAATTTAATTCGAAAATATTGCGTATTTTTTATTCGGTATATCAGTTTATAGGATTTCCTAACAATGGTTTCATTGTTTAAACAATGTATTCAGTTTTACTTTATTTTACATTTCTAGAAATCCACACCGGCGAAGACCTTTAAAACGAAAAAATATTTACGTCATTCATTCGAAAATGTGCTTTTTAACTAGGAAAATAATTTTCAGCCGTGCACCGGAATGTAATGCGAAAATATTGCGTGTTTTTATTCGGTATATCAGCTTCCAGGATTCCCAAACAATGGCCTCATTGTTTAAACAATGTATTTTGTTTTACTTTTTTTTTACATTCCTAAAACTTCACACAGGCGAACAACTTTAAAACCGAAAAATTTTTACGTCATTCATTTTTAAATGTGCTTATTTATTAGGAAATTAATTTTCAGCCGTGCACCGGAATTTAATTCGAAAATATTGCGTGTTTTGTATTCGGTATATCAGTTTCTAGGATTTCCTAACAATGGTTTCATTCTTTAAACAATGTATTCAGTTTTACTTTAATTTACATTTCTAGAAATCCACACAGGCGAACACCTTTAAAACGAAAAAAATATTTACTTCATTCATTTGGAAATGTGCTTTTTAATTAGGAAATTAATTTTCAGCCGTGCACCGGAATGTAATGCGAAAATATTGCGTGTTTTTATTCGGTATATCAGTTTCCAGGATTCCGAAACAATGGCTTCATTGTTTAAACAATGTATTTTGTTTTACTTTATTTTACTTTCCTAAAACTTCACACAGGCGAACAAAGTTAAAACCGAAAAATTTTTGCATCATTCATTTTTAAATGTGCTTATTTATCAGGAAATTAATTTTCAGCCGTGCACCGGAATTTAATTCGAAAATATTGCGTGTTTTGTATTCGGTATATCAGTTTCCAGGATTTCGTAACAATGGTTTCATTGTTTAAACAATGTATTCGGTTCTACTTTATTTTACATTTCTAAAAACTCACACTGGCGAACTACTTTAAAACCGAAAAATTTTTACATTCCTTAGAAAATGTGCTTATTTTTTAGAAAATAAATTTTCAGCCGTGCCCCGGAATTTATTTCGAAAATATCGCATATTTTGTATACGGTATATCAGTTTCTAGGATTTCCTAACAATGGTTCCATTGTTTAAACAATGAATTCGGTTTTACTTTATTTTACATTTCTAAAAACTCACACAGGTGAACTACTTTAAAACCGAAAGTTTTTTACGTCATTCATTTGGAAATGTGCTTTTTTATTATGAAATTAATTTTTAGCCGTGCACCGGAATTTAATTCGAAAATTCTGCGTGTTTTGTATTCACTATATCCGTTTCAAGAATTCCCTAACAATGGTTTCATTGTTTAAACAATGTATTCAGTTTTACCTTATTTTACATTTCTAAAAACTCACTCTGCAAACTACTTTAAATCCGAAAAATTTTTACTTCATTCATTCGTAAATAGGCTTTTTTATTAGGAAATTAATTTTCAGCCGTGCACCGGAATTTAATTCGAAAATATTGCGTGTTTTGTATTCGGTATATCAGTTTCTAGGATTTCCTAACAATGGTTTCATTGTTTAAACAATGTATTCAGTTTTACTTTATTTTACATTTCTAAAAATCCACACAGGCGAACACCTTTAAATGGAAAAAATATTTACGTCATTCATTTGGAAATGTGCTTTTTTATTAGGAAATTAATTTTCAGCCGTGCACCGGAATGTAACGCGAAAAGATTGCGTGTTTTGTATTCGGTATATCATTTTCCAGGAATTCTTAACAATGGTTTCATTGTTTAAACAATGTATTCGCTTTTACCTAATTTTACATTTCTAAAAACTCACACTGGCGAACAACTTAAAAAGAGAAAAAATTTTACGACATTAATTTTTAAATGTGCTTATTTATTAGGAAATTAATTTTAAACCGTGCACCGGAATTTAATTCTAAAATATTGCGTGTTTTGTATTCGGTATATCAGTTTCTGGGATATCCTAACAATGGTTTCATTGTTTAAACAATGTATTCGGTTTTACTTTATTTTACATTTCTATAAACTCACACTGGCAAACTACTTTAATTCCAAAAAATTTTACTTAATTCATTTGTAAATAGGTTTTTTTATTAAGAAATTAATTTTCAGCCGTGCACCGGAATTTAATGCGAAAATATATCGTGTTTTGTATTCGGTATATCAGTTTCCAGGATTTCCTAACAATGGTTTCATTGTTTAAACAATGTATTCGGTTTTGCTTCCTTTTACATTTCTAAAAATTCACACAGGCGAACAACTTTAAAACAGAGAAATTTTTATGTCTTTCATTTGGAAATGTGCTTATTTATTAGAAAATTAATTTTTAGCCGTGCACCGGAATTTAATTCGAAAATATTGCGTATTTTTTATTCGGTATATCAGTTTATAGGATTTCCTAACAATGGTTTCATTGTTTAAACAATGTATTCAGTTTTACTTTATTTTACATTTCTAGAAATCCACACCGGCGAAGACCTTTAAAACGAAAAAATATTTACGTCATTCATTCGAAAATGTGCTTTTTAACTAGGAAAATAATTTTCAGCCGTGCACCGGAATGTAATGCGAAAATATTGCGTGTTTTTATTCGGTATATCAGCTTCCAGGATTCCCAAACAATGGCCTCATTGTTTAAACAATGTATTTTGTTTTACTTTTTTTTTACATTCCTAAAACTTCACACAGGCGAACAACTTTAAAACCGAAAAATTTTTACGTCATTCATTTTTAAATGTGCTTATTTATTAGGAAATTAATTTTCAGCCGTGCACCGGAATTTAATTCGAAAATATTGCGTGTTTTGTATTCGGTATATCAGTTTCTAGGATTTCCTAACAATGGTTTCATTCTTTAAACAATGTATTCAGTTTTACTTTAATTTACATTTCTAGAAATCCACACAGGCGAACACCTTTAAAACGAAAAAAATATTTACTTCATTCATTTGGAAATGTGCTTTTTAATTAGGAAATTAATTTTCAGCCGTGCACCGGAATGTAATGCGAAAATATTGCGTGTTTTTATTCGGTATATCAGTTTCCAGGATTCCGAAACAATGGCTTCATTGTTTAAACAATGTATTTTGTTTTACTTTATTTTACTTTCCTAAAACTTCACACAGGCGAACAAAGTTAAAACCGAAAAATTTTTGCATCATTCATTTTTAAATGTGCTTATTTATCAGGAAATTAATTTTCAGCCGTGCACCGGAATTTAATTCGAAAATATTGCGTGTTTTGTATTCGGTATATCAGTTTCCAGGATTTCGTAACAATGGTTTCATTGTTTAAACAATGTATTCGGTTCTACTTTATTTTACATTTCTAAAAACTCACACTGGCGAACTACTTTAAAACCGAAAAATTTTTACATTCCTTAGAAAATGTGCTTATTTTTTAGAAAATAAATTTTCAGCCGTGCCCCGGAATTTATTTCGAAAATATCGCATATTTTGTATACGGTATATCAGTTTCTAGGATTTCCTAACAATGGTTCCATTGTTTAAACAATGAATTCGGTTTTACTTTATTTTACATTTCTAAAAACTCACACAGGTGAACTACTTTAAAACCGAAAGTTTTTTACGTCATTCATTTGGAAATGTGCTTTTTTATTATGAAATTAATTTTTAGTCGTGCACCGGAATTTAATTCGAAAATTCTGCGTGTTTTGTATTCACTATATCCGTTTCAAGAATTCCCTAACAATGGTTTCATTGTTTAAACAATGTATTCAGTTTTACCTTATTTTACATTTCTAAAAACTCACTCTGCAAACTACTTTAAATCCGAAAAATTTTTACTTCATTCATTCGTAAATAGGCTTTTTTATTAGGAAATTAATTTTCAGCCGTGCACCGGAATTTAATTCGAAAATATTGCGTGTTTTGTATTCGGTATATCAGTTTCTAGGATTTCCTAACAATGGTTTCATTGTTTAAACAATGTATTCAGTTTTACTTTATTTTACATTTCTAAAAATCCACACAGGCGAACACCTTTAAATGGAAAAAATATTTACGTCATTCATTTGGAAATGTGCTTTTTTATTAGGAAATTAATTTTCAGCCGTGCACCGGAATGTAATACGAAAACATTGCGTGTTTTGTATTCGGTATATCAGTTTCTAGGATTTCCTAACAATGGTTTCATTGTTTAAACAATGTATTCAGTTTTACTTTATTTTACATTTCTAGAAATCCACACAGGCGAACACCTTTAAAACGAAAAAATATTTACGTCATTCATTTGGAAATGTGCTTTTTAATTAGGTAATTAATTTTCAGCCGTCCACCGGAATGTAATGCGAAAACATTGCGTGTTTTTATTCGGTATATCAGTTTCCAGGATTCCGAAACAATGGCTTCATTGTTTAAACAATGTATTTTGTTTTACTTTATTTTTCTTTCCTAAAACTTCACACAGGCGAACAAATTTAAAACCGAAAAATTTTTGCGTCATTCATTTTTAAATGTGCTTATTTATCAGGAATTTAATTTTCAGCCGTGCACCGGAATTTAATTCGAAAATATTGCATGTTTTGTATTCGGAATATCAGTTTCTAGGATTTCCTAATAATGGTTTCATTGTTTAAACAATGTATTCAGTTTTACTTTATTTTACATTTCTAGAAATCCACACAGGCGAACACCTTTAAATGGAAAAAATATTTACGTCATTCATTTGGAAATGTGCTTTTTTATTAGGAAATTAATTTTCAGCCGTGCACCGGAATGTAATACGAAAACATTGCGTGTTTTGTATTCGGTATGTCAGTTTCTAGGATTTCCTAACAATGGTTTCATTGTTTAAACAATGTATTCAGTTTTACTTTATTTTACATTTCTAGAAATCCACACAGGCGAACACCTTTAAAACGAAAAAATATTTACGTCATTCATTTGGAAATGTGCTTTTTAATTAGGAAATTAATTTTCAGCCGTGCACCGGAATGTAATGCGAAAATATTATGTGTTTTTATTCGGTATATCAGTTTCCAGGATTCCGAAACAATGGCTTCATTGTTTAAACAATGTATTTTGTTTTACTTTACTTTTCTTTCCTAAATTTTCACACAGGCGAACAAATTTAAAACCGAAAACTTTTTGCGTCATTCATTTTTAAATGTGCTTATTTATCAGGAAATTAATTTTCAGCCGTGCACCGGAATTTAATTCGAAAATATTGCGTGTTTTGTATTCGGTTTATCAGTTTCCAGGATTTCGTAACAATGGTTTCACTGTTTAAACTATGTATTCGCTTTTACCTTATTTTACATTTCTAAAAACTCACACTGGCGAACAACTTTAAAACCGAAAAATTTTTACGTCATTCATTTTTAAATGTGCTTATTTATTAGGAATTAATTTTCAGCCGTGCACCGGAATTTAATTCTAAAATATTGCGTGTTTTCTATTCGATATAACAGTTTCTAGGATTTCCTAACAATGGTTTCATTGTTTAAACAATGTATTCAGTTTTACTTTATTTTACATTTCTAAAAATTCACACAGGCGAACACCTTTAATTCGAAAAAATATTTACGTCATTCATTTGGAAATGTGCTTTTTAATTAGGAAATTAATTTTCAGCCGTGCACCGGAAAGAAATGCGAAAATATTGCATGTTTTTTATTCGGTATATCAGTTTCCAGGATTCCCTAAGATTGGTTTCATTTTTTAAACAATGTATTCGGTTTTACTTCATTTTACATTTCTAAAAACTCACACTGGCGAACTACTTTAAAACTGAAATATTTTTACATCATTCATTTGTAAATGTGCTTATGTACAAGTCGGGAATCGAACCCGGTCCCCTGGATTAGATCTGCAGTGCTCTACTACTAAGCCACAAGGACGATGGCATCTCTCACTTATAAAAGTCAATAAGGTTGCAACCACAGCACTAGATGGAAAAAACTTCATGAGCACTCAATCTAGTGGCGAAACATGATTAGCACATGAACCCAGCATCGGTGATTATACATTTTTAATTAATTTTTCAACTACATTTCTGCAGTGAAATTACGCTTGAAATTATTGAAAACTAAATACGTGAATAATCACATTGCTAACAAGTCGTAAACAGACTTATATATGTGAGAGTTGCCAAGCTGGGCATCGTCCTAGTGGCTCAGTTGTAGAGCACTGGAGCTCCGGGGTCCCGGGATCGATTCCCGTCTTGGATATTTTTCACTAAGTTGGTTTACGATTTGTTAGCAATGTGATTATTCACGTATTTAATATTCAATGGTTTCATTGTTTAAACAATATTCGGTTTTACTTTATTTTGCATTTCAAAAAACTCACACAGGTGAACTACTTTAAAACCGAAAAATTTTTACTTCATTCATTTGTAAATATGCTTTTTTATTAGGAAATTAATTTTCAGCCGTGCACAGGAATTTAATGCGAAAATATTGCGTGTTTTGTATTCGGTATATCAGTTTCTAGGATTCCCTAACAATGGTTTCATTGTTTAAACAATGTATTCGGATCCACTTTATTCTACATTTCTAAAAACTCACACTGGCGAACTACTTTAAAACCGAAAAATTTTTACATCATTCATTTGAAAATGTGCTTATGTCCAAGTCGGGAATAGAACGCGGTCCCCTGGAATAGATCTCCAGTGCTTTACCATTAAGCCACAAGGACGATGTCATCTCTTACATATAAAAGTCGGTAAGGTTGCAATCACAGCACTAGATAGAAAAGACTTCATGAGCACACAATCTAGTGGCGAAACATGAGTAGCACATGAACCCAGCATCGGTGAATATACATTTTTAATTAATTTTTCAACTACATTTCTGCAGTGAAATTTCGCTTGAATTTATTGAATATTAAATACTTGAATAATCACATTGCTAACAAGTCTTAAACAGACTTATATAAGTGACAGATGCCAAGCTGGGCATCGTCCTCGTGGCTTACTGGTAGAGCACTGGAGCTCCAGGAACCCGGGATCGATTCCCGTCTTGGAAAATTTTCACTAAGTATGTTTACGATTTGTTAGCAATATGATTATTCACGTATTTAATATTCAATGTTTTCATTGTTTAAACAATATTCGGTTTTACTTTATTTTGTATTTCAATAAACTCACACAGGTGAACTACTTTCAAACCGAAAAATTTTTACTTCGTTCATTTGTAAATATTCTTTTTTATTAGGAAATTAATTTTCAGCCGTGCACCGGAATTTAATGTGAAAATATATCGTGTTTT
The DNA here is from genome assembly GCA_963932465.1 of Maratus speciosus. Lineage (NCBI taxonomy): Eukaryota > Metazoa > Arthropoda > Arachnida > Araneae > Salticidae > Maratus > Maratus speciosus. Next base: position 46,678 of record CAWVRF010001488.1, on the reverse strand, counting down.
GTATTGGATATATCAGTTTCCAGGATTCCATAACAATGGTTTCATTGTTTAAACAATGTATTCGTTTTTTCTTTATTTTACATTTCCAAAAACTCACATTTGAGAAACACTTTAAAACCGACAAATTTTTACGTCATTCATTTGGAAATGTGCTTTCTTAATAGAAAATAAACTTTCAGCAGTGCCCCGGAATTTATTTCGAAAATAATCGCATATTTTGTATTCGGTATATCAGTTTCTAGGATTTCCGAACAATGGTTTCATTGTTTAAACAATGTATTCGGTTTTAATTTATTTTACATTTCTATAAATTCACACTGGCAAACTACTTTAAATCCGAAAAATTTTTACTTAATTCATTTGTAAATAGGTTTTTTTATTAATAAATTAATTTTCAGCCGTGCACCGGAATTTAATGCGAAACTATATCGTCTTTTGTATTGGGTATATCAGTTTCCAGGATTTCCTAACAATGGTTTCATTGTTTAAACAATGTATTCGGTTTTGCTTCCTTTTACATTTCTAAAAATTCACACAGGCGAACAACTTTAAAACCGAGAAATTTTTACGTCTTTCATTTGGAAATGTGCTTATTTATTAGAAAATTAAATTTTAGCCGTGCACCGGAATTTAATTCGAAAATATTGCGTGCTTTGTATTCGGTATATCAGTTTATAGGATTTCCTAACAATGGTTTCATTGTTTAAAATATGTATTCACTTTTACTTTATTCTACATTTCTAAAAACTCACACTGGCGAACAACATTAAAACCGAAATATTTTTACGTCATTCATTTCTAAATGTGCTTATTTATTAGGAAATTAATTTTCAGCCATGCACGGGGGTTTAATTCTAAAATATTGCGTGTTTTGTATTCGGTATATCAGTTTCTAGGATTTCTTAACAATGGTTTCATTGTTTAAACAATGTATTCAGTTTTACTTTATTTTACATTTCTAAAAATTCACTCAGGCGAACACCTTTAAAACGAAAAAATATTTAAGCAGTCATTTGGAAATGTGCTTTTTTATTAGGAAATTAATTTTCAGCCGTGCACCGGAATATAATGCGAAAATATTGCGTGTTTTGTATTCGGTATATCAGTTTCTAAGATTTCCCAACAATGGTTTCATTGTTTAAACAATGTATTCGGTTTTACTTTATTTTACATTTCTAAAAACTCACACAGGTGAACTACTTTCAAACCGAAAAATTTTTACTTCGTTCATTTGTAAATATTCTTTTTTATTAGGAAATTAATTTTCAGCCGTGCACAGGAATTTAATGCGAAAATATTGCGTGTTTTGTATTCGGTATATCAGTTTCTAGGATTCCCTAACAATGGTTTCATTGTTTAAACAATGTATTCGGATCCACTTTATTCTACATTTCTAAAAACTCACACTGGCGAACTACTTTAAAACCGAAAAATTTTTACATCATTCATTTGAAAATGTGCTTATATCCAAGTCGGGAATAGAACGCGGTCCCCTGGAATAGATCTCCAGTGCTTTACCATTAAGCCACAAGGACGATGTCATCTCTTACTTATAAAAGTCGGTAAGGTTGCAATCACAGCACTAGATAGAAAAGACTTCATGAGCACACAATCTAGTGGCGAAACATGAGTAGCACATGAACCCAGCATCGGTGAATATACATTTTTAATTAATTTTTCAACTACATTTCTGCAGTGAAATTTCGCTTGAATTTATTGAATATTAAATACTTGAATAATCACATTGCTAACAAGTCTTAAACAGACTTATATAAGTGACAGATGCCAAGCTGGGCATCGTCCTCGTGGCTTACTGGTAGAGCACTGGAGCTCCAGGAACCCGGGATCGATTCCCGTCTTGGAAAATTTTCACTAAGTATGTTTACGATTTGTTAGCAATATGATTATTCACGTATTTAATATTCAATGTTTTCATTGTTTAAACAATATTCGGTTTTACTTTATTTTGTATTTCAATAAACTCACACAGGTGAACTACTTTCAAACCAAAAAATTTTTACTTCGTTCATTTGTAAATATTCTTTTTTATTAGGAAATTAATTTTCAGCCGTGCACCGGAATTTAATGTGAAAATATATCGTGTTTTGTATTGGATATATCAGTTTCCAGGATTCCATAACAATGGTTTCATTGTTTAAACAATGTATTCGTTTTTTCTTTATTTTACATTTCCAAAAACTCACATTTGAGAAACACTTTAAAACCGACAAATTTTTACGTCATTCATTTGGAAATGTGCTTTCTTAATAGAAAATAAACTTTCAGCAGTGCCCCGGAATTTATTTCGAAAATATCGCATATTTTGTATTCGGTATATCAGTTTCTAGGATTTCCGAACAATGGTTTCATTGTTTAAACAATGTATTCGGTTTTAATTTATTTTACATTTCTATAAATTCACACTGGCAAACTACTTTAAATCCGAAAAATTTTTACTTAATTCATTTGTAAATAGGTTTTTTTATTAATAAATTAATTTTCAGCCGTGCACCGGAATTTAATGCGAAACTATATCGTCTTTTGTATTGGGTATATCAGTTTCCAGGATTTCCTAACAATGGTTTCATTGTTTAAACAATGTATTCGGTTTTGCTTCCTTTTACATTTCTAAAAATTCACACAGGCGAACAACTTTAAAACCGAGAAATTTTTACGTCTTACATTTGGAAATGTGCTTATTTATTAGAAAATTAAATTTTAGCCGTGCACCGGAATTTAATTCGAAAATATTGCGTGCTTTGTATTCGGTATATCAGTTTATAGGATTTCCTAACAATGGTTTCATTGTTTAAAATATGTATTCACTTTTACTTTATTCTACATTTCTAAAAACTCACACTGGCGAACAACATTAAAACCGAAATATTTTTACGTCATTCATTTCTAAATGTGCTTATTTATTAGGAAATTAATTTTCAGCCATGCACGGGGGTTTAATTCTAAAATATTGCGTGTTTTGTATTCGGTATATCAGTTTCTAGGATTTCCTAACAATGGTTTCATTGTTTAAACAATGTATTCAGTTTTACTTTATTTTACATTTCTAAAAATTCACTCAGGCGAACACCTTTAAAACGAAAAAATATTTAAGCAGTCATTTGGAAATGTGCTTTTTTATTAGGAAATTAATTTTCAGCCGTGCACCGGAATATAATGCGAAAATATTGCGTGTTTTGTATTCGGTATATCAGTTTCTAAGATTTCCCAACAATGGTTTCATTGTTTAAACAATGTATTCGGTTTTACTTTATTTTACATTTCTAAAAACTCACACAGGTGAACTACTTTCAAACCGAAAAATTTTTACTTCGTTCATTTGTAAATATTCTTTTTTATTAGGAAATTAATTTTCAGCCGTGCACCGGAATTTAATGCGAAAATATATCGTGTTTTGTATTGGATATATCAGTTTCCAGGATTCCCTAACAATGGTTTCATTGTTTAAACAATGTATTCGGTTTTTCTTTATTTTATATTTCTAAAAACTCACATTTGAGAACAACTTTAAAACCGACAAATTTTTACGTCATTCATTTGGAAATTTGCTTTTTTATAAGAAAATAAATTTTCAGCCGTGCCCCGAAATTTATTTCGAAAATATCGCATATTTTGTATTCGGTATATCAGTTTCTAGGATTTCCTAACAATGGTTTCATTGTTTAAACAAAATTATTTGGTTTTACTTTATTTTACATTTCTAAAAACTCACACTGGCAAACTACTTTATATCCGAAAAATTTTTACTTCATTCATTTGTAAATAGGTTTTTTTATTAGGAAGTTAATTTTCAGCCGTGCACCGGAATTTAATGCGAAAATATATCGTGTTTTGTATTGGATATATCAGTTTCCAGGAATCCCTAACAATGGTTTCAATGTTTAAACAATGTATTCGGTTTTGCTTCATTTTACATTTCTAAAAATTCACACAGGCGAGTATTTTAAAACCGAGAAATTTTTACGTCTTTCATTTGGAAATGTGCTTATTTATTAGAAAATTAATTTTCAGCAGTGCACTGGAATTTAATTCGAAAATATTGCTTGTTTTGTATTCGGTATATCAGTTTATAGGATTTCCTAACAATGGTTCGATTGTTTAAACAATGAATTCGGTTTTACTTTATTTTATATTTCCAAAAACTCACACAGGTGAACTACTTTAAATCCGAAAAATTTTTACTTCATTCATTTGTAAATAAGCTTTTTTATTATGAAATTATTTTTTAGCCGTGCACCGGAATTTAATTCGAAAATATTGCGTGTTTTGTATTCGGTATATCATTTTCCAAGATTTCCTATCAATGGTTTCATTGTTTAAAAAAATGTATTCAGTTTTACTTTATTTTACATTTCTAAAATTTCACGCAGGCGAACAACTTTAAAACGAAAAAATATTTACGTCATTCATTTGGAAATGTGCTTTTTTATTAGGAAATTAATTTTCAGCCGTGCACCGGAATGTAATTCGAAAATATTGCGTGTTTTGTATTCGGTATATCAGTTTATAGGATTTCCTAACAATGGTTCGATTGTTTAAGCAATGAATTCGGTTTTACTTTATTTTATATTTCCAAAAACTCACACAGGTGAACTACTTTAAATCCGAAAAATTTTTACTTCATTCATTTGTAAATAAGCTTTTTTATTATGAAATTAATTTTTAGCCGTGCACCGGAATATAATTCGAAAATGTTGCGTGTTTTGTATTCGGTATATCATTTTCCAAGATTTCCTATCAATGGTTTCATTGTTTAAAAAATGTATTCAGTTTTACTTTATCTTACAATTCTAAAATTTCACGCAGGCGAACAACTTTAAAAGGAAAAAATATTTACGTCATTCATTTGGAAATGTGCTTTTTTATTAGGAAATTAATTTTCAGCCGTGCACCGGAATTTAATTCGATAATATTGCGTGTTTTGTATTCGGTATATTAATTTTCCAGGATTTCCTAACAATGTTTCCATTGTTTAAACAATGTATTTCGTTTTATTTTATTTTACATTCCTAAAACTTCACGCAGGCAAACAACTTTAAAACCGAAAAATATTTAGATCATTCATTTGAAAATATGCTTATGTCCAAGCCGAGAACAGAACCCGGTCCCCTGGATTAGATCTCCAGTGCTCTACCACAAAGCCACAAGGACGATGGCATCTCTCACTTATAAAAGTCGGTAAGGTTGCAACCACAGCACTAGATGGAAAAGACTTCATGAGCACACAATCAAGTGGCGAAACATGAGAAGCAAATGAACAAACATTGGTGAATATACATATTTAATTAATTTTTCAACTACTTTTCAGCAGTGAAATTACGCTTCAAATTATTGAATATTAAATACGTGAATAATCACATTGTTAACAAGTCGTAAACAGACTTATATATGTGAGAGTTGCCTAGCTGGGCATCGTCCTTGTGGCTTAGTTGTAGAGCACTGGAGCTCCAGGGGCCCGGGATCGATTCCCGTCTTAAACATTTTTCACTATGTTGATTTACGATTTGTTAGCAATGTGATTATTCATGTATTTAATATTCAATGGATTCATTGTTTAAACAATATTCGGTTTTACTTTATTTTGCATTTCAAAAAACTCACACAGGTGAACTACTTTAAAACCGAAAAATTTTTACTTCATTCATTTTTAAATATGCTTTTTTATTAGGAAATTAATTTTCAGCCGTGCACTGGAATTTAATGCGAAAATATATCGTGTTTTGTATTGGATATATCAGTTTCCAGGATTCCCTAACAATGGTTTCATTGTTTAAACAATGTATTCGGTTTAGCTTCATTTTACATTTCTAAAAATTCACACAGGCCAACAACTTTAAAACCAAGAAATTTTTACATCTTTCATTTGGAAATGTTCTTATTTATTAGAAAATTAATTTTCAGCCGTGCACCGGATTTTAATTCGAAAATATTGCGTGTTTTGTATTCGGTATATCAGTTTCAAGGGTTTCCTAACAATGCATTCAGTTTTACTTTATATTACATTTCTAAAAATTCCCACAGGCGAACACCTTTAAATCGAAAAAATATTTACGTCATTCATTTGGAAATGTGCTTTTTTATTAGGAAATTAATTTTCAGCCGTGCACCGGAATGTAACGCGAAAACATTGCGTGTTTTGTATTCGGTATATCATGTTCCAGGAATTCTTAACAATGGTTTCATTGTTTAAACAATGTATTCGCTTTTACCTTATTTTACATTTCTAAAAACTCACACTGGCGAACAACTTAAAAACCGAAATTTTTTACGACATTAATTTTTAAATGTGCTTATTTATGAGGAAATTAATTTTCAGACGTGCACCGGAAAGAAATGCTTAAATATTGCATGTTTTTTATTCGGTATATCAGTTTCCAGGATTCCCTAACAATGTTTTCTCTTTTTAAACAATGTATTCGGTTTTACTTTATTTTACATTTATAAAAACTCACACTGGTGAACTACTTTAAAACCGAAAAATTTTTACATCATTCATTTGAAAATGTGCTTATGTCCAAGTCGGGAATCGAACCCGGTCCCCTCGAATAGATCTCCAGTGCTCTACCATTAAGCCACAAGGACGATGTCATCTCTCACTTATAAAAGTCGGTAAGTTTGCATCCACAGCACTAGGTGGAAAAGACTTCGTGAGCACACAATCTAGTGGCGAAACATGAGTAGCACATGAACCCAGCATCGGTGAATATACATTTTTAATTAATTTTTCAACTACATTTCTACAGTGAATATACGCTTGAAATTATTGAATATTAAATACTTGTATAATCACATTGCTAACAAGTCTTAAACAGACTTATATAAGTGACAGATGACAAGCTGGGTATCGTCCTTGTGGCTTAGTGGTAGAGCACTTGAGCTCCAGGGACCCAGGATCGATTCCCGTCTTGGACATTTTTCACTAAGTTTGTTTACGATTTGTTAGCAATGTGATTATTCACGTATTTAATATTCAATGGTTTCATTGTTTAAAAAATATTCGGATTAACTTTATTTTGCACTTCAATAAACTCACACAGGTGAACTACTTTCAAACCGAAAAATTTTTACTTCGTTCATTTGTAAATATTCTTTTATATTAGGAAATTAATTTTCAACCGTGCACCGGAATTTAATGTGAAAATATATCGTGTCTTGTATTGGATATATCAGTTTCCAGGATTCCATAACAATGGTTTCATTGTTTAAACAATGTATTCGTTTTTTCTTTATTTTACATTTCTAAAAACTCACATTTGAGAAACACTTTAAAACCGACAAATTTTTACGTCATTCATTTGGAAATGTGCTTTTTTATTAGAAAATAAACTTTCAGCAGTGTCCCGGAATTTATTTCGAAAATATCGCATATTTTGTATTCGGTATATCAGTTTCTAGGATTTCCTAACAATGGTTTCATTTTTTAAACAATGTATTCGGTTTTACTTTATTTTACATTTCTAGAAATCCACACCGGCGAAGACCTTTAAAACGAAAAATTATTTACGTCATTCATTTGGAAATGTGCTTTTTAACTAGGAAAATAATTTTCAGCCGTGCACCGGAATGTAATGCGAAAATATTGCGTGTTTTTATTCGGTATATCAGCTTCCAGGATTCCCAAACAATGGCCTCATTGTTTAAACAATGTATTTTGTTTTACTTTATTTTACATTCCTAAAACTTCACACAGGCGAACAACTTTAAAACCGAAAAATTTTTACGTCATTCATTTTTAAATGTGCTTGTTTATTAGGAAATTAATTTTCAGCCGTGCACCGGATTTTAATTCGAAAATATTGCGTGTTTTGTATACGGTATATCAGTTTCACGGGTTTCCTAACAATGGTCTCATTGTTTAAACAATGCATTCAGTTTTACTTTATATTAAATTTCTAAAAATTCCAACGGCGAACACCTTTAAATCGAAAAAATATTTACGTCATTCATTTGGAAATGTGCTTTTTTATAAGGAAATTAATTTTCAGCCGTGCACCGGAATGTAACGCGAAAACATTGCGTGTTTTGTATTCGGTATATCATTTTCCAGGAATTCTTAACAATGGTTTCATTGTTTAAACAATGTATTCGCTTTTACCTAATTTTACATTTCTAAAAACTCACACTGGCGAACAACTTAATAAGAGAAAAAATTTTACGACATTAATTTTTAAATGTGCTTATTTATTAGGAAATTAATTTTAAACCGTGCACCGGAATTTAATTCTAAAATATTGCGTGTTTTGTATTCGGTATATCAGTTTCTGGGATTTCCTAACAATGGTTTCATTGTTTAAACAATGTATTCGGTTTTACTTTATTTTACATTTCTATAAACTCACACTGGCAAACTACTTTAAATCCAAAAAATTTTTACTTAATTCATTTGTAAATAGGTTTTTTTATTAAGAAATTAATTTTCAGCCGTGCACCGGAATTTAATGCGAAAATATATCGTGTTTTGTATTCGGTATATCAGTTTCCAGGATTTCCTAAATTTGGTTTCATTGTTTAAACAATGTATTCGGTTTTGCTTCCTTTTATATTTCTAAAAATTCACACAGGCGAACAACTTTAAAACAGAGAAATTTTTATGTCTTTCATTTGGAAATGTGCTTATTTATTAGAAAATTAATTTTTAGCCGTGCACCGGAATTTAATTCGAAAATATTGCGTATTTTGTATTCGGTATATCAGTTTATAGGATTTCCTAACAATGGTTTCATTGTTTAAACAATGTATTCAGTTTTACTTTATTTTACATTTCTAGAAATCCACACCGGCGAAGACCTTTAAAACGAAAAATTATTTACGTCATTCATTTGAAAATGTGCTTTTTAACTAGGAAAATAATTTTCAGCCGTGCACCGGAATGTAATGCGAAAATATTGCGTGTTTTTATTCGGTATATCAGTTTCCAGGATTCCGAAACAATGGCTTCATTGTTTAAACAATGTATTTTGTTTTACTTTATTTTACTTTCCTAAAACTTCACACAGGCGAACAAAGTTAAAACCGAAAAATTTTTGCATCATTCATTTTTATATGTGCTTATTTATCAGGAAATTAATTTTCAGCCGTGCACCGGAATTTAATTCGAAATATTGCGTGTTTTGTATTCGGTATATCAGTTTCCAGGATTTCGTAACAATGGTTTCATTGTTTAAACAATGTATTCGGTTCTACTTTATTTTACATTTCTAAAAACTCACACTGGCGAACTACTTTAAAACCGAAAAATTTTTACATTCCTTAGAAAATGTGCTTATTTTTTAGAAAATAAATTTTCAGCCGTGCCCCGGAATTTATTTCGAAAATATCGCATATTTTGTATACGTTATATCAGTTTCTAGGATTTCCTAACAATGGTTCCATTGTTTAAACAATGAATTCGGTTTTACTTTATTTTACATTTCTAAAAACTCACACAGTTGAACTACTTTAAAACCGAAAGTTTTTTACGTCATTCATTTGGAAATGTGCTTTTTTATTATGAAATTAATTTTTAGCCGTGCACCGGAATTTAATTCGAAAATTTTGCGTGTTTTGTATTCAGTATATCCGTTTCAAGAATTCCCTAACAATGGTTTCATTGTTTAAACAATGTATTCAGTTTTACCTTATTTTACATTTCTAAAAACTCACTCTGCAAACTACTTTAAATCCGAAAAATTTTTACTTCATTCATTCGTAAATAGGCTTTTTTATTAGGAAATTAATTTTCAGCCGTGCACCGGAATTTAATTCGAAAATATTGCGTGTTTTGTATTCGGTATATCAGTTTCTAGGATTTCCTAACAATGGTTTCATTGTTTAAACAATGTATTCAGTTTTACTTTATTTTACATTTCTAAAAATCCACACAGGCGAACACCTTTAAATGGAAAAAATATTTACGTCATTCATTTGGAAATGTGCTTTTTTATTAGGAAATTAATTTTCAGCCGTGCACCGGAATGTAATACGAAAACATTGCGTGTTTTGTATTCGGTATATCAGTTTCTAGGATTTCCTAACAATGGTTTCATTGTTTAAACAATGTATTCAGTTTTACTTTATTTTACATTTCTAGAAATCCACACAGGCGAACACCTTTAAAACGAAAAAGTATTTACGTCATTCATTTGGAAATGTGCTTTTTAATTAGGTAATTAATTTTCAGCCGTCCACCGGAATGTAATGCGAAAACATTGCGTGTTTTTATTCGGTATATCAGTTTCCAGGATTCCGAAACAATGGCTTCATTGTTTAAACAATGTATTTTGTTTTACTTTATTTTTCTTTCCTAAAACTTCACACAGGCGAACAAATTTAAAACCGAAAAATTTTTGCGTCATTCATTTTTAAATGTGCTTATTTATCAGGAAATTAATTTTCAGCCGTGCACCGGAATTTAATGCGAAAACATTGCGTGTTTTGTATTCGGTATATCAGTTTCTAGGATTTCCTAACAATGGTTTCATTGTTTAAACAATGTATTCAGTTTTACTTTATTTTACATTTCTAGAAATCCACACAGGCGAACACCTTTAAAACGAAAAAGTATTTACGTCATTCATTTGGAAATGTGCTTTTTAATTAGGTAATTAATTTTCAGCCGTCCACCGGAATGTAATGCGAAAACATTGCGTGTTTTTATTCGGTATATCAGTTTCCAGGATTCCGAAACAATGGCTTCATTGTTTAAACAATGTATTTTGTTTTAATTTATTTTCCTTTCCTAAAACTTCACACAGGCGAACAAATTTAAAACCGAAAAATTTTTGCGTCATTCATTTTTAAATGTGCTTATTTATCAGGAAATTAATTTTCAGCCGTGCACCGGAATTTAATTCGAAAATATTGCGTGTTTTGTATTCGGAATATCAGTTTCTAGGATTTCCTAACAATGGTTTCATTGTTTAAACAATGTATTCAGTTTTACTTTATTTTACATTTCTAGAAATCCACACAGGCGAACACCTTTAAATGGATAAAATATTTACGTTATTCATTTGGAAATGTGCTTTTTTATTAGGAAATTAATTTTCAGCCGTGCACCGGAATGTAATGCGAAAATATTGCGTGTTTTGTATTCGGTTTATCAGTTTCCAGGATTTCGTAACTATGGTTTCACTGTTTAAACTATGTATTCGCTTTTACCTTATTTTACATTTCTAAAAACTCACACTGGCGAACAACTTTAAAACCGAAAAATTTTTACGTCATTCATTTTTAAATGTGCTTATTTATTAGGAATTAATTTTCAGCCGTGCACCGGAATTTAATTCTAAAATATTGCGTGTTTTCTATTCGATATAACAGTTTCTAGGATTTCCTGACAATGGTTTCATTGTTTAAACAATGTATTCGGTTTTACTTTTTTTTTCATTTCTAAAAATTCACACAGGCGAACACCTTTAAATCGAAAAAATATTTACGTCATTCATTTGGAAATGTGCTTTTTAATTAGGAAATTAATTTTCAGCCGTGCACCGGAAAGAAATGCGAAAATATTGCATGTTTTTTATTCGGTATATCAGTTTCCAGGATTCCCTAAGATTGGTTTCATTTTTTAAACAATGTATTCGGTTTTACTTCATTTTACATTTCTAAAACTCACACTGGCGAACTACTTTAAAACTGAAATATTTTTACATCATTCATTTGTAAATGTGCTTATGTACAAGTCGGGAATCGAACCCGGTCCCCTGGATTAGATCTGCAGTGCTCTACCACTAAGCCACAAGGACGATGGCATCTCTCACTTATAAAAGTCAATAAGGTTGCAACCACAGCACTAGATGGAAAAAACTTCATGAGCACACAATCTAGTGGCGAAACATGATTAGCACATGAACCCTGCATCGGTGATTATACATTTTTAATTAATTTTTCAACTACATTTCTGCAGTGAAATTACGCTTGAAATTATTGAAAACTAAATACGTGAATAATCACATTGCTAACAAGTCGTAAACAGACTTATATATGTGAGAGTTGCCAAGCTCGGCATCGTCCTTGTGGCTCAGTTGTAGAGCACTGGAGCTCCGGGGGCCCGGGATCGATTCCCGTCTTGGATATTTTTCACTAAGTTGGTTTACGATTTGTTAGCAATGTGATTATTCACGTATTTAATATTCAATGGTTTCATTGTTTAAACAATATTCGGTTTTACTTTATTTTGCATTTCAAAAAACTCACACAGGTGAACTACTTTAAAACCGAAAAATTTTTACTTCATTCATTTGTAAATATGCTTTTTTATTAGGAAATTAATTTTCAGCCGTGCACAGGAATTTAATGCGAAAATATATCGTGTTTTGTATTGGATATATTAGTTTCCAGGATTCAATAACAATGGTTTCATTTTTTAAACAATGTATTCGGTTTTTCTTTATTTTACATTTCTAAAATCTCAAATTTGAGAAAAACTTTGAAAACGAGAAATTTTTACGTCATTCATTTGGAAATGTCCTTTTTTATTAGGAAATTAATTTTCAGCCGTAAACCGGAATTTAATTCGAAAATATTGCATGTTTTGTATTCGGTATATCAGTTTCTAGGATTTTCTAACAATGGTTCCATTGTTTAAACAATGAATTCGGTTTTACTTTATTTTACATTTCTAAAAACTCACACAGGTGAACTAATTTAATACCGAAATTTTTTTACGTCATTCATTTGGAAATGTGCTTTTTTATTAGGAAATTAATTTTCAGCCGTGCACCGGAATGTAATGCGAAAACATTGCGTGTTTTGTATTCGGTATATCAGTTTCTAGGATTTCCTAACAATGGTTTCATTGTTTAAACAATGTATTCGGTTTTACTTTATTTTACATTTCTAAAAATTCACACTGGCAAACTACTTTAAATCCGAAAAATTTTTACTTCATTCATTTGTAAATATGTTTTTTTTATTAGGAAATTAATTTTCAGCCGTGCACCGGAATGTAATGCGAAAATATTGCGTGTTTTGTATTCGGTATATCAGTTTCTAGGATTTCCTAACAATGGTTTCATTGTTTAAACAATGTATTCATTTTTACTTTATTTTACATTTCTAAAAATTCACACTGGCGAACTACTTTAAAACTGAAATATTTTTACATCATTCATTTGTAAATGTGCTTATGTCCAAGTCGGGAATCGAACCCGGTCCCCTGGATTAGATCTGCAGTGCTCTACCACTAAGCCACAAGGACGATGGCATCTCTCACTTATAAAATTCGGTAAGGTTGCAACCACAGCACTAGATGGAAAAACTTCATGAGCACACAATCTAGTGGCGAAACATGATTAGCACATGAACCCAGCATCGGTGATTATACATTTTTAATTAATTTTTCAACTACATTTCTGCAGTGAAATTACGCTTGAATTTATTGAATATTAAATAGGTGAATAATCACATTGCTAACAAGTCGTAAACAGACTTATATAAGGTACAGATGCCAATCTGGGCATCGTCCTTGTGGCTTAGTGGTAGAGCACTAGAGCTCCAGGGGCCCGGGATCGATTCCCGTCTTGGACATTTTTCACTAAGTTTGTTTACGATTTGTTTGCAACGTGATTATTCACGTATTAAATATTCAATGGTTTCATTGTTTAAACAATATTCGGTTTTAATTTATTTTGCATTTCAAAAAACTCACACAGGTGAACTACTTTCAAACCGAAAAAATTTTACTTCGTTCATTTGTAAATATTCTTTTTTATTAGGAAATTAATTTTCAGCCGTGCACCGGAATTTAATGCGAAAATATATCGTGTGTTATATTGGATATATCAGTTTCTAGGATTTCCTAACAATGTTTTCATTGTTTAAACAATGTATTCGGTTTTACTTTATTTCACATTTCTAAAAACTCACACTGTCAAACTACTTTAAATACGAAATCTTTTTACTTCATTCATTTGTAAATAGGTTTTTTATTAGGAAATTAATTTTCAGCCGTGCACCTGAATTTAATGCGAAAATATATCGTGTTTTGTATTGGGTATATCAGTTTCCAGGGTTCCCTAACAATGGTTTCATTGTTTAAACAATGTATTCGGTTTTGCTTCATTTTACATTTCTAAAAATTCACACAGGCGAACAACTTTAAAACCGAGAAATTTTTACGTCTTTCATTTGGAAATGTGCTTATTTATTTGAAAATTAATTTTCAGCAGTGCACCGGAATTTAATTCGAAAATATTGCGTGTTTTGTATTCGGTATATCAGTTTATAGGATTTCCTAACAAAGGTTTCATTGTTTAAACAACGTATTCAGTTTTACTTTATTTTACATTTCTAGAAATCCACACCGGCGAACACCTTTAAAACGAAAAAATATTTACGTCATTCATTTGGAAATGTGCTTTTTAATTAGGAAATTAATTTTCAGGCCTGCACCAGAATGTAATGCGAAAATATTGCGTGTTTTTATTCGGTATATCAGTTTCCAGGATTCCCAAACAATGGCTTCATTGTTTAAACAATGTATTTTGTTTTACTTTATTTTATATTCCTAAAACTTCACACAGGCGAACAACTTTAAAACCGAAAAATTTTTACGTCATTCATTTTTAAATGTTCTTATTTATTAGGAAATTAATTTTCAGCCGTGCACCGGAATTTAATTCGAAAATATTGCGTGTTTTGTATTCCGTATATCAGTTTCCAGGATTTCTTAACAATGCAGCGAAACAGCACCGAAAACTGGCGATATGAAGCAATTAAAATAATAAAACTTTGTAAAAAATCACCATAAATTTAAAACAAAGCACAGGACGCGTTTCGAGCTAAAAACATAATAGCTCGTCATCAGCTACAGCATACACGTGTCCGTAAACGAACAAGTTCAAAAATGAACTGAAGATAAAGAATGTTGCGAAGAATGCGACAGATGGCGCTACCTGATAGAGGGATATGCAAAAGGGAAATGTGTTGAAAAAAGATAGAAGAGAAAATGAAATGGAAAAAATGGAAATAAAAGAAAAAATAAAAGAAGTAAATTAAAAATATAAATAAAAATAATAAATAAAGAACTATAAAAGAACAAGAAAAAAATCCAAATTATTATTATTATTATTATTATTATTATTATTATTTTTAAATAAAAAATAAAAAGAAAAGAAACAAGAGAAAAGGGAAAGGAATTACAAAATTACAAAATTCATGAAGCATATTTTATTTCTAAAAATTCTGCTAATCTTGTCAATGATCTCCCATCATCTCCTTTCCTATCTCCAGCGTGGAAATTAATAAATCTCTAAATCTTCGATTGCTTCTCACTGTTGGTCTTCCAGTCATTGTTTCAATTTCTCCATGGCCAAAATTATTTCTTCCCCTTTATCTCCCTCTCACTTGGATTTTCATGAAGCATATTTTATTTCAAAAAATTCTGCTAATCTTGTCAATGATCTCCCATCATGTCCTTTCCTATCTCCAGCGTGGAAATTAATTTTGTATTTCTTTTCCCTTTACTCTTGTTTCTTTTCTTTTTATTTTTTATTTAAAAAAAAAAAAAAAAAAAAAAACATAATAATAATAATAATAATAATAATAATAATAATAATAATAATAATAATAATTTGGATTTTTTTTCTTGTTCTTTTATAGTTCTTTATTTATTATTTTTATTTTTATTTTTAATTTACTTCTTTTATTTTTTCTTTTATTTCCATTTTTTCCATTTCATTTTCTCTTCTATCTTTTTTCAACACATTTCCCTTTCGCATATCCCTCTATCAGGTAGCGCCATCTGTCGCATTCTTCGCAACATTCTTTATCTTCAGTTCATTTCTGAACTTGTTCGTTTACGGACACGTGTATGCTGTAGCTGATGACGAGCTGTTATGTTTTTAGCTCGAAACGCGTCCTGTGTTTTGTTTTAATTTTATGGTGATTTTTTACAAAGTTTTATTATTTTAATTTCTTAACAATGGTTTCATTGTTTAAACAATGTATTCGGTTCTACTTTATTCTACATTTCTAAAAACTCACACTGGCGAACTACTTTAAAACCGAAAAATTTTTACATCATTCCTTTGAAAATGTGCTTATTTCTTAGAAAATAAATTTTCAGCCGGGTCCCGGAATTTATTTCGAAAATATCGCATATTTTGTATTCGGTATATCAGTTTCTAGGATTTCCTAACAATGGTTCCATTGTTTAAACAATGAATTCGGTTTTACTTTATTTTAAATTTCTAAAAACTCACACAGGTGAACTACTTTAAAACCGAATTTTTTTTACGTCATTCATTTAGAAATGTGCTTTTTTATTAGGAAATTAATTATTAATTAATTATTAAATTTTTATTAGGTTCACCGGAATGTAATGCGAAAACATTGCGTGTTTTGTATTCGGTATATCATTTTCCAGGAATTCTTAACAATGGTTTCATTGTTTAAACAATGTATTCGCTTTTACCTTATTTTACATTTCTAAAATTTCACACTGGCGAACAACCTTTAAACCGAAATATTTTTACGTCATTCATTTTTAAATGTGCTTATTTATTAGGAAATTTATTTTCAGCCGTGCACCGGAGTTTAATTCTAAAATATTGCGTGTTTTGTATTCGGTATATCAGTTTCTAGGATTTCTTAACAATGGTTTCATTGTTTAAACAATGTATTCGGTTTTACTTTATTTTACATTTCTAAAAATTCACACTGGCAAACTACTTTAAAACGAAAAAATATTTACTTCATTCATTTGTAAATAGGCTTTTTTATTAGGAAATTAATTTTCAGCCGTGCACCGGAATGTAATGCGAAAATATTGCGTGTTTAGTATTCGGTATATCAGTTTCTAGGATTCCCTAAGAATGGTTTAATTGTTTAAACAATGTATTCGGTTTTGCTTCATTTTACTCTTCTAAAAATTCACACAGGCGAACAACTTTAAAACCGAGAAATATTTACGTCTTTCATTTGGAAATGTGCTTATTTATTAGAAAATTAATTTTCAGCCGTGCACCGGAATTTAATTCGAAAATATTGCGTGTTTTGTATTCGGTATATCAGTTTCTAGGATTTCCTAACAATGGTTTCATTGTTTAAACAATGTATTCAGTTTTACTTTATTTTACATTTCTAAAAATCCACACAGGCGAACACCTTTAAATGGAAAAAATATTTACGTCATTCATTTGGAAATGTGCTTTTTTATTAGGAAATTAATTTTCAGCCGTGCACCGGAATGTAATACGAAAACATTGCGTGTTTTGTATTCGGTATATCAGTTTCTAGGATTTCCTAACAATGGTTTCATTGTTTAAACAATGTATTCAGTTTTACTTTATTTTACATTTCTAGAAATCCACACAGGCGAACACCTTTAAAACGAAAAAATATTTACGTCATTCATTTGGAAATGTGCTTTTTAATTAGGTAATTAATTTTCAGCCGTCCACCGGAATGTAATGCGAAAACATTGCGTGTTTTTATTCGGTATATCAGTTTCCAGGATTCCGAAACAATGGCTTCATTGTTTAAACAATGTATTTTGTTTTACTTTATTTTTCTTTCCTAAAACTTCACACAGGCGAACAAATTTAAAACCGAAAAATTATTGCGTCATTCATTTTTAAATGTGCTTATTTATCAGGAATTTAATTTTCAGCCGTGCACCGGAATTTAATTCGAAAATATTGCATGTTTTGTATTCGGAATATCAGTTTCTAGGATTTCCTAACAATGGTTTCATTGTTTAAACAATGTATTCAGTTTTACTTTATTTTACATTTCTAGAAATCCACACAGGCGAACACCTTTAAATGGAAAAAATATTTACGTCATTCATTTGGAAATGTGCTTTTTTATTAGGAAATTAATTTTCAGCCGTGCACCGGAATGTAATACGAAAACATTGCGTGTTTTGTATTCGGTATGTCAGTTTCTAGGATTTCCTAACAATGGTTTCATTGTTTAAACAATGTATTCATTTTTACTTTATTTTACATTTCTAGAAATCCACACAGGCGAACACCTTTAAAACGAAAAAATATTTACGTCATTCATTTGGAAATGTGCTTTTTAATTAGGAAATTAATTTTCAGCCGTGCACCGGAATGTAATGCGAAAATATTATGTGTTTTTATTCGGTATATCAGTTTCCAGGATTCCGAAACAATGGCTTCATTGTTTAAACAATGTATTTTGTTTTACTTTACTTTTCTTTCCTAAATTTTCACACAGGCGAACAAATTTAAAACCGAAAACTTTTTGCGTCATTCATTTTTAAATGTGCTTATTTATCAGGAAATTAATTTTCAGCCGTGCACCGGAATTTAATTCGAAAATATTGCGTGTTTTGTATTCGGTTTATCAGTTTCCAGGATTTCGTAACAATGGTTTCACTGTTTAAACTATGTATTCGCTTTTACCTTATTTTACATTTCTAAAAACTCACACTGGCGAACAACTTTAAAACCGAAAAATTTTTACGTCATTCATTTTTAAATGTGCTTATTTATTAGGAATTCATTTTCAGCCGTGCACCGGAATTTAATTCTAAAATATTGCGTGTTTTCTATTCGATATAACAGTTTCTAGGATTTCCTAACAATGGTTTCATTGTTTAAACAATGTATTCAGTTTTACTTTATTTTACATTTCTAAAAATTCACACAGGCGAACACCTTTAATTCGAAAAAATATTTACGTCATTCATTTGGAAATGTGCTTTTTAATTAGGAAATTAATTTTCAGCCGTGCACCGGAAAGAAATGCGAAAATATTGCATGTTTTTTATTCGGTATATCAGTTTCCAGGATTCCCTAAGATTGGTTTCATTTTTTAAACAATGTATTCGGTTTTACTTCATTTTACATTTCGAAAAACTCACACTGGCGAACTACTTTAAAACTGAAATATTTTTACATCATTCATTTGTAAATGTGCTTATGTACAAGTCGGGAATCGAACCCGGTCCCCTGGATTAGATCTGCAGTGCTCTACCACTAAGCCACAAGGACGATGGCATCTCTCACTTATAAAAGTCAATAAGGTTGCAACCACAGCACTAGATGGAAAAAACTTCATGAGCACACAATCTAGTGGCGAAACATGATTAGCACATGAACCCAGCATCGGTGATTATACATTTTTAATTAATTTTTCAACTACATTTCTGCAGTGAAATTACGCTTGAAATTATTGAAAACTAAATACGTGAATAATCACATTGCTAACAAGTCGTAAACAGACTTATATATGTGAGAGTTGCCAAGCTGGGCATCGTCCTTGTGGCTCAGTTGTAGAGCACTGGAGCTCCGGGGTCCCGGGATCGATTCCCGTCTTGGATATTTTTCACTAAGTTGGTTTACGATTTGTTAGCAATGTGATTATTCACGTATTTTTATATTCAATGGTTTCATTGTTTAAACAATATTCGGTTTTACTTTATTTTGCATTTCAAAAAACTCACACAGGTGAACTACTTTAAAACCGAAAAATTTTTACTTCATTCATTTGTAAATATGCTTTTTTATTAGGAAATTAATTTTCAGCCGTGCACAGGAATTTAATGCGAAAATATTGCGTGTTTTGTATTCGGTATATCAGTTTCTAGGATTCCCTAACAATGGTTTCATTGTTTAAACAATGTATTCGGATCCACTTTATTCTACATTTCTAAAAACTCACACTGGCGAACTATTTTAAAACCGAAAAATTTTTACATCATTCATTTGAAAATGTGCTTATGTCCAAGTCGGGAATTGAACGCGGTCCCCTGGAATAGATCTCCAGTGCTTTACCATTAAGCCACAAGGACGATGTCATCTCTTACTTATAAAAGTCGGTAAGGTTGCAATCACAGCACTAGATAGAAAAGACTTCATGAGCACACAATCTAGTGGCGAAACATGAGTAGCACATGAACCCAGCATCGGTGAATATACATTTTTAATTAATTTTTCAACTACATTTCTGCAGTGAAATTTCGCTTGAATTTATTGAATATTAAATACTTGAATAATCACATTGCTAACAAGTCTTAAACAGACTTATATAAGTGACAGATGCCAAGCTGGGCATCGTCCTCGTGGCTTACTGGTAGAGCACTGGAGCTCCAGGGACCCGGGATCGATTCCCGTCTTGGAAAATTTTCACTAAGTATGTTTACGATTTGTTAGCAATATGATTATTCACGTATTTAATATTCAATGTTTTCATTGTTTAAACAATATTCGGTTTTACTTTATTTTGTATTTCAATAAACTCACACAGGTGAACTACTTTCAAACCGAAAAATTTTTACTTCGTTCATTTGTAAATATTCTTTTTTATTAGGAAATTAATTTTCAGCCGTGCACCGGAATTTAATGTGAAAATATATCGTGTTTTGTATTGGATATATCAGTTTCCAGGATTCCATAACAATGGTTTCATTGTTTAAACAATGTATTCGTTTTTTCTTTATTTTACATTTCCAAAAACTCACATTTGAGAAACACTTTAAAACCGACAAATTTTTACGTCATTCATTTGGAAATGTGCTTTCTTAATAGAAAATAAACTTTCAGCAGTGCCCCGGAATTTATTTCGAAAATATCGCATATTTTGTATTCGGTATATCAGTTTCTAGGATTTCCGAACAATGGTTTCATTGTTTAAACAATGTATTCGGTTTTAATTTATTTTACATTTCTATAAATTCACACTGGCAAACTACTTTAAATCCGAAAAATTTTTACTTAATTCATTTGTAAATAGGTTTTTTTATTAATAAATTAATTTTCAGCCGTGCACCGGAATTTAATGCGAAACTATATCGTCTTTTGTATTGGGTATATCAGTTTCCAGGATTTCCTAACAATGGTTTCATTGTTTAAACAATGTATTCGGTTTTGCTTCCTTTTACATTTCTAAAAATTCACACAAGCGAACAACTTTAAAACCGAGAAATTTTTACGTCTTTCATTTGGAAATGTGCTTATTTATTAGAAAATTAAATTTTAGCCGTGCACCGGAATTTAATTCGAAAATATTGCGTGCTTTGTATTCGGTATATCAGTTTATAGGATTTCCTAACAATGGTTTCATTGTTTAAAATATGTATTCACTTTTACTTTATTTTACATTTCTAAAAACTCACACTGGCGAACAACATTAAAACCGAAATATTTTTACGTCATTCATTTTTAAATGTGCTTATTTATTAGGAAATTAATTTTCAGCCATGCACGGGGGTTTAATTCTAAAATATTGCGTGTTTTGTATTCGGTATATCAGTTTCTAGGATTTCCTAACAATGGTTTCATTGTTTAAACAATGTATTCAGTTTTACTTTATTTTACATTTCTAAAAATTCACTCAGGCGAACACCTTTAAAACGAAAAAATATTTAAGCAGTCATTTGGAAATGTGCTTTTTTATTAGGAAATTAATTTTCAGCCGTGCACCGGAATATAATGCGAAAATATTGCGTGTTTTGTATTCGGTATATCAGTTTCTAAGATTTCCCAACAATGGTTTCATTGTTTAAACAATGTATTCGGTTTTACTTTATTTTACATTTCTAAAAACTCACACAGGTGAACTACTTTCAAACCGAAAAATTTTTACTTCGTTCATTTGTAAATATTCTTTTTTATTAGGAAATTAATTTTCAGCCGTGCACCGGAATTTAATGCGAAAATATATCGTGTTTTGTATTGGATATATCAGTTTCCAGGATTCCCTAACAATGGTTTCATTGTTTAAACAATGTATTCGGTTTTTCTTTATTTTATATTTCTAAAAACTCACATTTGAGAACAACTTTAAAACCGACAAATTTTTACGTCATTCATTTGGAAATGTGCTTTTTTATAAGAAAATAAATTTTCAGCCGTGCCCCGAAATTTATTTCGAAAATATCGCATATTTTGTATTCGGTATATCAGTTTCTAGGATTTCCTAACAATGGTTTCATTGTTTAAACAAAATTATTTGGTTTTACTTTATTTTACATTTCTAAAAACTCACATTGGCAAACTACTTTATATCCGAAAAATTTTTACTTCATTCATTTGTAAATAGGTTTTTTTATTAGGAAGTTAATTTTCAGCCGTGCACCGGAATTTAATGCGAAAATATATCGTGTTTTGTATTGGATATATCAGTTTCCAGGAATCCCTAACAATGGTTTCAATGTTTAAACAATGTATTCGGTTTTGCTTCATTTTACATTTCTAAAAATTCACACAGGCGAGTATTTTAAAACCGAGAAATTTTTACGTCTTTCATTTGGAAATGTGCTTATTTATTAGAAAATTAATTTTCAGCAGTGCACTGGAATTTAATTCGAAAATATTGCTTGTTTTGTATTCGGTATATCAGTTTATACGATTTCCTAACAATGGTTCGATTGTTTAAACAATGAATTCGGTTTTACTTTATTTTATATTTCCAAAAACTCACACATGTGAACTACTTTAAATCCGAAAAATTTTTACTTCATTCATTTGTAAATAAGCTTTTTTATTATGAAATTAATTTTTAGCCGTGCACCGGAATTTAATTCGAAAATATTGCGTGTTTTGTATTCGGTATATCATTTTCTAAGATTTCCTATCAATGGTTTCATTGTTTAAAAAAATGTATTCAGTTTTACTTTATTTTACATTTCTAAAATTTCACGCAGGCGAACAACTTTAAAACGAAAAAATATTTACGTCATTCATTTGGAAATGTGCTTTTTTATTAGGAAATTAATTTTCAGCCGTGCACCGGAATGTAATTCGAAAATATTGCGTGTTTTGTATTCGGTATATCAGTTTATAGGATTTCCTAACAATGGTTCGATTGTTTAAACAATGAATTCGGTTTTACTTTATTTTATATTTCCAAAAACTCACACAGGTGAACTACTTTAAATCCGAAAAATTTTTACTTCATTCATTTGTAAATAAGCTTTTTTATTATGAAATTAATTTTTAGCCGTGCACCGGAATATAATTCGAAAATATTGCGTGTTTTGTATTCGGTATATCATTTTCCAAGATTTCCTATCAATGGTTTCATTGTTTAAAAAATGTATTCAGTTTTACTTTATCTTACAATTCTAAAATTTCACGCAGGCGAACAACTTTAAAAGGAAAAAATATTTACGTCATTCATTTGGAAATGTGCTTTTTTATAAGGAAATTAATTTTCAGCCGTGCACCGGAATTTAATTCGAAAATATTGCGTGTTTTGTATTCGGTATATTAATTTTCCAGGATTTCCTAACAATGTTTCCATTGTTTAAACAATGTATTTCGTTTTATTTTATTTTACATTCCTAAAACTTCACGCAGGCAAACAACTTTAAAACCGAAAAATATTTAGATCATTCATTTGAAAATATGCTTATGTCCAAGCCGAGAACAGAACCCGGTCCCCTGGATTAGATCTCCAGTGCTCTACCACAAAGCCACAAGGACGATGGCATCTCTCACTTATAAAAGTCGGTAAGGTTGCAACCACAGCACTAGATGGAAAAGACTTCATGAGCACACAATCAAGTGGCGAAACATGAGAAGCAAATGAACAAACATTGGTGAATATACATATTTAATTAATTTTTCAACTACTTTTCAGCAGTGAAATTACGCTTCAAATTATTGAATATTAAATACGTGAATAATCACATTGTTAACAAGTCGTAAACAGACTTATATATGTGAGAGTTGCCTAGCTGGGCATCGTCCTTGTGGCTTAGTTGTAGAGCACTGGAGCTCCAGGGGCCCGGGATCGATTCCCGTCTTAAACATTTTTCACTATGTTGATTTACGATTTGTTAGCAATGTGATTATTCATGTATTTAATATTCAATGGATTCATTGTTTAAACAATATTCGGTTTTACTTTATTTTGCATTTCAAAAAACTCACACAGGTGAACTACTTTAAAACCGAAAAATTTTTACTTCATTCATTTGTAAATATGCTTTTTTATTAGGAAATTAATTTTCAGCCGTGCACTGGAATTTAATGCGAAAATATATCGTGTTTTGTATTGGATATATCAGTTTCCAGGATTCCCTAACAATGGTTTCATTGTTTAAACAATGTATTCGGTTTAGCTTCATTTTACATTTCTAAAAATTCACACAGGCGAACAACTTTAAAACCAAGAAATTTTTACATCTTTCATTTGGAAATGCTCTTATTTATTAGAAAATTAATTTTCAGCCGTGCACCGGATTTTAATTCGAAAATATTGCGTGTTTTGTATTCGGTATATCAGTTTCAAGGGTTTCCTAACAATGCATTCAGTTTTACTTTATATTACATTTCTAAAAATTCCCACAGGCGAACACCTTTAAATCGAAAAAATATTTACGTCATTCATTTGGAAATGTGCTTTTTTATTAGGAAATTAATTTTCAGCCGTGCACCGGAATGTAACGCGAAAACATTGCGTGTTTTGTATTCGGTATATCATTTTCCAGGAATTCTTAACAATGGTTTCATTGTTTAAACAATGTATTCGCTTTTACCTTATTTTACATTTCTAAAAACTCACACTGGCGAACAACTTAAAAACCGAAATTTTTTACGACATTAATTTTTAAATGTGCTTATTTATGAGGAAATTAATTTTCAGACGTGCACCGGAAAGAAATGCTTAAATATTGCATGTTTTTTATTCGGTATATCAGTTTCCAGGATTCCCTAACAATGTTTTCTCTTTTTAAACAATGTATTCGGTTTTACTTTATTTTACATTTATAAAAACTCACACTGGTGAACTACTTTAAAACCGAAAAATTTTTACATCATTCATTTGAAAATGTGCTTATGTCCAAGTCGGGAATCGAACCCGGTCCCCTCGAATAGATCTCCAGTGCTCTACCATTAAGCCACAAGGACGATGTCATCCCTCACTTATAAAAGTCGGTAAGGTTGCATCCACAGCACTAGGTGGAAAAGACTTCGTGAGCACACAATCTAGTGGCGAAACATGAGTAGCACATGAACCCAGCATCGGTGAATATACATTTTTAATTAATTTTTCAACTACATTTCTACAGTGAATATACGCTTGAAATTATTGAATATTAAATACTTGTATAATCACATTGCTAACAAGTCTTAAACAGACTTATATAAGTGACAGATGACAAGCTGGGTATCGTCCTTGTGGCTTAGTGGTAGAGCACTTGAGCTCCAGGGACCCAGGATCGATTCCCGTCTTGGACATTTTTCACTAAGTTTGTTTACGATTTGTTAGCAATGTGATTATTCACGTATTTAATATTCAATGGTTTCATTGTTTAAAAAATATTCGGATTAACTTTATTTTGCACTTCAATAAACTCACACAGGTGAACTACTTTCAAACCGAAAAATTTTTACTTCGTTCATTTGTAAATATTCTTTTATATTAGGAAATTAATTTTCAACCGTGCACCGGAATTTAATGTGAAAATATATCGTGTCTTGTATTGGATATATCCGTTTCCAGGATTCCATAACAATGGTTTCATTGTTTAAACAATGTATTCGTTTTTTCTTTATTTTACATTTCTAAAAACTCACATTTGAGAAACACTTTAAAACCGACAAATTTTTACGTCATTCATTTGGAAATGTGCTTTTTTATTAGAAAATAAACTTTCAGCAGTGCCCAGGAATTTATTTCGAAAATATCGCATATTTTGTATTCGGTATATCAGTTTCTAGGATTTCCTAACAATGGTTTCATTTTTTAAACAATGTATTCGGTTTTACTTTATTTTACATTTCTAGAAATCCACACCGGCGAAGACCTTTAAAACGAAAAATTATTTACGTCATTCATTTGGAAATGTGCTTTTTAACTAGGAAAATAATTTTCAGCCGTGCACCGGAATGTAATGCGAAAATATTGCGTGTTTTTATTCGGTATATCAGCTTCCAGGATTCCCAAACAATGGCCTCATTGTTTAAACAATGTATTTTGTTTTACTTTATTTTACATTCCTAAAACTTCACACAGGCGAACAACTTTAAAACCGAAAAATTTTTACGTCATTCATTTTTAAATGTGCTTGTTTATTAGGAAATTAATTTTCAGCCGTGCACCGGATTTTAATTCGAAAATATTGCGTGTTTTGTATTCGGTATATCAGTTTCAAGGGTTTCCTAACAATGGTCTCATTGTTTAAACAATGCATTCAGTTTTACTTTATATTAAATTTCTAAAAATTCCAACGGCGAACACCTTTAAATCGAAAAAATATTTACGTCATTCATTTGGAAATGTGCTTTTTTATTAAGAAATTAATTTTCAGCCGTGCACCGGAATGTAACGCGAAAACATTGCGTGTTTTGTATTCGGTATATCATTTTCCAGGAATTCTTAACAATGGTTTCATTGTTTAAACAATGTATTCGCTTTTACCTAATTTTACATTTCTAAAAACTCACACTGGCGAACAACTTAAAAAGAGAAAAAATTTTACGACATTAATTTTTAAATGTGCTTATTTATTAGGAAATTAATTTTAAACCGTGCACCGGAATTTAATTCTAAAATATTGCGTGTTTTGTATTCGGTATATCAGTTTCTGGGATTTCCTAACAATGGTTTCATTGTTTAAACAATGTATTCGGTTTTACTTTATTTTACATTTCTATAAACTCACACTGGCAAACTACTTTAAATCCAAAAAATTTTTACTTAATTCATTTGTAAATAGGTTTTTTTATTAAGAAATTAATTTTCAGCCGTGCACCGGAATTTAATGCGAAAATATATCGTGTTTTGTATTCGGTATATCAGTTTCCAGGATTTCCTAAATTTGGTTTCATTGTTTAAACAATGTATTCGGTTTTGCTTCCTTTTATATTTCTAAAAATTCACACAGGCGAACAACTTTAAAACAGAGAAATTTTTATGTCTTTCATTTGGAAATGTGCTTATTTATTAGAAAATTAATTTTTAGCCGTGCACCGGAATTTAATTCGAAAATATTGCGTATTTTGTATTCGGTATATCAGTTTATAGGATTTCCTAACAATGGTTTCATTGTTTAAACAATGTATTCAGTTTTACTTTATTTTACATTTCTAGAAATCCACACCGGCGAAGACCTTTAAAACGAAAAAATATTTACGTCATTCATTTGAAAATGTGCTTTTTAACTAGGAAAATAATTTTCAGCCGTGCACCGGAATGTAATGCGAAAATATTGCGTGTTTTTATTCGGTATATCAGTTTCCAGGATTCCGAAACAATGGCTTCATTGTTTAAACAATGTATTTTGTTTTACTTTATTTTACTTTCCTAAAACTTCACACAGGCGAACAAAGTTAAAACCGAAAAATTTTTGCATCATTCATTTTTATATGTGCTTATTTATCAGGAAATTAATTTTCAGCCGTGCACCGGAATTTAATTCGAAAATATTGCGTGTTTTGTATTCGGTATATCAGTTTCCAGGATTTCGTAACAATGGTTTCATTGTTTAAACAATGTATTCGGTTCTACTTTATTTTACATTTCTAAAAACTCACACTGGCGAACTACTTTAAAACCGAAAAATTTTTACATTCCTTAGAAAATGTGCTTATTTTTTAGAAAATAAATTTTCAGCCGTGCCCCGAAATTTATTTCGAAAATATCGCATATTTTGTATTCGGTATATCAGTTTCTAGGATTTCCTAACAATGGTTTCATTGTTTAAACAAAATTATTTGGTTTTACTTTATTTTACATTTCTAAAAACTCACACTGGCAAACTACTTTATATCCGAAAAATTTTTACTTCATTCATTTGTAAATAGGTTTTTTTATTAGGAAGTTAATTTTCAGCCGTGCACCGGAATTTAATGCGAAAATATATCGTGTTTTGTATTGGATATATCAGTTTCCAGGAATCCCTAACAATGGTTTCAATGTTTAAACAATGTATTCGGTTTTGCTTCATTTTACATTTCTAAAAATTCACACAGGCGAACAATTTTAAAACCGAGAAATTTTTACGTCTTTCATTTGGAAATGTGCTTATTTATTAGAAAATTAATTTTCAGCAGTGCACTGGAATTTAATTCGAAAATATTGCTTGTTTTGTATTCGGTATATCAGTTTATAGGATTTCCTAACAATGGTTCGATTGTTTAAACAATGAATTCGGTTTTACTTTATTTTATATTTCCAAAAACTCACACAGGTGAACTACTTTAAATCCGAAAAATTTTTACTTCATTCATTTGTAAATAAGCTTTTTTATTATGAAATTAATTTTTAGCCGTGCACCGGAATTTAATTCGAAAATATTGCGTGTTTTGTATTCGGTATATCATTTTCCAAGATTTCCTATCAATGGTTTCATTGTTTAAAAAAATGTATTCAGTTTTACTTTATTTTACATTTCTAAAATTTCACGCAGGCGAACAACTTTAAAACGAAAAAATATTTACGTCATTCATTTGGAAATGTGCTTTTTTATTAGGAAATTAATTTTCAGCCGTGCACCGGAATGTAATTCGAAAATATTGCGTGTTTTGTATTCGGTATATCAGTTTATAGGATTTCCTAACAATGGTTCGATTGTTTAAACAATGAATTCGGTTTTACTTTATTTTATATTTCCAAAAACTCACACAGGTGAACTACTTTAAATCCGAAAAATTTTTACTTCATTCATTTGTAAATAAGCTTTTTTATTATGAAATTAATTTTTAGCCGTGCACCGGAATATAATTCGAAAATATTGCGTGTTTTGTATTCGGTATATCATTTTCCAAGATTTCCTATCAATGGTTTCATTGTTTAAAAAATGTATTCAGTTTTACTTTATCTTACAATTCTAAAATTTCACGCAGGCGAACAACTTTAAAAGGAAAAAATATTTACGTCATTCATTTGGAAATGTGCTTTTTTATTAGGAAATTAATTTTCAGCCGTGGACCGGAATTTAATTCGAAAATATTGCGTGTTTTGTATTCGGTATATTAATTTTCCAGGATTTCCTAACAATGTTTCCATTGTTTAAACAATGTATTTCGTTTTATTTTATTTTACATTCCTAAAACTTCACGCAGGCAAACAACTTTAAAACCGAAAAATATTTAGATCATTCATTTGAAAATATGCTTATGTCCAAGCCGAGAACAGAACCCGGTCCCCTGGATTAGATCTCCAGTGCTCTACCACAAAGCCACAAGGACGGTGGCATCTCTCACTTATAAAAGTCGGTAAGGTTGCAACCACAGCACTAGATGGAAAAGACTTCATGAGCACACAATCAAGTGGCGAAGCATGAGAAGCAAATGAACAAACATTGGTGAATATACATATTTAATTAATTTTTCAACTACTTTTCAGCAGTGAAATTACGCTTCAAATTATTGAATATTAAATACGTGAATAATCACATTGCTAACAAGTCGTAAACAGACTTATATATGTGAGAGTTGCCTAGCTGGGCATCGTCCTTGTGGCTTAGTTGTAGAGCACTGGAGCTCCAGGGGCCCGGGATCGATTCCCGTCTTAAACATTTTTCACTATGTTGATTTACGATTTGTTAGCAATGTGATTATTCATGTATTTAATATTCAATGGATTCATTGTTTAAACAATATTCGGTTTTACTTTATTTTGCATTTCAAAAAACTCACACAGGTGAACTACTTTAAAACCGAAAAATTTTTACTTCATTCATTTGTAAATATGCTTTTTTATTAGGAAATTAATTTTCAGCCGTGCACTGGAATTTAATGCGAAAATATATCGTGTTTTGTATTGGATATATCAGTTTCCAGGATTCCCTAACAATGGTTTCATTGTTTAAACAATGTATTCGGTTTAGCTTCATTTTACATTTCTAAAAATTCACACAGGGGAACAACTTTAAAACCAAGAAATTTTTACATCTTTCATTTAGAAATGTTCTTATTTATTAGAAAATTAATTTTCAGCCGTGCACCGGATTTTAATTCGAAAATATTGCGTGTTTTGTATTCGGTATATCAGTTTCAAGGGTTTCCTAACAATGCATTCAGTTTTACTTTATATTACATTTCTAAAAATTCCCACAGGCGAACACCTTTAAATCGAAAAAATATTTACGTCATTCATTTGGAAATGTGCTTTTTTATTAGGAAATTAATTTTCAGCCGTGCACCGGAATGTAACGCGAAAACATTGCGTGTTTTGTATTCGGTATATCATTTTCCAGGAATTCTTAACAATGGTTTCATTGTTTAAACAATGTATTCGCTTTTACCTTATTTTACATTTCTAAAAACTCACACTGGCGAACAACTTAAAAACCGAAATTTTTTACGACATTAATTTTTAAATGTGCTTATTTATGAGGAAATTAATTTTCAGACGTGCACCGGAAAGAAATGCTTAAATATTGCATGTTTTTTATTCGGTATATCAGTTTCCAGGATTCCCTAACAATGTTTTCTCTTTTTAAACAATGTATTCGGTTTTACTTTATTTTACATTTATAAAAACTCACACTGGTGAACTACTTTAAAACCGAAAAATTTTTACATCATTCATTTGAAAATGTGCTTATGTCCAAGTCGGGAATCGAAACCGGTCCCCTCGAATAGATCTCCAGTGCTCTACCATTAAGCCACAAGGACGATGTCATCTCTCACTTATAAAAGTCGGTAAGTTTGCATCCACAGCACTAGGTGGAAAAGACTTCGTGAGCACACAATCTAGTGGCGAAACATGAGTAGCACATGAACCCAGCATCGGTGAATATACATTTTTAATTAATTTTTCAACTACATTTCTACAGTGAATATACGCTTGAAATTATTGAATATTAAATACTTGTATAATCACATTGCTAACAAGTCTTAAACAGACTTATATAAGTGACAGATGACAAGCTGGGTATCGTCCTTGTGGCTTAGTGGTAGAGCACTTGAGCTCCAGGGACCCAGGATCGATTCCCGTCTTGGACATTTTTCACTAAGTTTGTTTACGATTTGTTAGCAATGTGATTATTCACGTATTTAATATTCAATGGTTTCATTGTTTAAAAAATATTCGGATTAACTTTATTTTGCACTTCAATAAACTCACACAGGTGAACTACTTTCAAACCGAAAAATTTTTACTTCGTTCATTTGTAAATATTCTTTTATATTAGGAAATTAATTTTCAACCGTGCACCGGAATTTAATGTGAAAATATATCGTGTCTTGTATTGGATATATCAGTTTCCAGGATTCCATAACAATGGTTTCATTGTTTAAACAATGTATTCGTTTTTTCTTTATTTTACATTTCTAAAAACTCACATTTGAGAAACACTTTAAAACCGACAAATTTTTACGTCATTCATTTGGAAATGTGCTTTTTTATTAGAAAATAAACTTTCAGCAGTGCCCCGGAATTTATTTCGAAAATATCGCATATTTTGTATTCGGTATATCAGTTTCTAGGATTTCCTAACAATGGTTTCATTTTTTAAACAATGTATTCGGTTTTACTTTATTTTACATTTCTAGAAATCCACACCGGCGAAGACCTTTAAAACGAAAAATTATTTACGTCATTCATTTGGAAATGTGCTTTTTAACTAGGAAAATAATTTTCAGCCGTGCACCGGAATGTAATGCGAAAATATTGCGTGTTTTTATTCGGTATATCAGCTTCCAGGATTCCCAAACAATGGCCTCATTGTTTAAACAATGTATTTTGTTTTACTTTATTTTACATTCCTAAAACTTCACACAGGCGAACAACTTTAAAACCGAAAAATTTTTACGTCATTCATTTTTAAATGTTCTTGTTTATTAGGAAATTAATTTTCAGCCGTGCACCGGATTTTAATTCGAAAATATTGCGTGTTTTGTATTCGGTATATCAGTTTCAAGGGTTTCCTAACAATGGTCTCATTGTTTAAACAATGCATTCTGTTTTACTTTATATTAAATTTCTAAAAATTCCAACGGCGAACACCTTTAAATCGAAAAAATATTTACGTCATTCATTTGGAAATGTGCTTTTTTATTAGGAAATTAATTTTCAGCCGTGCACCGGAATGTAACGCGAAAACATTGCGTGTTTTGTATTCGGTATATCATTTTCCAGGAATTCTTAACAATGGTTTCATTGTTTAAACAATGTATTCGCTTTTACCTAATTTTACATTTCTAAAAACTCACACTGGCGAACAACTTAAAAAGAGAAAAAATTTTACGACATTAATTTTTAAATGTGCTTATTTATTAGGAAATTAATTTTAAACCGTGCACCGGAATTTAATTCTAAAATATTGCGTGTTTTGTATTCGGTATATCAGTTTCTGGGATTTCCTAACAATGGTTTCATTGTTTAAACAATGTATTCGGTTTTACTTTATTTTACATTTCTATAAACTCACACTGGCAAACTACTTTAAATCCAAAAAAATTTTACTTAATTCATTTGTAAATAGGTTTTTTTATTAAGAAATTAATTTTCAGCCGTGCACCGGAATTTAATGCGAAAATATATCGTGTTTTGTATTCGGTATATCAGTTTCCAGGATTTCCTAAATTTGGTTTCATTGTTTAAACAATGTATTCGGTTTTGCTTCCTTTTATATTTCTAAAAATTCACACAGGCGAACAACTTTAAAACAGAGAAATTTTTATGTCTTTCATTTGGAAATGTGCTTATTTATTAGAAAATTAATTTTTAGCCGTGCACCGGAATTTAATTCGAAAATATTGCGTATTTTGTATTCGGTATATCAGTTTATAGGATTTCCTAACAATGGTTTCATTGTTTAAACAATGTATTCAGTTTTACTTTATTTTACATTTCTAGAAATCCACACCGGCGAAGACCTTTAAAACGAAAAAATATTTACGTCATTCATTTGAAAATGTGCTTTTTAACTAGGAAAATAATTTTCAGCCGTGCACCGGAATGTAATGCGAAAATATTGCGTGTTTTTATTCGGTATATCAGTTTCCAGGATTCCGAAACAATGGCTTCATTGTTTAAACAATGTATTTTGTTTTACTTTATTTTACTTTCCTAAAACTTCACACAGGCGAACAAAGTTAAAACCGAAAAATTTTTGCATCATTCATTTTTATATGTGCTTATTTATCAGGAAATTAATTTTCAGCCGTGCACCGGAATTTAATTCGAAATATTGCGTGTTTTGTATTCGGTATATCAGTTTCCAGGATTTCGTAACAATGGTTTCATTGTTTAAACAATGTATTCGGTTCTACTTTATTTTACATTTCTAAAAACTCACACTGGCGAACTACTTTAAAACCGAAAAATTTTTACATTCCTTAGAAAATGTGCTTATTTTTTAGAAAATAAATTTTCAGCCGTGCCCCGGAATTTATTTCGAAAATATCGCATATTTTGTATACGTTATATCAGTTTCTAGGATTTCCTAACAATGGTTCCATTGTTTAAACAATGAATTCGGTTTTACTTTATTTTACATTTCTAAAAACTCACACAGGTGAACTACTTTAAAACCGAAAGTTTTTTACGTCATTCATTTGGAAATGTGCTTTTTTATTATGAAATTAATTTTTAGCCGTGCACCGGAGTTTAATTCGAAAATTTTGCGTGTTTTGTATTCAGTATATCCGTTTCAAGAATTCCCTAACAATGGTTTCATTGTTTAAACAATGTATTCAGTTTTACCTTATTTTACATTTCTAAAAACTCACTCTGCAAACTACTTTAAATCCGAAAAATTTTTACTTCATTCATTCGTAAATAGGCTTTTTTATTAGGAAATTAATTTTCAGCCGTGCACCGGAATTTAATTCGAAAATATTGCGTGTTTTGTATTCGGTATATCAGTTTCTAGGATTTCCTAACAATGGTTTCATTGTTTAAACAATGTATTCAGTTTTACTTTATTTTACATTTCTAAAAATCCACACAGGCGAACACCTTTAAATGGAAAAAATATTTACGTCATTCATTTGGAAATGTGCTTTTTTATTAGGAAATTAATTTTCAGCCGTGCACCGGAATGTAATACGAAAACATTGCGTGTTTTGTATTCGGTATATCAGTTTCTAGGATTTCCTAACAATGGTTTCATTGTTTAAACAATGTATTCAGTTTTACTTTATTTTACATTTCTAGAAATCCACACAGGCGAACACCTTTAAAACGAAAAAGTATTTACGTCATTCATTTGGAAATGTGCTTTTTAATTAGGTAATTAATTTTCAGCCGTCCACCGGAATGTAATGCGAAAACATTGCGTGTTTTTATTCGGTATATCAGTTTCCAGGATTCCGAAACAATGGCTTCATTGTTTAAACAATGTATTTTGTTTTAATTTATTTTCCTTTCCTAAAACTTCACACAGGCGAACAAATTTAAAACCGAAAAATTTTTGCGTCATTCATTTTTAAATGTGCTTATTTATCAGGAAATTAATTTTCAGCCGTGCACCGGAATTTAATTCGAAAATATTGCGTGTTTTGTATTCGGAATATCAGTTTCTAGGATTTCCTAACAATGGTTTCATTGTTTAAACAATGTATTCAGTTTTACTTTATTTTACATTTCTAGAAATCCACACAGGCGAACACCTTTAAATGGATAAAATATTTACGTTATTCATTTGGAAATGTGCTTTTTTATTAGGAAATTAATTTTCAGCCGTGCACCGGAAAGAAATGCGAAAATATTGCATGTTTTTTATTCGGTATATCAGTTTCCAGGATTCCCTAAGATTGGTTTCATTTTTTAAACAATGTATTCGGTTTTACTTCATTTTACATTTCTAAAACTCACACTGGCGAACTACTTTAAAACTGAAATATTTTTACATCATTCATTTGTAAATGTGCTTATGTACAAGTCGGGAATCGAACCCGGTCCCCTGGATTAGATCTGCAGTGCTCTACCACTAAGCCACAAGGACGATGGCATCTCTCACTTATAAAAGTCAATAAGGTTGCAACCACAGCACTAGATGGAAAAAACTTCATGAGCACACAATCTAGTGGCGAAACATGATTAGCACATGAACCCAGCATCGGTGATTATACATTTTTAATTAATTTTTCAACTACATTTCTGCAGTGAAATTACGCTTGAAATTATTGAAAACTAAATACGTGAATAATCACATTGCTAACAAGTCGTAAACAGACTTATATATGTGAGAGTTGCCAAGCTGGGCATCGTCCTTGTGGCTTAGTTGTAGAGCACTGGAGCTCCGGGGGCCCGGGATCGATTCCCGTCTTGGATATTTTTCACTAAGTTGGTTTACGATTTGTTAGCAATGTGATTATTCACGTATTTAATATTCAATGGTTTCATTGTTTAAACAATATTCGGTTTTACTTTATTTTGCATTTCAAAAAACTCACAGAGGTGAACTACTTTAAAACCGAAAAATTTTTACTTCATTCATTTGTAAATATGCTTTTTTATTAGGAAATTAATTTTCAGCCGTGCACAGGAATTTAATGCGAAAATATATCGTGTTTTGTATTGGATATATCAGTTTCCAGGATTCAATAACAATGGTTTCATTTTTTAAACAATGTATTCGGTTTTTCTTTATTTTACATTTCTAAAATCTCAAATTTGAGAAAAACTTTGAAAACGAGAAATTTTTACGTCATTCATTTGGAAATGTCCTTTTTTATTAGGAAATTAATTTTCAGCCGTAAACCGGAATTTAATTCGAAAATATTGCATGTTTTGTATTCGGTATATCAAATTCTAGGGTTCCCTAACAATGGTTTCATTGTTTAAACAATGTATTCGGTTCTACTTTATTCTACATTTCTAAAAACTCACACTGGCGAACTACTTTAAAACCCAAAAATTTTTACATCATTCCTTTGAAAATGTGCTTATTTCTTAGAAAATAAATTTTCAGCCGTGTCCCGGAATTTATTTCGAAAATATCGCATATTTTTATTCGGTATATCAGTTTCTAGGATTTTCTAACAATGGTTCCATTGTTTAAACAATGAATTCGGTTTTACTTTATTTTACATTTCTAAAAACTCACACAGGTGAACTACTTTAATACCGAAATTTTTTTACGTCATTCATTTGGAAATGTGCTTTTTTATTAGGAAATTAATTTTCAGCCGTGCACCGGAATGTAATGCGAAAACATTGCGTGTTTTGTATTCGGTATATCAGTTTCTAGGATTTCCTAACAATGGTTTCATTGTTTAAACAATGTATTCGGTTTTACTTTATTTTACATTTCTAAAAATTCACACTGGCAAACTACTTTAAATCCGAAAAATTTTTACTTCATTCATTTGTAAATATGTTTTTTTTATTATGAAATTAATTTTCAGCCGTGCACCGGAATGTAATGCGAAAATATTGCGTGTTTTGTATTCGGTATATCAGTTTCTAGGATTTCCTAACAATGGTTTCATTGTTTAAACAATGTATTCATTTTTACTTTATTTTACATTTCTAAAAATTCACACTGGCGAACTACTTTAAAACTGAAATATTTTTACATCATTCATTTGTAAATGTGCTTATGTCCAAGTCGGGAATCGAACCCGGTCCCCTGGATTAGATCTGCAGTGCTCTACCACTAAGCCACAAGGACGATGGCATCTCTCACTTATAAAAGTCGGTTAGGTTGCAACCACAGCACTAGATGGAAAAACTTCATGAGCACACAATCTAGTGGCGAAACATGATTAGCACATGAACCCAGCATCGGTGATTATACATTTTTAATTAATTTTTCAACTACATTTCTGCAGTGAAATTACGCTTGAATTTATTGAATATTAAATAGGTGAATAATCACATTGCTAACAAGTCGTAAACAGACTTATATAAGGTACAGATGCCAATCTGGGCATCGTCCTTGTGGCTTAGTGGTAGAGCACTAGAGCTCCAGGGGCCCGGGATCGATTCCCGTCTTGGACATTTTTCACTAAGTTTGTTTACGATTTGTTTGCAACGTGATTATTCACGTATTTAATATTCAATGGTTTCATTGTTTAAACAATATTCGGTTTTAATTTATTTTGCATTTCAAAAAACTCACACAGGTGAACTACTTTCAAACCGAAAAAATTTTACTTCGTTCATTTGTAAATATTCTTTTTTATTAGGAAATTAATTTTCAGCCGTGCACCGGAATTTAATGCGAAAATATATCGTGTGTTATATTGGATATATCAGTTTCTAGGATTTCCTAACAATGTTTTCATTGTTTAAACAATGTATTCGGTTTTACTTTATTTCACATTTCTAAAAACTCACACTGTCAAACTACTTTAAATACGAAATCTTTTTACTTCATTCATTTGTAAATAGGTTTTTTATTACGAAATTAATTTTCAGCCGTGCACCTGAATTTAATGCGAAAATATATCGTGTTTTGTATTGGGTATATCAGTTTCCAGGGTTCCCTAACAATGGTTTCATTGTTTAAACAATGTATTCGGTTTTGCTTCGTTTTACATTTCTAAAAATTCACACAGGCGAACAACTTTAAAACCGAGAAATTTTTACGTCTTTCATTTGGAAATGTGCTTATTTATTAGAAAATTAATTTTCAGCAGTGCACCGGAATTTAATTCGAAAATATTGCGTGTTTTGTATTCGGTATATCAGTTTATAGGATTTCCTAACAAAGGTTTCATTGTTTAAACAACGTATTCAGTTTTACTTTATTTTACATTTCTAGAAATCCACACCGGCGAACACCTTTAAAACGAAAAAATATTTACGTCATTCATTTGGAAATGTGCTTTTTAATTAGGAAATTAATTTTCAGGCCTGCACCAGAATGTAATGCGAAAATATTGCGTGTTTTTATTCGGTATATCAGTTTCCAGGATTCCCAAACAATGGCTTCATTGTTTAAACAATGTATTTTGTTTTACTTTATTTTATATTCCTAAAACTTCACACAGGCGAACAACTTTAAAACCGAAAAATTTTTACGTCATTCATTTTTAAATGTTCTTATTTATTAGGAAATTAATTTTCAGCCGTGCACCGGAATTTAATTCGAAAATATTGCGTGTTTTGTATTCCGTATATCAGTTTCCAGGATTTCTTAACAATGCAGCGAAACAGCACCGAAAACTGGCGATATGAAGCAATTAAAGTAATAAAACTTTGTAAAAAATCACCATAAATTTAAAACAAAGCACAGGACGCGTTTCGAGCTAAAAACATAATAGCTCGTCATCAGCTACAGCATACACGTGTCCGTAAACGAACAAGTTCAAAAATGAACTGAAGATAAAGAATGTTGCGAAGAATGCGACAGATGGCGCTACCTGATAGAGGGATATGCAAAAGGGAAATGTGTTGAAAAAAGATAGAAGAGAAAATGAAATGGAAAAAATGGAAATAAAAGAAAAAATAAAAGAAGTAAATTAAAAATATAAATAAAAATAATAAATAAAGAACTATAAAAGAACAAGAAAAAAATCCAAATTATTATTATTAATATTATTATTATTATTATTTTTTTTAAATAAAAAATAAAAAGAAAAGAAACAAGAGAAAAGGGAAAGGAATTACAAAATTACAAAATTCATGAAGCATATTTTATTTCTAAAAATTCTGCTAATCTTGTCAATGATCTCCCATCATCTCCTTTCCTATCTCCAGCGTGGAAATTAATAAATCTCTAAATCTTCGATTGCTTCTCACTGTTGGTCTTCCAGTCATTGTTTCAATTTCTCCATGGCCAAAATTATTTCTTCCCCTTTATCTCCCTCTCACTTGGATTTTCATGAAGCATATTTTATTTCAAAAAATTCTGCTAATCTTGTCAATGATCTCCCATCATCTCCTTTCCTATCTCCAGCGTGGAAATTAATTTTGTATTTCTTTTCCCTTTACTCTTGTTTCTTTTCTTTTTATTTTTTATTTAAAAAAAAAAAAAAAACATAATAATAATAATAATAATAGTAATAATAATAATAATAATAATAATAATTTGGATTTTTTTTCTTGTTCTTTTATAGTTCTTTATTTATTATTTTTATTTATATTTTTAATTTACTTCTTTTATTTTTTCTTTTATTTCCATTTTTTCCATTTCATTTTCTCTTCTATCTTTTTTCAACACATTTCCCTTTCGCATATCCCTCTATCAGGTAGCGCCATCTGTCGCATTCTTCGCAACATTCTTTATCTTCAGTTCATTTCTGAACTTGTTCGTTTACGGACACGTGTATGCTGTAGCTGATGACGAGCTGTTATGTTTTTAGCTCGAAACGCGTCCTGTGTTTTGTTTTAATTTTATGGTGATTTTTTACAAAGTTTTATTATTTTAATTTCTTAACAATGGTTTCATTGTTTAAACAATGTATTCGGTTCTACTTTATTCTACATTTCTAAAAACTCACACTGGCGAACTTCTTTAAAACCGAAAAATTTTTACATCATTCCTTTGAAAATGTGCTTATTTCTTAGAAAATAAATTTTCAGCCGGGTCCCGGAATTTATTTCGAAAATATCGCATATTTTGTATTCGGTATATCAGTTTCTAGGATTTCCTAACAATGGTTCCATTGTTTAAACAATGAATTCGGTTTTACTTTATTTTAAATTTCTAAAAACTCACACAGGTGAACTACTTTAAAACCGAATTTTTTTTACGTCATTCATTTAGAAATGTGCTTTTTTATTAGGAAATTAATTATTAATTAATTATTAAATTTTTATTAGGTTCACCGGAATGTAATGCGAAAACATTGCGTGTTTTGTATTCGGTATATCATTTTCCAGGAATTCTTAACAATGGTTTCATTGTTTAAACAATGTATTCGCTTTTACCTTATTTTACATTTCTAAAATTTCACACTGGCGAACAACCTTTAAACCGAAATATTTTTACGTCATTCATTTTTAAATGTGCTTATTTATTAGGAAATTTATTTTCAGCCGTGCACCGGAGTTTAATTCTAAAATATTGCGTGTTTTGTATTCGGTATATCAGTTTCTAGGATTTCTTAACAATGGTTTCATTGTTTAAACAATGTATTCGGTTTTACTTTATTTTACATTTCTAAAAATTCACACTGGCAAACTACTTTAAAACGAAAAAATATTTACTTCATTCATTTGTAAATAGGCTTTTTTATTAGGAAATTAATTTTCAGCCGTGCACCGGAATGTAATGCGAAAATATTGCGTGTTTAGTATTCGGTATATCAGTTTCTAGGATTCCCTAAGAATGGTTTAATTGTTTAAACAATGTATTCGGTTTTGCTTCATTTTACATTTCTAAAAATTCACACAGGCGAACAACTTTAAAACCGAGAAATATTTACGTCTTTCATTTGGAAATGTGCTTATTTATTAGAAAATTAATTTTCAGCCGTGCACCGGAATTTAATTCGAAAATATTGCATGTTTTGTATTCGGTATATCAGTTTCCATGATTTCTTAACAATGGTTTCATTGTTTAAACAATGTATTCGGTTTTAATTTATTTTACATTTCTAAAAATTTCACACAGGTGGACTACTTTAAAACCGAAAATTTTTTACGTCATTCATTTGGAAATGTGCTTTTTTATTAGGAAATTAATTTTCAGCCGTGCACCGGAATGTAATGCGAAAATATTGCGTGTTTTGAATTCGTTATATCATTTTAAAGATTTTCTAACAATGGTTTCATTGTTTAAACAATGTCTTCGGTATTAACTTATTTTACATTTCTAAAAACTCACACTGGCAAACTACTTTAAATCCGAAAAATTTTCACTTTATTCATTTGTAAATAGGCTCTTTTATTAAGAAATTAATTTTCAGCCGTGAACCGGAATTTAATGCGAAAATATATCGTGTTTTGTATTGAGTATATCAGTTTCCAGGATTCCCTAACAATGGTTTCATTGTTTAAACAATGTATTTGTTTTTATTTTATTTTACATTCCTAAAACTTCACGCGGGCGAACAACTTTAAAACCGAAAAATTTTTACGTCATTCACTTTTAAATGTGCTTATTTATTAGGAAATTAATTTTCAGCCGTGCACCGGAATTTAATTCGAAAATATTACGTGTTTTTTATTCGGTATATCAGTTTCCAGGATTTCTTAACAATGTTATTCATTTTTTAAACAATGTATTCGGTTTTACTTTATCTTATATTTCTAAAATCTCACACAGGCGAACTACTTTAAAACCGAAAAATTATTACATCATTCATATAAAAATATGCTTATGTCCAAGCCGAGAACAGAACCCGGTCAGCTGGATTAGATCTCCAGTGCTCTACCACTAAGCAACATAGACGATGCACAGCTTGGCATCTCTCACTTATAGAAGCCACAGCACTAGATGGAAAAGTCTTCATGAGCACACAATCTAGTGGCGAAACATGAGTGGCAAATGAACCCAGCATCGGCGAATATACATTTTTAATTAATTTTTCAGCTACATTTCAGCTGTGAAATTACGCTTGAAATTATTGAAAACTAAATACGTGAATAATCACATTACTAACAAGTCGTAAACAGACTTATATATGTGAGAGTTGCCAAGTTGGGCATCGTTCTTGTGGCTCAGTCGTAGAGCACTGAAGCTCCGGGGGCCCGGGATCGATTCCCGTCTTGGACATTTTTCACTAATTTGGTTTACGATTTGTTAGCAATGTGATTATTCACGTATTTAATATTCAATGGTTTCATTGTTTAAACAATATTCGGTTTTATTTTATTTTGCATTTCAAAAAACTCACACAGGTGAACTACTTTAAAACCGAAAAATTTTTACTTCATTCATTTGTAAATATGCTTTTTTATTAGGAAATTAATTTTGAGCCGTGCACAGGAATTTAATGCGAAAATATATCGTGTTTTGTATTGGGTATATCAGTTTCCAGGATTCCATAACAATGGTTTCATTGTTTAAACAATGTATTCGGTTTTTCTTTATTTTACATTTCTAAAAATTCACATTTGAGAACAACTTTAAAACCGACAAATTTTTACGTCATTCATTTGGAAATGTGCTTTTTAATTAGGAAATTAATATTCAGCCGTGCACCGGTATGTGATGCGAAAATATTGCGTGTTTTGTATTCGGTATATCAGTTTCCAGGATTTCTTAACAATGGTTTCAATGTTTAAACAATGTATTCGGTTCTACTTTATTTTACATTTCTCAAAACTCGCACTGGCGAACTACTTTAAAACCGAAAAATTTTTACATCATTCCTTTGAAAATGTGCTTATTTCTTAGAAAATATATTTTCAGCCGTGCCCGGAATTTATTTCGAAAATATCGCATATTTTGTATTCGGTATATCAGTTTCTAGAATTTCCTAACAATGGTTTCATTGTTTAAACAATGTATTCGGTTTTACTTTATTTTACATTTCTAAAAATTTCACACAGGTGAACTACTTTAAAACCGAATATTTTTTAGGTCATTCATTTGGAAATGTGCTTTTTTATTATGAAATTAATTTTCAGCCGTGCACCGGAATGTAATGCGAAAATATTGCGTGTTTTAAACATTTCCTAACAATGGTTTCATTGTTTAAACAATGTCTTCGGTTTTACCTTATTTTATATTTCTGAAAACTCACACTGGCAAACTACTTTAAATCCGAAAAATTTTTACTTCATTCATTTGTAAAGAGGCTTTTTTATTAGGAAATTAATTTTCAGCCGTGCACCGGAATTTAATGCGAAAATATATCGTGTTTTGTATTGGGTTTATCAGTTTCCAGGATTCCCTAACAATGGTTTAATTGTTTAAACCATGTATTCTGTTTTGCTTCATTTTACATTTCTAAAAATTGACACAGGCGAACAACTTTAAAACTAAGAAAATTTTACGTCTTTCATTTGGAAATGTGCTTATTTATTAGAAAATTAATTTTCAGCCGTGCACCGGAATTTAATTCGAAAATATTGCGTGTTTTTTATTCGGTATATCAGTTTCCAGGATTTCTTAACAATGTTATTCATTTTTTAAACAATGTATTCGGTTTTACTTTATCTTATATTTCTAAAAAATCACACAGGCGAACTACTTTAAAACCGAAAAATTCTTACATCATTCATTTAAAAATACCTTATGTCCAAGCCGAGAACAGAACCCGGTCAGCTGGATTAGATCTCTAGTGCTCTACCACTGAGCAACATAGACGATGCCCAGCTTGGCATCTCTCACTTATAGAAGTCGGTAAGGTTGCAACCACAGCACTAGATGGAAAAGTCTTCATGAGCACACAATCTAGTGGCGAAACATGAGTAGCAAATGAACCCAGCATCGGTGAATATACATATTTAATTAATTTTTCAACTACTTTTCAGCAGTGAAATTACGCTTGAAATTATTGAAAACTAAATACGTGTATAATCGCGAAAATATATCGTGTTTTGTATTGGGTATATCAGTTTCCAGGGTTCCCTAACAATGGTTTCATTGTTTAAACAATGTATTCGGTTTTGCTTCATTTTACATTTCTAAAAATTCACACAGGCGAACAACTTTAAAACCGAGAAATTTTTACGTCTTTCATTTGGAAATGTGCT
The DNA here is from genome assembly GCA_963932465.1 of Maratus speciosus. Classification (NCBI taxonomy): domain Eukaryota; kingdom Metazoa; phylum Arthropoda; class Arachnida; order Araneae; family Salticidae; genus Maratus; species Maratus speciosus. Next base: position 3,259 of record CAWVRF010001488.1, on the reverse strand, counting down.
TATTTATTTGAAAATTAATTTTCAGCAGTGCACCGAAATTTAATTCGAAAATATTGCGTGATTTGTATTCGGTATATCATTTTCCAGGAATTCTTAACAATGGATTCATTGTTTAAACAATGTATTCGCTTTTACCTTATTTTACATTTCTAAAAACTCACACTGGCGAACAACTTTAAAACCGAAATATTTTTACGTCATTCATTTTTAAATGTGCTTATTTATTAGGAAATTAATTTTCAGCCATGCACTGGAATTTAATTCGAAAACATTGCGTGTTTTGTATTCGGTATATCAGTTTATAGGATTTCATAACAATGGTTTCATTGTTTAAACAACGTATTCAGTTTTACTTTATTTTACATTTCTAGAAATCCACACCGGCGAACACGTTTAAAACGAAAAAATATTTATGTCATTCATTTGGAAATGTGCTTTTTAATTAGGAAATTAATTAACAGGCCTGCACCAGAATGTAATGAGGAAATATTGCGTGTTTTTATTCGGTATATCAGTTTCCAGGATTCCCAAACAATGGCTTCATTGTTTAAACAATGTATTTTGTTTTACTTTATTTTATAATCCTAAAACTTCACACAGGCGAACAACTTTAAAACCGAAAAATTTTTACGTCATTCATTTTTAAATGTTCTTATTTATTAGGAAATTAATTTTCAGCCGTGCACCGGAATTTAATTCGAAAATATTGCGTGTTTTGTATTCGGTATATCAGTTTCCAGGATTTCTTAACAATGGTTTCATTTTTTAAACAATGTATTCGGTTCTACTTTATTCTACATTTCTAAAAACTCACACTGGCGAACTACATTAAAACCGAAAAATTTTTACATCATTCCTTTGGAAATGTGCTTATTTCTTAGAAAATAAATTTTCAGCCGTGTCCGGAATTTATTTCGAAAATATCGCATATTTTGTATTCGGTATATCAGTTTCTAGGATTTCCTAACAATGGTTCCATTGTTTAAACAATGAATTCGGTTTTACTTTATTTTAAATTTCTAAAAACTCACACAGGTGAACTACTTTAAAACCGAAATTTTTTTACGTCATTCATTTAGAAATGTGCTTTTTTATTAGGAAATTAATTTTCAGCCGTTCACCGGAATGTAATGCGAAAACATTGCGTGTTTTGTATTCGGTATATCATTTTCCAGGAATTCTTAACAATGGTTTCATTGTTTAAACAATGTATTCGCTTTTACCTTATTTTACATTTCTAAAATTTCACACTGGCGAACAACCTTTAAACCGAAATATTTTTACGTCATTCATTTTTAAATGTGCTTATTTATTAGGAAATTTATTTTCAGCCGTGCACCGGAGTTTAATTCTAAAATATTGCGTGTTTTGTATTCGGTATATCAGTTTCTAGGATTTCTTAACAATGGTTTCATTGTTTAAACAATGTATTCGGTTTTACTTTATTTTACATTTCTAAAAATTCACACTGGCAAACTACTTTAAAACGAAAAAATATTTACTTCATTCATTTGTAAATAGGCTTTTTTATTAGGAAATTAATTTTCAGCCGTGCACCGGAATTTAATGCGAAAATATTGCGTGTTTAGTATTCGGTATATCAGTTTCTAGGATTCCCTAAGAATGGTTTAATTGTTTAAACAATGTATTCGGTTTTGCTTCATTTTACATTTCTAAAAATTCACACAGGCGAACAACTTTAAAACCGAGAAATATTTACGTCTTTCATTTGGAAATGTGCTTATTTATTAGAAAATTAATTTTCAGCCGTGCACCGGAATTTAATTCGAAAATATTGCGTGTTTTGTATTCAGTATATCAGTTTCCATGATTTCTTAACAATGGTTTCATTGTTTAAACAATGTATTCGGTTTTAATTTATTTTACATTTCTAAAAATTTCACACAGGTGGACTACTTTAAAACCGAAAATTGTTTACGTCATTCATTTGGAAATGTGCTTTTTTATTAGGAAATTAATTTTCAGCCGTGCACCGGAATGTAATGCGAAAATATTGCGTGTTTTGAATTCGTTATATCATTTTAAAGATTTTCTAACAATGGTTTCATTGTTTAAACAATGTCTTCGGTATTAACTAATTTTACATTTCTAAAAACTCACACTGGCAAACTACTTTAAATCCGAAAAATTTTCACTTTATTCATTTGTAAATAGGCTTTTTTATTAAGAAATTAATTTTCAGCCGTGAACCGGAATTTAATGCGAAAATATATCGTGTTTTGTATTGAGTATATCAGTTTCCAGGATTCCCTAACAATGGTTTCATTGTTTAAACAATGTATTTGGTTTTATTTTATTTTACATTCCTAAAACGTCACGCAGGCGAACAACTTTAAAACCGAAAAATTTTTAGGTCATTCACTTTTAAATGAGCTTATTTATTAGGAAATTAATTTTCAGCCGTGCGCCGGAATTTAATTCGAAAATATTACGTGTTTTTTATTCGGTATATCAGTTTCCAGGATTTCTTAACAATGTTATTCATTTTTTAAACAATGTATTCGGTTTTACTTTATCTTATATTTCTAAAATCTCACACAGGCGAACTACTTTAAAACCGAAAAATTATTACATCATTCATATAAAAATATGCTTATGTCCAAGCCGAGAACAGAACCCGGTCAGCTGGATTAGATCTCCAGTGCTCTACCACTAAGCAACATAGACGATGCCCAGCTTGGCATCTCTCACTTATAGAAGTCGGTAAGGTTGCAACCACAGCACTAGATGGAAAAGTCTTCATGAGCACACAATCTAGTGGCGAAACATGAGTAGCAAATGAACCCAGCATCGGTGAATATACATATTTAATTATTTTTTCAAGTACTTTTCAGCTGTGAAATTACGCTTGAAATTATTGAAAACTAAATACGTGAATAATCACATTGCTAACAAGTCGTAAACAGACTTATATATGTGAGAGTTGCCAAGTTGGGCATCGTTCTTGTGGCTCAGTCGTAGAGCACTGAAGCTCCGGGGGCCCAGGATCGATTCCCGTCTTGGACATTTTTCACTAAGTTGGTTTACGATTTGTTAGCAATGTGATTATTCACGTATTTAATATTCAATGGTTTCATTGTTTAAACAATATTCGGTTTTATTTTATTTTGCATTTCAAAAAACTCACACAGGTGAACTACTTTAAAACCGAAAAATTTTTACTTCATTCATTTGTAAATATGCTTTTTTATTAGGAAATTAATTTTCAGCCGAGCACAGGAATTTAATGCGAAAATAT